>SSNR01000168.1:816004-874947 GCA_006937965.1 Callopanchax toddi | reverse complement strand
GTATCCAGAGCTAAACAGTCTCCAGTCTGAGATATCACGGTGTAGATGGCATGTCTGCCCTAGTTTGAGGTAAAACAAGATTTTAGAGTATTAAATTAAGTGATGTTGATTTTCTTCTGATATCACTAACTCATTTTGTGTTGATGCCAGGTGTTTTATTGTTGTTTTGCCTCCAAAGTGATGCCTGAAGTGCTACATTAACACTTGTGCACAGCTTTGCATTTGAGAGGAGATGTTTGCTGTTCTAAATGCTGTCAGTGGGATTCTGCGCGGTACCTGCAGCGATTCCCTGCTTTGCTTTCAGCTCCCAGAGCTACTCTCTAACACAATTTGTTCTCATTCTAGCATGCCTCTCTAATAAAATCTAATTAATGATGAAATGTTGGGCAGTGTCTGCCTCTAAAATAATCAAATCAGAAAAGCTTTTTGTCTGTTAGGAGAAAAACGAGCCAGATCTCTGTGGATGATCATTTTAAGCATCTTGAAATGCCACTGTTGCATGTCCAAGTTTGTTTATTTGTTGTTGTTTTTTTCATTTAACATTCCAAAGATCTCTGCTGCTCATTCTGTATGCAGCTTGCATTCTACTGCAACTTAAAAAAGGAGAAAAATACTAAAAAAAAGAAAAAAGTTTAGGTTGTTTGTTTCCAAGCACCCAACAGCAATCCAACGTGCCTGGAATGAAGACTGGTGACCTTGTGAGAGCTAAACTCATCCTCCAGGTGCCAAAAGGCGGACAACAAAACACCCACTTTCAGCCAAGGGGCAGGTTATTTTAGTGGGAGGATAAAAAGTGGTGAGACTTCTTGCTAAGACATGCACATACAAAGTATATCCAGAAGGAAACAGCCACCCAGGGTGGTTTTTACAGCTACACTCTGCCAGTCTGCATCAAGGTCGAAACTCTGTTACTGCCACCCTGTAATCACGGCTGAGGTGCATCCACTACTGAATGAGATTCAATCATCGGAGCCATTGTACACAAGCTATAAGAAAGGGGTGATAGGTTGGAGGGACTCGGTCAGGCGGAGGATGCTTATCCTATATCTGGTCTTTTCTTCCAGTCTGACTGCAGAAACTGAGTTGACTTAAACAACCCAACCAGTTGTTGTTCTCAACTAAGTAATTTAACCAGCATATTCATTCATACATTAGAAATTAGACATTGAACTGTAAAGAAGCCTGGGTATCCCGAGGCATCCCCCAGGAGGAGCTGGAGAGTCACTGGGGAGAAGTCCCTCCTGGATCTGTTACCTCAGGCCATGAATAGGTGAAATCAAATAAACTGTTGGAAATAAAAAGAATGCAGAAAAGATGGATCTAAAATTTTGTTCATGCTGGATTGTTGCAGTGTCCAACCCTATTCCAGCAGCTCCAAGATCCATTTGACTTTTTTATTGATTTTCTGTCAGTATTATGGATGGCTCTATAAAAAATTATTGGCTGCTCACAGTCCACTCCAGAGTTTAATTGTAAGGGATATCCAATAGTAAATCAGATTGTCTTCTCACTTCCAGTTCTGTGTGTGCAGTGTTTACATGCATGGGTCCATTAGAACTACAAGCACTGTGCAGATGGTCATGCATATGCTCTTCCTTTAAAGAGCCCTGCTGTGTAGGTTCACTGTATAAACACTGCACTGCGTTATGCTCAGATAGGAGCTGCACAGTTTCCACCAGCTTAAAACATTAGGCAATGACAAACTAACAGCACAAAGTAATTGATAAATTCTTACATGATTACTGGGTTTGACAATAATTACATGTTTTGTTTCAGGGAGATTAAATCAAAGAAATCAGAAAAAGAACTTTGTTTCTAAGAGTTTACCCACTTGATAAAAGGGTTATCTTATGGTAGCTATCTACTTGAAACACAGATATGTTACAGTAAAACACGGTGCATACAATACCACTCCGCCTCGGTGTGGAGACGCAGAAATAGTGAAAGAATCAAAGCTTGGGGCCATAATGTGTAGCTCACAGGCTGCTTATTGAGTACCTCTGGTTCAGAGTTTATTTATTTTGAGATTTTGTTTTTCTCATGATTTGGTCCAGAGAGTATTAGTTGTCTTTAGTCTTTGGTTTCATCAGTTGTTATCCACGCCTTTATAGAAACATCAGAATGTTTTTGTTTTTGTATTTCTTATCAAGGGCTCTGGGTTTATTTTTGTTTTTTTCACCGAGTCGTGTTTTAGCAAATGTTGTATCCTTATTGGCTGTAGTGGAGTTCCCTTTCAAAATGTCCGGTTTATTAATGTATCATGGAATTGATGTATTTTTTCAAATGATGTCTATAATTATAATCTCCTTATAGTCTATAAATAGTCATAAGAAATTAAGATAAGCAGGGCATTTGCATTATTTGTAATACCTTCCTCATCATAGGATGCATTAATGGTCATATCAATGTAGGTGAGAATGTTGACTGAATTGGGCCCCATTGATAGGTAGCGACAACCGTTGTATGAAAATGCACCCAGTAAGTGCTAAGTCGTGGAAATATGACCAGTGGAGGTTCTAGACCAACATCTGAGGGGGGGGCAGGCTGTGTCCAGCTGCTTGGAGGCACATTCATAAGAAAATAACACTACATAGTCAAATTATTTTGAATTTTTGTGAATATTGAATAATTACAGCAATATAATAACAGCAATTCAGTTACAGTTGCTTTGGATACAATAAATTCAGCAATTTTCCAAATAAATCTATTTTGCAAAATACTTTTATCTCTTGGTTATCCACTTCAGTGACAACGTGAAATAGTATTTGTCTCTGCCTGAGACTAAGGGGGGCCACGGGGGGTCCAAGCTTGCTGTCAGGGTTGCTCTGGCCCACCCCGGACCCCCCTAGAACCGCCCCTGAACATGACTAAACCAGCTCCCCATTTCAGATTTTGTCTTGTTTATTCTGTCACAACACCTTCTTGATCAAATTCGTATTCCTTATAGCATTATGTGCTATTAATAAGATTGTTATGGTAATGAACAAAAACAAGCTTTTTATTCTCTTGTTTTGAAACACAGTGGAAAAACAAAGAAATATCTCCCATCACCTTCCTGTTCAGATGGCTGCTTTAAAAGGGTGGAGCTAGTTAGAGGTAGTAGCGTATTTCACTGTTTTGGATCATGAATAAATCTAGTGTGTAAATGTATTATTAAATATAGTTGGATGGTTGTTTTTATAATACCAAAGTTAAGGAAGCACTGAACATTGGTCCATTTGTCTGATGATTAAGATTCATTTACCACTCATGGATTCTGATGTTAGTTTAGCTCAAATGTGCACATTACAGAAAAAAGCAATGATAAATATTTAAAAACTGGAACATTTTATGTTGTACGTAAAATAGAATAGCATTCTGATACTCCATTAGTCTGATGGTGCAGAAATAACAGGCTGCTCGTGCAGCCTTCTGTCCGACACTTTATTTCACGCCCCATATGGTCACTGTGAATCTTAAAGCCTGCTCAGCTCTGGACTTTACAGCCAGTGGGAGGGTGGAGAGAAAACCACAAATAATTGTATTTGTGCTGGACATCATGCCTTGACCTGCTGCATCGCTGCAAGTAACACTCCCCACAGATTTCACCACATGCACTCGCCCAACCGTTTCTAAAGGTTCAGCTGCAGTGAGCCAAAACGAAATAAAGACGTCTTTTGAAAACCGGAGGAGAGTTCTCTGCAACAACAGATGTGGGCTCGGCTCTAATGTGTCAAAGTGTGTCGTTTGACTGGAGCTACCTCATTATACATCTCACTTTTATTCCCTTTGTTCGTGGAAAACAGAAGGAGCAAAAAAAAATCTGTTTCCTTTCAAGTTAAAACAACTAAATCGTTTAATTGCACGATGAAAAAAATAATACTACTGTGAGCAGAAAAGCATCAGAACACACAGATAATTGTGTTCAAGTCCTCTGTGGTGCTGAAGGTTATCTCCAGCTGCTGTAATAATGCTGCCAACAACAACTTGTGCTGTTATTGTGAGGGCGTGCAGTCACATCGAGACAATCACCATCTGTAATCAGCCATCATGTGTGAAGTTGTTCAGCCATAAGCAAAGTGTCACAATATGTTCTTGAAAGAGATCATCTGCACTTGAACCTTCAATACTCTGCTTTAGAGCTGCAACACAGGTTGTTGCTCAGATAAAAGAGCCATTAGCTTAAGGGTTCTTTCTACTGAGTGAAAGAACAACGCCACACTTTGGTTTACCATTGCAGCTGTTGCTTCAGCACTGCCTGTCTCATCACACCAAACAGAACCCAAACCTGTTTCTGTAATGTCCTCCAGACTTCAGTAGACATTAGAGGACTGCTGTAACTAATGCTGAAACATTGTGATCTTTCTATTACACGGTCGCTGGCAGCCCATGCAGAGCTGAGTCATCTGATACACACAGACGATGGATCATACACTTAAAGCTCAATTAATAACGATAACACTCACTGTGGCTGCACACTGACAAAAATCTTAAACACATTAGAGATCTAATGACACGTTAGGTTAATAAAACATAAAGAGAAGAAACTGCTTATCTGTGAGTCAGAGCGTCATTACAGAAATATTTTCTCCCTTGATGGATTTCTGTCTAAACATGTCATTAGAGATAACTTCACTTTTATAAAACTGAAATTTATGTAAAATATCATTTTTACTACTTTTGCTCCTGTTAGACAGAAATTAATAGGCCTAGCTCTCCTTTAAAGAATAAATATTGCCTGCTGCCATTTTTAAACAAAGACCATATAGCTGTTTTGGTCAAATAAACTTAGGCAATATTGCAAGTTCTCCCATCATTTGCTAGCACTCAATGTGAAGCGATTGGCATATGTGTTGTGAATTACTCTCAGCAAATAGCAAACCAAATTTTAGACAAATATTTGCTAAATTAATTGAGTTGTAGTCATTTTTGTGTTTGCTAAAGTCTTGGTGACCAACACCTCCAGTATGTGAGCCATTCATCATCATTTGATGAATGATTAACGACTGTGTTGATTGTCGGCCATCTTGAATCAGGTTGATTCCAAAAGTTAAGCAGTTGATTACTTTTTGAAAGTTTTAGCAAAATGTGTTCAGTGATTCATGAAATATTCTGCTAACAATCAAACATGGCCAAAAAACATAACACAGCTTTGATCTTTTGGGTGAAAGCGTTAATTGGGATAGAAACGCCTTGATGTTCTTCCTTCATAATAATATTTTACACACTAGCGGTAAACACAGATGTTCTCAATCTGAGGAAGTGATTTAATCATCACTTCTTTTCTATCGTTGTAACTCCAGAAAAGACTCTTTACCGTTTTCTAGTCTATAAGAATATATTTCATTGTCCCATCTGACAGATGAGAGCTCTTCTTCCTATAGTCTTCTTCAGACGAGCGTACGCACATGAGAGACTTGTGTCATGGAATATCAAGTGATGATTTACTGTATTATAGATTCAGAGATGATGCCTCCTGCTGTCCCGCCACCTGTTCTGTCAGCCGAGAGCAGCCTCGCTACGCGCACATCCACGGCTCGTTTAGCAGGGCGCAGCACTTCAAAACACAAACACATCCCCATTAACCAATCAGAAGACTAGCAGAAGCAGCTCAGAGACACACAACTGCCTGACTCTGCAGCACAAGGACCCCTCACCCGCTCTCTGTGAGGAGATAAAAGAAGTCGCGGCTCTGAAGCCCATCTCCTCTGTATTTGGCACTGATGAAGTGCATCAGCTTGTATTTTCTTTGAGTCCTCAGAGAAAAATGAAGCCATCAGCTTTAGCAGGAAGGGAGAACAGCACTGGGTGTCTGCACGCACAACACTTTCAGCTCTGACCGTAAAAGAACAATCCATCTTGTTCAGAGTACAGTCCACACAGCACTTGTACCAGATGCCTTTTTCTACAACAAAATGACAGCCTCATCACTTTGTAAGTAAATGAGCCTGAAATGGGCAGAATTCAGTCTGTTAGAAATAAATCAGTCATCGCCTGTTTCTGTGCCACAGATTGGTCGTGTTTAAACACTCATTGTTCCTCCCCATCTCTCGCTGTAAATGTAGAATCATTGACTCTTTTGGTTAACACCTTCACTCTGCTCCAGTAGATTTGATAGGATTCACTGTTTCTCCATTCAAACCTGCCTTTAGGCACTTCAGGGCTGTTGACTCATGAAGCTGGAGCTGCTGCCAGCATTCTCTTCTGATGTGTGTTTCTGTGCATCAACTATGTTGATGTGTTTGAATGTTTGCAAAGTGCATTGCTCAGTTCAAGCAGAAACACTGCAGCCTGTCCAGAGACATTAGCATCACATCACAGCCCACTCACCTTTCAGTCCCAACACATCTCTGGCTCACTGTTGTTGTTACACAGACAAAATATCAATGTGAGGATTGTGTGTGAGAAGATTTTTAATTAGTTAGCAGCTTTGTGGTAATGAGATCATTCATTGAGAACAAGATGGCAAATATTCAAACATGGATTAATGTCAAACTCCTTAAAAGATCTGACTATAGATGTACTCAGTCATCAGCTAACTCCTCTCTTCATCATCTGTCTCCACAGATTTAAATCATCATGTACGATGCAACAAGGGTACCATCTCCAAAAGATGGGGCAAACGGTGTGGCCCAGCCAGTGGTCCCTGGACCTGAACCTGGAACAACTTCAGGACCAGAAGGGCCAACATCCACCGCAGTGCTGCGTGCTAAAAGTGAGGAGGGGCAACCAGACATGGAGGAGGAGGAACCTAAAGTAGAACCTGTCCTGGTGAAGAAACCACATCGAGAGATTTTGGACCATGAGAGGAAGAGGAGGGTGGAGCTTAAATGTATGGAGCTCCAAGAGATGATGGAAGAACAGGGGTGAGTATATGTGTACCGATGAAGAGGGTTGTAATAGTGGTACAAGGTTTACTAAAGTCTGTTTTTAGCCCAGTGGTTCCAGTGCTGGTCCAAAGATGATGCTAGAGCTAGTTCTAAATTGATTTGTGTAACCAGGGTCAGGGGTCAGGAGTTGCTCCATAGAGAGGCGTGGTCAAAAATCCACCAAAATCAGCATGAGAGCACATCTGCTCCTCGATGTTCTCGGGTCACACCAGCAGTTGCAACAAACATGACAAACCTGGTGGTCTATCCCAGTCCGCGCTCACTTCCATACACACAGTATTTACGTACATACAGTGCAGCAACATGCAGCTTTGCAAATACTGAACAGTATTTATGATCAAAGCTTTAATCAGGATTTACGTACAGTACTCTGAGTGGGATTTATGAGTGCCAGCTGATGATCTATAAACACCCAGCAAGGTTTATAAACATAGTAGCAAATGGTGTTCATAAAATCAGCTGAAAATGTTGTTTGTGAATGTGGCTCTTTGCAGCAAATTTTAAAGTTATTTATGGGTCTGACTGGTGAAAATGAAACTGTAATCTTTTAAGTATTTTATCTTAAATTAACCTTGGATCAGCGTTGTCTCAACATCTATCTATCAGAAAACTCTAAAGGTAGACAGTTCTTTGTTAAGAGCTGTTTTTTGGACTACTTCTACAGCAGTAGCAAAGTACTTTCCTCAATCCTTCACAATCAGAGTCTCAAACTTACACACCTCAGAACATCTTGAGGCCTATAAAAATATTTTATTATTGTTCTTTGGTCAGACTCACACTGCAGCCTAAACTAATGAAAAGGTTCAGATGCAGACATAAGTGATTCATAAGCTAAAAGAATTCATTTCTTCTTATTTATTTAAACATATCTTGATGTATAGTTTTGCACGGCATTCTGGGTATCCGAGGTCTTTGCTGCAGTGCTTGAAGTTTTGAATTATTTTCCTCAACATTCTGACTTTTAACTGTAGCAAGAGTTTCACCAGTGAACAATATTAAACTTCAGTTTATTTGATGTGTGCATTTTTCAAACTCTTATTGTGAAGGATTAAAGGAAGTTGTTTTTTTAATTCTACTGTGATGCTGCTGTGGAAGTAGCCAAGTTCCTGTATCTTACATTAAAGAAAATGTCTCATGTTTTCATAGGTTAAAACACACCCAGAACCCTCAGTAAAACTAGAATTAAAAAATGGAACAATTCCAGTCAGGTTCAAGTTACTTTAATCTCGACATTTCCTCTTTTTTAGGAAGGATAGTATACCTTTTTTCTGCTGACTTTCATACAGAGATAATCAAAAGAATTTGGATCTTGAAGAAATGTTTTTAAAAAGTAATTTTAAACCCCACTGACATTTCTAAAGACGCTGTTTTGGGATGGTATGCCGTGTATCGCCTCGAGCCTGACTATCTGTTTGGAATTGATGTCTTTAGACTCCTTTTTTAGATGCCATTTCCTCAAAAGCTTTACCAGGAACCCAGCTTTTCTGAACAGGTGCATTTCCACAGTACTCTGTGAAATGTCATACAACAGTAGAGAGGATTCGATTGTGGAAGGTTTTAGACAGCAGCGATTAGAGCTAGACATCAGGAAAATGGTTTAAAAAAAACATTACAGACTAAACCCACATTACTATAATGTAAAACCTCAATCGGAGAGTGTTTTATAGAGGAGCTGTTAAAATTGCAATAGTTCCTATTTCAAATGGAAAGTTTAATTTGAAGACAACAAATGAAAGAAATGTGGGGGTTTAAAACTCTAAAGCATGATATAAACAAGAAAACATGTTTTATAAGAAAAGAAACCTCGTGTCTCTTTTTTAGTCTGTTTAGAAACACAAGTTGAAAGTTTGTAATAAATTTACAAGCTGATACAAAGAAATGAAGAGCTCTAATACATCCATTTTGATGTTTTTATTCTATCTAACCTTTTTTATGCCATACCTACATGTCATTGGCAGCATTAAACTGCATGTGTTTGGTTTGTTTCTATTTTAAAAGACAGTGCAGACATAACATACCTAAGCATACAATGTATCCAGTTCTCCCTGAAAAACTCAAAGACAAAAACGAGGTTTATGCAATGAGGTTTTGACGTGGAGTGAGATCTCTGTTTCCAGAGAAATATTGTTGTTTTTGTTTTCTTCACATCTCAGTTATTACAGCATGCAGGCAGTGAAAGCTGCAGCTGAGAGCCTGACATTGACAGGTATATTCCTTTACAGCTGCTGAGTTCACAAGCGGCACCAAAATATTAAATTCAGAATCTGTTGCCTGCCAAAAGTCATTTTCATCTAAACAGCAGAAGGAAAGAAAAAAAACAAAGCCACTGCAGTGGAGTGGGGTAAACAAGATGGGCAATGCATCGCTTCTGTGATTTGATAATCTGCTTTTAGCAGCTTGATATTAAAAGGCTTTTGAAGAGGTGGATTTTGTTGAATAATTTAAAAAGGGACACCTTGAGTTGACAGGGAATAGACTTGGCCAGTCATCTAAAAGAAAATCAACGGGAAGGTTCTGTTTATGTATTTCTGATGATTATCCAACACATCTTTCTTTATTATCACATGATATTATCTGTATTTACTTGGATGAGAACTGTCTTATGTGAGAGTTATGAACAGTTTAGCTACAGGATCATTTTAGACCTTTGTGTCTCCTGTTTGGCCAGGAGCCTCATTGTTCACAATCAGCCACAGTGAGGGATCATGTCCTCAGCGCTGCTGTCTCTTGTTGTTTGGGTTCCTGCAGAGTCACAGGGAGGATGTGAAGATCCTTTATGTCAGGCGATACTACACCACTCCCTAGCCAGCAGCAAGAGTAGCTGGAGCGAGGTGCAGCATGCTGGGAATATTTAGTCAATAAATTAGTCTGAAAACAAGGGAAAAAAATCATGTCTAAAATGAGTCTCTATCCTTATCTTCATGTAAGAGCTGTCAATGATGATGCTGTTTGAGAAAGTCAATAAAAACACTGATTGAGCCAAACTCTCCTTCAGTAATGACACGAAACATAAAGACAGAAAGAGCTATGTAAACGTTAGAGACCACAGTCACCCTTAATCAACAGTCACACATACACACACACACACACACACACACACACACACACAAACTGCAACAACCACAGCTTGGAGTTGAACTCCAGGCTGACAGAGAGCATAATGAATGATGAGTGCTGTGAGCACGCAGAAGCCTTACTTTCCTGCTGATACCTTGTGACATTTTACTCACGTCACATTTGCCATTTACAGAAAGCTGGATAATCCCTGACATATGAAGGGAGGCTGGTTTAATTGAATATAAGTCATGCTAATTAGATATGTTTTTTGGATGGGTAAAGGTAGATATGAGAGGAGGTTTAAAGAAGCTGGTGCTTTCTTCCAGCCTTCCCTCCTTCCCTGACTCCTCTGCTCTCCTCATTAAGACTGCCAGGTAAGGGTAGAGCTGCTGCAGATTGATGTAGCTGAAAGCAGAAAAAAATGGGTTGGACCAAGTGAAACGGGGGAGCTGTTCTCGTCCAATCTGTCAAGGTCCACTCCTTTCCTGGCCAGGAGCAGTGGCTCCTGGTTTGAGAGTGATGTAAAAGAGCCATGATGTCTGGTGAAACATTGTGGTGGCAGAGAGCAGCTTGGCTAATGATGACAGAATACAAGAAGACCAGACGCTCTCTCTCTCTCTGACCAGCTCCACTCCAGGAGACGGTCATACATGAAGGTCTGCAGCTGCTCCGCTGAGTGTTCAAGTTCTGAACTGACTCAACTCATCTTGTTAAGCTATAATAGAAGGGGAATTACATTTGCCAGCTTGGCTCAGCACAAGCACCACCGCCTCCTCAAGTTCTAATGTGCCCCTTTAAATGGAAGCATGTGCATGTGGGATTATGGGATGGAGCGAGGGATGAAACACTGGCACAGAGAGGGAGAACAATGCTAGGCGTTGGACACGATTAAGACGGTGGCTGCATTCTGTTTCCAGTAGTCTCTGGTTTAAGACTCAGTATGCTGGAACCGACTCAGGTCTTGGTGAAGGCTCAGACTGGGTTCCCTGTGCGTCTCACCCCCCGCCTCGTACACAGATCAGCTGGACTCCTCTCCTGTGAGAAGACTGGGATAAATGGTCCGTCATGAATGATGGCCTCACCATGGGAGCCAATTAAACTGGCTCTGCGATTAAAGGAGCTTGTTCATTTAACAATCCAAAGCCTGGCAGCTTCCTCCATTCATTTGTGCATTGAGTGCTCTGCTGCTGCTGGGAATATCACCATTTTAAGTGTATTAAATGGACTGGAGATTGTAAATGTAAGGCCATTTATCCATGGCATCTTTTCAGAATACAATATGGTCCATGTGAGCAGCTCCTGGATCATATGGTGCATAAGTGAATAGTGCAGTGTCTTTTTTCATAAAACATGCATGTTCACTGATTGAATATTTTAAACCATACATAGGGTGTAGAAAACACGATTCACTTAAGGGTCCAGACTCTGTTTCTCTTTGCTAATTGAGGCCTAATGGCTGTGCATGGTTTGAACTCCTGTGGTGTAGGAGCCTTTTTCTCAGCTCTTTAATGAGCTGTCATCATGGGGCCTCTCTCAGATTAAACTGCAGGTTATGCTGGGCTTCTTTTAAACATATGAACTGCTGCAGTGCATACACACACAGATGTGTTCTTCTGGGATTTACAAAAGCAGGAAGATCTGTTTATTTTAGATCCATTTTAAATATCTACTCAATTTCTTACATGCAAAAACCAATATTCTGTTAGTGACAAATGAATTGCTGCCATCTTAAAACTCCAATCTCCACAGTTTTGTTGCAGTTTGTGTGAAAGTTAGTGATCATTACATAGTGACATCAGAGGAAACACTTTTGAAGTCAGACTTTTATTCCAATAACCTTCTTTTCTGTAATAGAGGTTTTGTGAGTGAGGATACGTCAGCGTCCAAGAAAACGGAAGGTTTAAAAGAAATCATCTCAGAGAGAATGACTAATTTTTCCCAATGTCACTAGAAGGTCAATACAAGACTAAACAGCTTCAAGATCATTTGTTGTAGGAGGTTTTAGTGAAGACGAGCGATCAGAATATGCGTACAGCTCCAGGCACTGATCAGAGGAAGGTGAAGAGAGCAGCTTTATAAGCAGAGAAAATGGTGGACTGGTTTTCTCTCTGTGCTGCCTTTTCTGTCTGCTCTGTCCAGTAACTGTTATCTAACCAGAAAATCTATGACTGTGGAGAGCATCAATTGAAAATCCTCTCCACTGGAGAGTTAACCTATTTCACTGCATCGCTCAGTGGGTCATTTTAATTCTGTCAGTGAAATAGAAACATGGGGATGTTCAGGTTTGGCTCCCTGTGTTTCCAAAGCTATTCGATCCTTCTTACTACAAGTAATGCCAGATTTTTTATAGGTGTACAACGCAGTCAGGGGACGACTGTGTGGAAAGATCTGTAGACATCAAACGCAGACACGTTACAGACAGATTGAGCGTGAGCACGCCCCGTGCATTGGCACTTCTCCCTGAATCGATGTCTGTTATCATAAGGATGATCTTGAGGCCACGACTATTCATTTTTCTGGATTATGCGTTAATAGGGGAAGTCTGTGGGTCCTTGCAGCTGTCCAATTACTCTAATAAAGTTTTAAATTGTGGTGATTTTTCATGGCATGGCATTTTGCTCTCAGATCTTCAGTTTTTATCCTGGACCTTATCTTGCTGTGTGCAGCAGGCCTGGAATAAATGGCCTTTGTTTGGCCTCATTAGACCTTTAGCCTCCTATGGGCATATACTCAAAAATATACACAAGGGAGGTAAATCATTTTAGCAGTTTCCTGTTCTTTTTTTGTTATTTGGATTAAGTCTTTTTCATCTCTGTGTTAGAGCAGAGCAGATGGTGCTGAAGGGGGGAGCCAGCTACCTTTATTGCTAAGAGAAGTGCTAATTAAACATGCATTGGAGAGATGTGTTGTTTCAGTGCGCACATCCTAATAGCTTCTGACAAACATCCAATATGAGGCCGTTTACTCTGATTGATTTAGAGCTCACTATGGATTCCTGCCTAACTAATTGACATGCGCAACAGAAGTTTGGTAATCACAGAAAAAGGACGTTTTAGCTTCTTTCTGGTAAGCTCCACCGTTTAGTTGAATCCTGCAGGCCATTTGGTGAAGTGGTGGAAGCTTACAGACTAAAACTGGAGGCTTTTGGTTAAAGTAGCACTTGCACATGGCTTACACTCTCTACTGGTGTGTTAAACCAATGAATAATGTCCCTTTTACTGGGCTTCACACTGCCAAGATCTTCTATTTTAAAACTATAATAATTATTTTAAAATAAAACCATGATTCGCTTGAAGTCTAGGTACACTTCATAAATCTTTTCATAGCCTCTGAAGTGGTGTTACTAGAGATGACTGCAAACACTTAGAGACTTTTAATGTAAAGGTGAATCCTTAGAGTTTGTTTGGCCCGAATAGCCAGCACAGTGGTCCTTCTTCGATCCAGAGCAAAGTGCCAAGAGAGCACGACTGCTGTAGAGCTGCAGCTAATGCATGGCGATGGCTCCTGTACTGTGAATGGAAAGCCATGAATACAAAGTGTTGGTTTGGACCCTCCATTGTGCCGAGCTGACAGCTGCTGGGCTGAGAGATTGCTGTACAGCAGGACCCGATGCACTGTCACACAGGTTGGCTTCCTCACTGTTAAAGCCATCTTCCAGCTATTTCTGCTCTCCATCACACTTCTCTTAATCTCATTCTCCACACTGTCAATGTGCTGATAGCAACGGGCTCAGGACTGGCTGCTATATTCAATCTGAGGAAAAACAAACTCCCCTCGGACTAATGCTATTTCTATGCCGGTATAAGCCGCTGACTAATTTACATTCCAGCTTATGGAGCTGATCTTAGCAGCAGTGAAGAAGAAGGAAGGAGAATCTGTTGCCATGAGTGGCAGACCAATCCTGTTTCTCTCTTCAGGCTGTGCCCCACATGTTCTAAATTTAAAAACAAATTACATCGCCTTAGTTTCATGTGATTTTGATCCAACGCTTGTGTAAATCTTAAACCAGAAAAAGCACTTAGTCTAACCCCGTTGACCTTCTTCATGCAAATGTTAAAAACAACCATAGAGGTGAAAACAGAAAATATCACATGGTATTAACATACATTTATTATTATTTCTCTTTAATATCCAATCACAAATATACAACTCAAAGAAAAGTATGAATGCACTCGTATGTTCACAAGGTTTTTTCAAGTCCAAGTCAAGTGTAAAGCCCTGTGAAAAACTTTATCTTTTCACAAATGTCTGTTTTTACATTATTTATTCAATTTTTTACAGATTTAACCACATCTATTTGCCTATAGGTCTCTTACTATACAGTGGGTTCATACAATTGTAATAATTCAATAGATAAACATCAAATATTTGATGAATATTACCAGGTTTTAATAATAAAATACAGCAAAACAGTTTTTTTATCTACCAATAAATCATTAAATTAAAATAATGTCTTAGTTTAAGTGAATTACCTCACATAATGAGAGAAAATAAACAGTCCTGTTTTGTAAAGAATGAACAAATTTGATGCATTAAAAACATTTTAATTTTACCACCCTTAATTAAAAAGCAATGATTTGGTTAAAATGATCAACAACCTTTCAGGCAGCAGAGTTAGTCACTAAGCAGTGAGGATCAACTTGTGTTTTCTGTATTATAAAGCACATAAGAAAACCTTTATTTTATTTTACTTTTGGAACATTAGTCGATTCACGTGATCAGACTGAAGAACGTTTAGTGTTAATGTCTGTTTTTACCAGTGCTGCTGCAGTTTCCCTCCTACTCAACAGATGCCACTACAGAGAAAATCACTCTAAACGCTAAACAGCAGGAATGGCACCAGAAGAGTCATGAGATTCATTCCTCATGCGTGGATATAACTTTTTAAGGTTTCCTTTTTTGAGTGGATGCCTGAAGAAACAAATTTGCTAGCAGACGTTCTAACTAATAAATAGATTTATCTAGATTTACCGGTAATTCTTCTTGGACAGTTCTGAACCTTCACCTCTGATTACATGATTATTTACAAGACTCGAGGCTAAGTGTGACCTATAAGTGCAACTCAAGTCCAAGTCAGTCCCTTTTGCTGCACGAGAATCACTCGGGTTACATTTAAAGCATGTCTGGTCCATAATAATGTCTGCAAGGTTCAGCTGATTAACTTCATTTAGGTGTCAGGTTTTTCTAAAAGACATGTTTCTTGATTAGTGGAGTTCTGCCTACTTTTTGTCCACAGAGTTTGTATTTCAACAGGGTTTAAGGAGTATTGATAGAGTGGCTGTGAGGGCTAAATGCACCCCAAGATGGATGCATTGTTGCTTTTTACAAGATGCACTAAACCACAGTTTGCATGATTAAATTACCAGAGGTGTCAGTGGACTTACTGACCTCTACAGCATCATAAAAGTATTATTTCATACTGGAAAATGTTATTCTTTTACTCCTCTCTGAAAGTCAGTTTATTAAATAACACTGATCTATCAACATTTTTTAGGTTTCCCATAAATTAGAATCTATTATTAAATTATTCACATTGAATGTAATATTGCAGAAACATTGATGGATGTGTGTATTTGCATAGAGTAATAAATGAGATCCCCTCATCATGAGATGCACCAGGAGACATTATTCATGAACTAATGTGCTCTGAAGTTTCTAATAACAGATCATTAAAGTGGTTTGATCCCAGGTGTGAGGAGGGCCAGAGGTGAGAAGTCTGAGAAGCTGCAGTCAGGTGACAGAGAGAATTATTGATGCTGAAAGTTTTAGTTGCTCAATTTTTATGTGATTGGTTTTTATTCGGATGTTATTGTCATGCTGCTACTAGAAAACTACTAGAAGAATCATTTTATACTTCAGTTTGATCAAATTTATATTCCGTTCACCTGAATACTGTCTGTTTAGATTTACACTGTTTTGGCTTCGACTTCTGGGTTCGGTTCCTGGGTCTAGTTAATATCTGTTAATAGAGGTGAGCCTAATCTTAAAGACAGAGGGAGCATCTTTCCTGGCTGACCCTAACTGAGAGCTGGATCCACAATAAAGAGGCCTCAAAGCTCTAGAACCAAAAGTAAACCTGCAGTCTGAGAGCGGAAGAACTTTGGTGGAAAAATATACAGCTGAGACTTTAAAGACAAGATGGAGCTAGGCTCTAAGAGGTTTATTATTGAGGAAAAGAGTTTTTAAATCTCTTCTCAGTTTTACAGAGCCAATGAAGGGAAGTGTTGTCCAGTTTGATACAAACTTGTTTTTCATCAATGCTATTGGCTGCCAGGCTGATGTCAGTTTTATTAATCCTCTCTGTTCAACTGGTGTCCTGCTTTCTCTGTCTCTGCTGCTCATTACAGCTCATTATCACAGCCTGAGTGTGGAGACGCTTTTTAACCGATTGGAAAACATCAGGAGATCAGAACAAGCTGCGCTGAGGAGTCCACAGTCCAGTTATATCCTAACAGTCTGCAGAATAAAACAGGACTTGTTTTGATGGGCAGGTTGCAGAAGTGTCACTACTCAAGCTGTAGCACAAACTGTTAGAACGTTACCCAGTGCTGTATGCATAAATGTTATTTGCCTGGTGGAATTTATTCATCTTTTTCACACATTGAAATTACATCACAAACCATTTCCCTGCTCCTCTGCTGCACCGGCTACCAGCCACAACACACCTGAAATTTATAACAAGATCAGATCACATAATGTAAACCTCCTGAATGACACCAGCAGTAATTTATTCTGTGGGCCTCTGCAGCGGTTTGCAGTTTTCTGTCTGTGTCAGCTTGTTGGGAGCTCCTCAGCTGCCCCACACATCCTCTTTCTGGCTTTCAGAATAAAACATGACATGCTGTTTGAGCCCGCTGAGGGCAGAGGGTGACAGTGAATCATCTGAATGTACATCATTTGGCCAAATGCACTTTTTGGTCAGAACGCGATCAAAAGCTGAGCTTGGTCATTTGTTCGGGCTCGAGTCTGCAGATTCCGCATTGATGATGATGATGGACGACAGCTCTACTCGTCCCCCTGCTGCGTTCATGTCTGTTATTAAAACCTGTTCCCTTTAGTCATTATGCACTCCCTACCTCGTCAAGCCTGCAGAAATCTGATGAAAGCTTGATTTATGTTTTTTAACTCTTGTGTCTTCATGTGTTCAGGTACACGGAGGAGGAGATCCGACAGAAAGTGAGCACGTTCAGACAGATGCTGATGGACAAAGAGGGTGTTATCACCAGAGAGGGCCCCCACACACAGTAAGTCCGCCACCTCCAGCTCATTCTGATCAGATCTACTGTGTGTGTTTGAGTCTAGTCTAGTCTGGTTCTGCATTTCTCCATCATGAAATCTAAAGATAAATATTTGAAGCAACAAAAAAAGTGGCTGAGATTTTGAGAGAGATTATGGAGGATTCACTGCTACACACTCGGCGGTCCTTCATATTTACACAGGTGTCATACAGACATTTTGTATTATTTTCCTACATGTGTGCGTGTGTGTGTGTGTATCCACTTTTGTCTTAGCTTTACTTTCTTAAAGTGTACTTGCAGTGGATTTTTCTGGCATTTCCAAAGATTTTGTGTCCTTGGTAACAAATCAGTTACAAAACTGAAATAGTTGTTTGATGTTAAAATGAAAGACTTTCAGGAACGCATCAGATTCACAAAGCAAAATATCAACGTGATAATCATCCTGCAAGAAAGCTAATTACTTTGCTTTTGTTTATTTTGTTGTTAAACCTGAATCATATTTTGTTTTTCTTTTCTAAAACTAAAATAACAGTGATGGAACATTAATATACTTTTTTTATACAACTGTAAAGATGCAACTAAGTCTGACTCTCATCACTGAACTAGAGGATGAGTCTGACTTTCCCTGATACACCATGTTTTCTTTAAGGCAACAGAGCACATGACTGATTTATTTACGTCTGATTTATCCTGAAACACAAAAACCACCAGCTCATTTTAGGTTAAATGCTTGCTGCATTCTTTGGTACTTGCATAAAACATAGGTGTGTTTTCCTCAAAATGCAGCATATTACCTAATTTATATCTAAAGAAAACAGCACAGAGAGACATTTGATTGGCAGATATGCTCCTTAATGACAGCTTTGTGAATTACCCAGAGATACTAAAATCTAAATTTAACTGACAATGTACGTTCAATCCACTGAGGCCTGAATGTGTCAGAGGCAGGTGGTTTGGCACCAGCTTGACCTGCAGTCTGTGAACTTTTGACTGCTAATGAAGATCATGTTTCCTGTCTCTCAGACACGTATAATGACTCTCCCTCCTCTGCATCTCGTTCGCTGTCTGACATTTAACAAGAACATGATGAAATGAGGAGGATGGCTAAGGGAGGAAGTCACACTGGATGGTTACGCACTATAGGATGAATATCATGTCATTTATGGCCCAAAAAATACAGGCTGAGTTCAGGCTGTCAGCATGACCTCCAGTACTCCAAAATTATTTTGTAAGGATGACCTTTTAGTGGAATATATCAGCTCTATTTCAAATACTATCTTATCTATTGAGCAACACAGCTAAATATGTGAGTAAAAAACACATTTGTTAATACCTAATGCTATTTTCTCCTCCCAGTATTCATTGTTGCTTCATTTAAGGCAAAAAAAAACCTTGAAAACTACAAACACATTTTTCAAGAAAGTTACCGTTAAACGTTGTCTTTTGTGCAGATTTGTTGTAGATTAGTTAGAAATGACCAATGATTTCATTACATCTTTGAACTTTCTGCTGCATGATTTTGCTTAGCTGGAAGTTTTTCTTCGTCTTTGTCTCTGGGACTAGTCCACCCGGAAAGCTGTAGTTTGCCTGTCTTACTGGTAATAAACAGCAGTGAGCATGGATGTGCAAGCTCATCATTTTATTTCCTTGTGTGCTCATCGATTTCTTGAAGAACAGATGTGAAACGTGAGAGAAGGAATGCAGTGTGTAAAGCCTGCAGACTTCCTGTGCAAGATCAATGTAGAAGCTGATCCTGGGCTTCACTTAGTGGTTTAATTCTCTGATGAAATGCCAGAGACAAACCTTCCTTCTTTAGAGGTTAGAAATGTATCACTGTCTAAAAACTTGTGCATCCACTTTGAGGGTCTTTTTGTGCATATCTGCAGTGCAACAAGTTTTTTACCTATTCGTTTTAGCTTCTAGATCATTTATGAATTTGTTTTAAAATGAGCAGTTTATAGCAGCTCTTAGATTTACCACTACACTCATGGTGAGAAGCAATGAATCCAGCCTCCACTGACCTCCCCCACCCCGCCCCACAAAATAACACACTATAACTCTGCAGCAACAGGAATAGAAGTTATCTTTTAGTGGCTGAGTGGCTGTCTGAGACAGGATATGAATGAGCTGCACCACTTTGTGCTGCAGCCCTGAGGAGGGCCTTGGTCATAGTCCATCACTGCCAGGTCCCAGGGACAGCGGCTGAATTAGGAAGCCTCACCAGTGCAGCATTAAACACTGAGACACTAACTCATCTCCCTAACAGGGCCACTGTCTGGCCAGACAGATGTTTCCTGCTTCTGGAGCTCGGCATCAATTAGGAGATTAGAAACAGAGCAGGGAATTAGTTGAGTCATCACTAATGACCGAGTACAGGGACCGCTAGATAGTTCAAATTGTTGTTAATTGCTTTTTTTGGCGGCATGCTTCACTCCTATAGAGGGACGCTGGATAGAGCTGAAAGACATGCTCTGCTTTAAATCCTGTTTTTAATTTAGGTAAAGTGTCATCTGACTAAATCCTTCACGCTCCTAAATTAAAGACATCTTTGCTGCTATGCTGTCGGACACAATGGTCTGAGAGTTGGCATTATGGTTTAGTTTCCTGACGTTTTTTTTTATAAGTTACTGCTAAGTTCCTCTCACCCTCGTTGCTGATGCATTCAGAACCAGGTTGGTTGTGCAGTTCTCTGTTCTATTTTAATGATGTTTGTAAAGCAATTGACTGTCTAGTTGGCTGTTTTTGTATTTAAATCAATAAATAAAATAAATAAGAGAGACGTTAGTTTTCTCCATGGGCTTCTAGATGTCACATTCAGCCTTGGAGCTGAGAAATCTGAACATTATCTGTAGTTTTGGTTGGTGTATCCTTAAGTTCTTCATGCAACGATTCAATTAATAATAATAGATTAGATTTACAGTATATAGTGCATTCCAGAGCACTTCACAGAGGATCCATTATTCAGACATTCACTCTGGTGGTGATAAACTACATTTGTAGCCACAATCTGACAGACGAGGCTGCCGTTTTGTGCCATCCTGAGCTACTGCCACCCAGTTAGTTTGGTCTGAATATGTCGAGCATCAGCGTTCCGGAAAATGTCATCACCCCTCCATCGTCTGTATTAACTTATTCCTGTTGAGGGTCACAGGGAGCTGGTTTCTATCTCCAGAGGTCATCAGGTGAGAGGAGGGATTCACCCTGAACAGATCATCCGGTCACCACAAAACACACACATATATCTGGGGCCAATTTTGAGTTATAAACCACTCTGGAACAAAGAAGGAGTTCAAACTTCAAACTCTACCTGTAACCTTCTTGCTTCCATGCAGCAGTGTTACCAGTTTGTGTCAGTCCCAGAATGTAAATCCACACCAGTGATATCTTTACACACGCCCAACTTGCTTTGGTTCTTAGAGTAGTGGATGGAACTGACTCTACCTTCACTGTTTATTGTCAACATGGAGTTAAATATGGTAAATTAATAAACACATCAATGCTGTGATTTTTCAAGCATGTTTATGTTACTAAATTGGAGAAAACAGGCAGCACAGCATTCAGTAGATAGATAGGAATCATCTACTTTACCTAAATATGATTTAGAATTTCCTTTTTCCTTCATGGTTTAGAAGTTTGTAGAGCTCTGTGATGATAAAACAGCTCTGTTTCCTAGACCGCCTCTATTTTCAGATACGCTCCACGCCCTCCCTGTTGCTTCAGCTCCTTCTTCTTATTACTCCTCTCAGTTTTCATCCCTCCTCTGCTAATTGAGGCTGCACGGCCCGTCATCCAGGTTATGTTTCTGTCCTCATCGCTCTCGCTCAGATGGCCTCTACACATATGTTACATAACGAGTCAGAACGAGTGTTTTAAGAAAAGATAAACAACACAGATTGTGTTTATGTATCTTTTTTTTATTCATGCATGGGTCCAGATTGGGTGGATCGGGGTCGTTTAAGGGGAAACGGGGTCAGATTAGGGAGGAGGCTGCAGCCACCTGTCAGGAGCAACAATAAAGAGCTGGAAGACATTAATCCTACAAGCTGAGCTGTGAGCATTTTGCTCAGACCTGAGAAATTTATATGTATATGAAAATATTAAAGTCATTTTTGCCTACACAAAAAAAAACAATACTATTGTTAGGCCATTGATATTTCCCAGTGGTTATTTATCAGCTAGATATAAACCTTTAAATGGAGCTGAATGGTTCCCTGAGCATGAATTCTTGTCTTTATCGATCCACTCTGAAACTCGGATGAATTACAGTAAAATGTAGTTCACACTCGAGGAGGGAATCTTCAGCCTTCTCTTAGATTATGTTTCAATAGGCTGCAATGAAATTATGAAATGCTTATCAATGCATCCCCATCTTCCCCTTGTGAGACGACCTGGTACTTTTTACACACATGTATGTTTTGTTTAAACGCAGGAGGTTCTTTTGCACAACAATGGCAAGAAGCATACAAATGTAGCATACAGGTGAATAAAATCAGTCGGTTTCTCCTAAACATTCTGATGGACAACTGATATTCTGATCTTCTCAGCTTTCGGGCAAAAAACAGATGCAAACATCAGAGTTCTCTGTTTGGGATCTGAGGCAGAAAGCCGACACTACGAGCTGCTGGTTTGAACTAATCACACAGCTAAATACAGAAAACTGAATCTTAAAATAAACACAGAGCAACATGACATGATTAATATAGTATTCTTTGCTAACTGAAGTCAATTTAGTTCCAGAGGGGATAATCACATTGCTAATTTTGCAGCATTTCTCTTCATCAGTCTGTCTGCACTTTGCTGATGAAGATGAGTCACTCAGATGTCTGTAAAATTAGCTCTTCTATTGTTTACCCTTCTGTTTGTGACTGAGGTCACCATGGTTACACGGCAAACTGCAAGTTGACAAAGTTGAACAATTCTGAAGCAGCATATGGAAGAGCGCTTCACCTCTCTGGTTGTTTTTAGGGTGAACCACGTCCACTATCAGCCGGACTGTGAAGAGGAGCCTGGAGTAGACGGCTATGAAGATGGAGACTACAACTACCACAGTGACAACAGGTAGGACGGAGAGTGACGGGGTTTCCTCCAGCTGTCAGCATTCCTGTCGTTCATTGGATTAAATTCACACCTAAAAACTGATTGACCTTTGAAGTCAACCTAAGTTGAGATGGCTGACATAGGTGATCAACACTTTTAAACTCAAAAATTGCTCAAATTTGGTCAATTTTAAACATTTTAAGCTACAATCTGATGTAATAGTAGCTGAGAGTCAGTCACATAGTCCAAGTGACTAATCACGTAAAATCTGTTGGTATTGCGTGAGATTGCTCAAACATAAGAGCATCCTAGTATGTCGTTTTCAACATGAAGCTTCTCCACAAAATCAAGTTTAATTTCCTTTTTGCGGTTCCCTGTGTTCTTGCTGCATTAATATTACGTTTTGGCCAAATGGATTGAGGAAATGGGAAAATATACACTTATCTTGTTAATGGCATGGCACCAATACAGCACAGAATAACTATAATCAAAAGCTGAAAATGATTATAATAACAATCACTTGTAAATGGTTTCTGCGCGTCTCACTGCCTCACTCCCGTCTTCTTCTCTTTCTCTGCGACAAATTCAGAGTGAAAAGGAAATCCAGCAGCTCTCCATCCCCTCGCCCAAAGAAAAGGAAGAAGAAGAAGTCCGGCCGTAGAAGGACTCGGTGAGTGGAGACAAGTGGTTTGATGTTTCCCTTCCTTTTCTCTCCCAGCCTCACTGACAGAGTAATTACGCTGTAGTTTGGTGAAATGAATTTCAAATGATTAGCTGTGAAATTCACAAATGAGTCATCAGTTAGCACAGCTGTGGAGGTGAGGAGGGGAGTGCTGGGCAAAGGCTTTTCTCATCTCACACTTTACTTTGATGAGATCGGCAAAATAGAAAGAGATGAAGGATCCAGCTCAAATGTCATGCCAGCCTTCCTCTGCTCCTCTTCATCAACAGGTTTGGCAGCTCCTCACCCACTCACAGAGAGAAGAAGAAAAAGGGTGGGAAGAAGCACAAACGAGGCAGGTGAGTGTGTGCCAGGTTGTCATAAGTCTCTAAGTTGTCACGGAGTTGCCCTCACAGAGATGCGACTTTCAGAAATATATTTTAGATCTTCAGAAACATAAATAAATGATAGACAGACTGATATATAAAAATAATATCCTCTTTTCTTTCAGTTTTATTTATATTTTGTATCACCGTAGCAGGAGGGAGGCAAAGAACGAGAATAAAATAATGAACGACAAACAGTATGCAGCCAAACATGAAGAGGGAGGAAGGTCAGGGTGAAGAGAAGAAAAAGAAAGAAAGAAAACAGTAAAGAAAAGATAATGAGAAAGGAAAAAGTGATAAAAAAATATGAATAAAGGAAAGATGAGACGAATATGGAAAGAATAAGGCAATAAAATATAGTAGACATTGGATGAAAAGGGAGAAATAATAGAAAAAAGAAGAAAGGAAGCCAAAAAAGTTTGATCAAATCCTTTAGAAAATATAAGAAAATAACTCAAAAGGTCTGAAAACATGAAGACAGAAAAATAAAGTCTAAGGTAGAAACATTTAGAAAAAATGAAGTATATTGTGGAAAAACTGGGTAAAGAAATAAGCAATAGAAGAACATTAAGAGACAGAGAGGAAGAAGAGATGGAAACAAGAAGAGCTCATCAAGGTGTTCGATGCCTTGGGACACCATAACAGCAATAAGCTGTTGTAGAGCATCCTCCTGACTCCAGAGGGGGCGGGGCTAAATGTGCTGCTCTAATAACCCAGCCTCTATGGGGGCACACACAACAAGAAAAATGAGCCTCTCACTAAATTGCTGAGCTGCTCCGCTCTGCTTTCCCACCTCTCATCCATCCATGCACATCCCCGTCTCCCTCCTCTGTCCTCAGTCCCACTCCTCCCTCCCGTCCTCACAGCAGGGATCCTCTGCATTGCAGGTACTGTTGAAACATGAATAATGGATCAGAAAAAGCAAGGCCGGGGGCACAACCCCAGTTATCCTCTTCTGAGCCTCTTTTTTTAAATCCACATTGGGATAGCTCCTGTCCCGTAGTATCTACACTGTTTCAGCAGAGTGTGAGAGCGGAGGGGAAAGTTCTCCTCAGATCAAACACCTGATTTAAAGTACCGGTAGTCCCTGGATGATTTCCTCCTGTGAGGAGCTGCAGCTCTGAGGCTCATATCAGCCACATATGTTCCTGTGACAGCTTTATTACTCCCCTTTCAGCAAGTCAGCACACTTCATGCTCATGCTCCCTCCCACTACATGCTGTAGGTGTTCAGAACAGCAGGAGGGATGTTCAGGAGAATCACACCAGCCCGACTAATCACCATGGTAACTGCAGAGAGGGTGATGCTGATATGAAGGTGACGTGAAAATGCCAGCCCACTCATTTTATAGGAACTGACATCTGAGTGTGACTTTCCTCCTGCTTTTCTTACAGATAAATATTTTCTAAAAGATCTTTAGAAATGAATATCAGCACCTGTAGAAACCTGCTGTGAGATCAGGTCGACCCTCGTATAGATCTGTCATTCTTTGTCTGAATGATTCTGAAATATTTTATATTTATGTGCATGTTAGGAGGTTTGTTAGTCAAATAAACAGATTTAATTCAAGTCACCTCATTCATATTTTCATAATTCTCTTTCACCCTCATTCATTAGTCCAGCTTCACACTTCTGTCCTAGAATTTATTCCAGTAGGAAGGCTTGGTATTCCCAGAACCATATGGAATCTGGGACAATGTATTTTAAAAAAAGGTATTTCAGGTAGGAGGAGAACCTGATTACTTTGTGAAGGGGCTTTATGTTTTGGCCTACATTATTTATGTCAGTGTTAAATTGATATTTTATTAAGAGTGGCTTATAACTGAAGCCTTCTTGTTGCTAATTGCCTGTTACTCTTTAGAAAAAAATGTAAAAAATGCATCTAAAACTGTTTGTGGAAAACGCCATCCTATTTAGCGATAAAACAGCTTCCCGATTTATATATATTATTTTAGTCCTACATTATTATTATTATTGTAATAAATGTGTCTTTTCAGGTCTGCCTCAAACTCCAGAAAAAAGAGAAGATACAGGTGTGTATCTCAAAAAGCCACTTTGATTTTGTAGTGTGCGTCCCCAGTCTTCTGAGGAGTTTCCGTTTGACGCCCTGTGCACCGGAGACATTTCTTTTTGATGATTTTGATGTTCAGTCGACAACGTCAGCAAGTCTTACATTGAGTTCCTCTTGCTTTTCATCTGTGCATCGTCGTTATTTTACTTCTGACTTCTGTTCCAGATCAGGAAGCCCAAAGAACAAACACAAAGACAAGAGCAAACAGAAAAAGAGGTGAGACGTTTTTTAAATTTGCTCTGATTCTTATTTGCAAAGATAAAACTTACAATTCAGATTTAAAATGCAGGATGTGATGTGATACATTATTATATATTTGTAAGCCAGTAACTGCATTCTTACTACGATAACAGTATAACACCACATGTTAGTACTACTCTGTATTTTGAGGATATATACTGTGAGTTGAAAGAAAATCATATTTTTCATTAGCTTTAAATTCATAGTTTGTGAGGTGTTCAGCATACATTATGTAAATGTACTATTTATTTTCTGTTCCCATTAGGATAAACTGAACAATAGTGTCTGTCCTCATCAGCAGGAACAATTGGAGTCACGCTGAGCTTCTCATACATTTATATTAGTGTTTAGCATCTGCTAGCCAAGGCTCAGACTCAGAGGATAGAAAGTGCATTTTCTAAGTTCAGGTTTCCAAACCTGTCTTGTTTCGGATGATGCTGGAAGTGTTTGGCTGTTCTTGAAAGGTTTTGCGTGTCACCTGATGGACAACTGAGCTCGTTGTGCTGTGTGTGTGTGTGTCCCCATGATGTATGCATGCATGCATACACCTGGCTTTGTGTGTGTGTGTGTGTATGTGTGTGTGGTTTGTCCATCTGCTGTGGTCCTTCAGGTCCCCTGGTGAGACCCCCAGCAGGAGTTCACAGCATCAAGGCAGCTGCTGCAGCTCCCGGAGCGCCTCCTTGTCCTCCACTCGGAGCACCTCCAAATCACCCACCAGGTAGGTTTTCATCAAACACACTCGCTTTGGTTTGTCGCACAATAAAATGACTCTAATGACGAAGCGGTTGCCCTGGTGACTGTCAGTCTCTCTGTCTCATTTACTCTCGGCCCTCAGGGGATAGATTAGGATACAAATGGGGCTCCTCTGCATGTCTTATAATAATGCCCCTTAAATGGCTGTGATGTCTCACTCTGCACTCGGTTTGATGGAATAAGTATCTACTGTCAGTCACTGTTACTCATCTCATGTTGCACTGAATGCTTCTTTCTTCTGTTTGACGGTTTTCCAATTAAAAGCGCTTTCTCCATCTGCCCCCCTTGTGTCTCGTTTTCCTTCTCACAGTTCGTGTTGCCAGTTTTTATTTTCCAGACAAAAAGGTTTTCTTTTAAGAAACAACCTGAATCATGGTGTAGTTAAATCTGGTTTGAGACCCTCTCTCTTTTTTATTTTTACGTCTCTAGATTGTGTTTAGTTGAACCAAACACAGTTTGGGCTCTGAGGGGAGAGAAATAAACTTTTTATAATAATTGTGGCCACAAAAATACACATTGCTTAACTTTATTTTCATCATTTAGACTTTTAAATATTAAATCTCTTTCTAGACTAAAATCCAAGCACAAGACAGACGGACAGAGGGCGTCCGGCACGTCGCCGTCTCCGGCTCACAACAATCCAGTGTCGTGGCACAACGGGGACCACACCCAACGGAGCCGCAACGGCAAGCCTGGCAGACTCACACACGGCGAGGGCGAGAAAGGGAATGATGTATGTAATCTCCTCTCTTTTACTCCCCCCACCCCCCTCGTTCTGTGGTTTCTACCACAATCTCTGCAAATCTTCTAACTTCTTCTCTTGTGTTGGTTTACATGAACTCTCATCTTCTAGACCCCAAACGTCAGGTCTTTCATCAGTTTATTGTGGGCTGTAAGCAGGTTCTGATTATAAACACTTGTTTCTGACATGTAGAAGAAAACTCGCTGCTCCTGCTTCTTCGTTTCTGGCTCCGTTTCTTTGACTTCTCTGCCATCTTGTTGCTTTTTTTTTTTCTTTTCCTGTTTTGTTAGTTTGGTTGTTTTCTTAGTGTTCGTTGTTCTTTGCCAGTAACAGAGGGAGGGAGACAAGAGAAGAAAGACCCCAGTGTTTTATTTTTATTTTTGTTCTTGTTTTCTACGCACACATCCTCACATTTTAACACCTTGAATAGAAATGTTCTACTTGAACACAACGATTCTGAAAAAGTTTAGGAAAAAAGTAAAAAGTTTGAACTTTAAAAGCGACCGTCTGCTACCTTTAAAAGGTGGAAACAGTTCATTCAGGGTCAGGTCTGACTTTTCGAAGCATTTGCTGTGTCATACTTGTTATCCAAGTTTTAGATCACTGCATTTCGATAGATGACGTTTAAAAAAAGTAAAACTGGACAGAATAACTTTCACTAGTTACCAAAAAGTGTTTGTGCATGTTGTCTGTCTGCTCTGAAGAAGATAGATGTTATGTCTGGATGGGAGTTAAACGTTCCCCATTCCTCAGTACATAGAAGAACCTTTAGATGAACTTTAGTTCACTGATATAAATAAGAACCAAATAAGTCCAGTTGCCTTTATTTAAAACCCTTTTTTGGATTGTCATGACCTGGATGACTGAGAACCTTCACCAGCATCAGGAAAAAAGGGTTAAATTTACAAACCTTGAGAAGAACCTATAGCGCCACCCTGTGGCTGAATTACACACTCAGATTTATTTCTTTTAAGTGCTTAATTTACAATCTTTTACCATTTAAATAAATGGTTTCTATTTTTTTGTGGCTTGTTTTGTTGGGAAATGCATGCCTGATTAATGAGACCAATAATTAATTATGATGGGACATTTTGTTTGTTTAATTCAATTTTATTCATCAAGTAAGTTTTTTAAATAAATCTTAGAGATTTAATCAGACTGTTAAAGAATGAGCGTTCTAACTCTAACACGCTGGAGACGTCCGTCTAAAATTCTCAAAGTATTTTTGTTTTTGTAAAGATCAGAAAAGTAGTTGTTTTAAGAAAATCTTCCTAATTTAAAAGCTGCCCACAGTAATTGGTGTAAATACTGAGATTTATGTCAGCGTAAACCAGTATTTTACTGTTTAATGTGCTTCTATTCAAATATGACACAGTGAATACAGAAACTGCTTTAAAGAAACTCTAGAGAGCTGCTTGGTTTAACAGCTCCACGTTCTGACAGAAAGCTCCTAAAGCAGAAGGTTCCATAAATCAGACGTCTGATCTGTTCACTTCAGAGCTTCTGTTGTTTGTTCTGAACATTGTTTCTGTGATGATCTTTAAATGGACTCACCTCTGCTCCTCCCTACTATAAACCGATCATTAGAGCTCCAACAGGCTGACAGATGCTGATCATTACAGAGATAAGATCAACTTTTCCTGATGAATCTGAGATGAAACTCAAGTAAAACTCCTGAGAACTGATCTCTCCTTTGTCCACTCTAGCCTGCATGTGCCTATCTGATCCCCGTTTCTCTTTCTTCTTCTCTTTTTCATTCATCACTATTTTGATTTTCTTATCAGTTCAACCTGGTATTTTCCCGTAAATAAATGCCCAAATCTTTCTGTCTCGTTTATATAAAAAGCACTCATTTGCTTTGGAACTGGACCAAGTAGGTTAACTGGGTATGTCTCATGGTTTTGTTTTGTTTATTTTTTCTTGTCAATACAGTTGTTTGTTTGTTTGTTTTTAAACTCAGTTCATGCTCTGCTCAGAGATAGATCCTCTTCTCTTCCAGGCATCACATGGGGTTAAACACGCTCCTCTGTTCTGCTTTTCTGCACTGTTTGAGTGTGCATGTTGCCCCCAGGTGGCGGTATTCCTCTCTGTTCCTGAGGATTTGTTTCTGCTTCAAGTGTTTAGAAAGCAAAGACTGTTAGTAGGGATGTGCTAGAGGAGTGATTTGGCCTTCATAATGTGAAGCTGATATGCAGTTTGTCACCCAAAAAATAAATAAAAATAATTCAAATGCTGGACTCTCAAACTGAAGCTGAGTACAGGAGGAGCATCGTGTGTGACGAGTCCTGGATCTAAGTGATGTTTGATATTTAGCGCTGCAGTTTTGTGGTGTAGGAACGTGTTCTGGTTCTGTTATCTATCATCACGAGTTGTGTTCCTGTAGCTGTCCTCTAGGACTGCATGGAGCTTTTTTTATCCATCGGGTGAAGGGACAGAGACCTCCAGAAGAGCTCAGAGTAACGGCTGATAAACAGACTTAATAAACTAGAAGGTTAGTCCTCCCTGCTGGAGAAATTCATCCTGCTGTTTAAAATGAGCTTCCTGCTGCTTCTCCTCGAGGCCACTAAGAAAAATATCCACCACATCTGAGGAGCTCTCAGATTAATCCAGCTTTTTAGGAAAGGATCAAGAATTAAAGCATAAAAATAACAGCAAAAAAAGGTTTATCTTTTGTTATTTTGTTTTAAAAACTTTAGTTTTTTATTGGTCAATGATTACAAATCCAGAATAGTTGAATTGTGTCCCACCAGCTCAGGCTGCTGAAGCAGAGAGACAAGTTCTAAAAATGTTTATGTTAAGATTTTTACTAATCTGAGGTCTAGCAGAAAAGGGAGATGGATAAAAACCGTTTTAAATGTAAAAAGTTTTACTCAGACTAAATCAGTACCTGGTAAAGAGAAAGATGTTTAGATCAATTCTGAACAAACATGTTTAAAGGTGTGTTTCAGATCAACGGGATGAGGACTAACTGACCCTCGTCTGTTAAAGTACAGAATCTGCTCTGAGCTCTTCTACAGGAGGTGTTCCTACACAGGGGTCTTTTTGCTCATCATGCCTTCAAAACACAAGAAAACAGACTTATGAGAGTAACATCTCACACATTGATTAACGCAAGTGATGTTGTTAAAAAGGGACCCGAGCCATTTTGATTGTAAGCTCCGCCCCCTCAGGCTTTTAACAGCAGACGAAGCTCCGTCCTGCTGTCGTTGTGTTTATTTGAGGAGTTCTGGCGCTGCTGGAGAAGACTTGGGCTTAAACATGACTGGGGTCCCTTTCCAATGTTCTGACTCTTTTTAATTTGTCCATCTTAGCAGTGATTCCCCCCCCCTCCTCCCACACTTTCTGCCATCCTCCTCCTCCTCCTCAGCTACCTGTTCATCTGTGTCCTGTGTGACTCACTCTCCTGCCATTTTTCTTCCCACATATCTTTCACATCAGCCAGCTCTGCATGCCTTCCTCCTCCACCTCCTCCTCCTCCCTCGCTTCACTAATATAACAATTAACTGTCAGCTTCCCTCTATCTCCCCCTCCCCTGTTTTGATACAAATATGGCTGCATTTGTACAAGCGAAAAAGACTAAGCAAATCATGTAGTTTCTAGTTCCATTCTTTGTTTCTGATTTTAGTTTGGATTCCATCTGGATTTATTTTGCCCCCTCTCTCTCCTCTCTTTACGTTTTGTTTTGTTTATTCCTCCTCAGTCTCTGGACTAAATATGTAGCGTTGATACTAAAAGAGGTCATTGTCTTTTTCCCATTTCGCTGCGGAGAACATTCCTTTCTCCTTTTTTTCCCCTTTTTTTCTTTCTTTCCTTTTTTTGTTGATATTGCATACGTGTCACTGATTGAAATGGAAGGTAGGTAACGCTTTGCCTACGCACGTGATCTTTATGCAGATGAGAATGTGACAAGCACCCTAGCCTGAGTGACGTCAATGTTTCTCTCTCTTTCTATCTCTCTATCTCTCTCTCTCTCTTTCAGTTGTTTACCAATGGTCTTTAACCAAATTAATTTAACTCCATCCGTTTATAATTTGACTCTTTGCCGATTGGACCACACAGAGCTCTGGTTATTCTCTTGACTCTTCATTCAGAAGTCCACTCTCCCACTCTGATCCTCCAGGTTCATTAACTTTCCATCCTTGTTTTCTTTCTGTTCTAGTAGAATGCATTATGTTTGTCCAGCATCTCTTTGTTTGTTGGTGAATTAGAGCATTCGTCTTATGATTTTCTCCATATTATTGATTTCCTTGAGTGTTTCTAACTATCATCGCCAGCAGTGATTGTAGAGAAGAACAGCTCCTCGTTTCTGCAACAATCAGTTGGTCTTTTTGTTGTCTGTAGGTTGCCGAGCTGCTCACACAGTACTTGATAATGCATGAAACAGAACAGATATCTGCTTTTGGAGATTTGACCTCTTTTTATCTTTCCCTGGCCGGCTCATCATGACTGAGCAGCCTTACTGAACCCCTGTATAAACCACTAAAGTAGGTTTTATTAAAGGTACATTTTCAAAAAATAACGCTGGCATCACTATATTATTTGCCTTATCATAATAAATCCTTTAAAAAGACCAAATCTTACACGTTTGTACACATTTTGTTGCTCATAACATTTATTATGCTTCAGAATTGAGAGTCTAATACAAATAAATACCAACCAATTAAGTCAAATGTACTTGAGGATTATCCACATGAAGAAATCAGACAGGCAGCACTGCTAACGCTGCTATGGAAGCCCGGAGGTCCAAACAAGCAGTCAACATGCAGAAGATTGTGTTTTTGGGGAGTATTGTGTTTGGGGTCAGAATTAAATAGTGGCATTAGTGTTTTGACTCTTGTTCTGCCATCTTTACTAACTTTAACATCACAAGAGTGTGTGAGTTTAGTCTTCAGTAGAGTTAGAAGGCATGGCAACATAAGATTATTGCAAAGCAACAATCATCTTTTTTCAGTTTACATTGTTTTTGGGATCATTTGTAGCTAGAAAAAAATGTGATAAATTCCAGAACAAAATTAGAAACCAGTTAAATTGTTTAAAAGTGCCCTTCAGCATTCATTCCCATGATGACCTGTCACATTTTTCTACAATCACTCCATGTTCTGGCAGAACTTGGACTATATGTCAGGACGCAGTGCTAGAAGATCCCACCGTTCCAGCACGATGCTGACGGTATGATGAGGTCATACGACCAAACGATGGTGCCTCGCCCATCAGGACACACATCTAACCCTCCGTGACCTGTCATACGTCATGGAGCCAGCTGCGTTCTTTAAAACATCCCCCAAGACCTGATAGTCTAAATCTTAACCCGAATGCATTTATTAAGACAATTCATTTGTTATCGTGGTCAAATACATTAAAGTTTTGGTCTTTTTAATGGATTTAATGACATTGAGAAAATATGTAACGATGCTCACTAAATCACTGGTCTTTATGAGCTGCTCGTTTCCTGTTAGTGAAGGACTTTCCCCTCCTAAAAGTAGATTTTTACGCTGACATTTTAAGGAATCTTGTATTTTTATTGCTTTGCTGTAAAGATTAAGTGAACTGTCCTTTGCGAATGTAAAGAAATGTAGTGAACAGCTGGAGTAAAGGAGACTCTGAGCTCAGATTCGGAGGTAGTTTCAAACACACCTCATGAAGAAAAAAACACACCTATTGTGAAGTCTCACCAGCCAGTTGCTCTGTGATCTTCAGGAAGGTGACTGGGTCTGGAGGATGTACTCTCTGTGTGAGGGACTCCCTGCACATTGTGGTTTTTCCTCTTTGCTTTTGAGTTCTTTTCTCTTGATTTCCATGCATTGTCTCATGAGTCACTGGCAGGGAAGGGTTTTGTGTCTTTTTCTCTTGCATTTTGTGAATCTAATGATGCACTTATGTTGCCCCACTTTTCCCTTTTCTTCATACCTTACCTACTAAAGGAGGGAATACCACTTTATTGGTAAGTGGATGTTAACCAGAAGGGAGTTACACAAGAGTAACCTTTTAAAAAAGTAAAACAAAGAAAATGGGTCGCTGTTCACATCTCAACAAATGTTCTCAGGAAAAAAAATCCACAAAGAGAAAATTGAGTAGCCGTCAGTTTGTTTTCTGATTCAACTGATTCAATAATTGTGATCTTTATTTTGTTCCTTCCATTTCTGTGATGTTTTGTCAAGTTGTCTTTTCTTCCTGTTTTGTTTCATTTATTTTATTTTTTAGTCATTACTAAAGAAAAAAAATAAAAAGAAGAAGTCCTCTTTTCTACTCTACAAAATCTGTAGCTCTGCTCTTTCTGCCTTTGCTCTAAAACTTATTTGGTTCACTTTTTTTTCCTTCTTCCCTCTTTTCCTGCTCTTCCTAGTTCTTTGTTTGTTTTTGCGATTTTGATTTCTTTCAACTCATTATGGTTTTGCATGCCAAGTATTGCATGCGCTGCACCATAGAGGACTATCTGTAAGCCATATGGAGAAAACTTAGATCATTTTCTTTTAGATGTTTACCTTCTTTTGGCAAATAAACCGTAGCTCTTAATCTTAAACTTGAAAACACCCTGATTCTATTTTTCTCCCATTTCTTTTTTTGTTTTTTTTTTCCTTTTTTTTTTGTTGTTGTTGGTCATCATTTTTCTGCAGAGGCTGCATCTGCTGAATGCTAGCTCTGCAGGCATCCAGTCCACTCTGCTGAGAGACCACAAGCTCCACAGCGCCCCCAGCAGGAACCAAATGGGACTGGTCTGCACGGCAGGAGAGGCTGGGAGCGTGGATGGAAAGATCTCAGCCGTAGGGAGCTCCTTCACTCAGACGTCAGGGAGGAGAGGAGCTCAGAGAGGCCAGAGGAGGAGCTCCCACTCCCCGGCTCACAGCAGCGACTCGGCCCACTCCCAGCAGAACCACGCCCACAGAGGGAGGAACTCTCGGCACCAGAAAAAGTAATCTGGCTGACGTGTTCAGTCGTAAACTAAAAAATAAGGATCATATGGTTTTTCCAGTTATGACTTCAAAGTCAGAATTATAAGTTTTAATGTCATAATCATGAGTTGGAAGCTCAATTGTTTATTTGTTTTTTAGCCCTTTATAACAAGCCGATTACACAGCCAATGGGCTTTAAAATATTAAAAATAAGAATAAATATGAAAAAGTTCATCAAAAGAAAAACAAAACAAAGAGAGTAAATAAAAGTTTAAAATCTGAAATAAAAGTCACTGTGCTATTGAGAATAAAAGGCCTTCTTGGACAAAAAAGTCTTAAGATTGGACTTCAAAGGCCCAGGTCTGAGATTAAACATAGGTCCAGCTGGTTTCAGAGTCAGGGAGCTGCTACAGAGAAACCCAGGTCACCTCAGTGTTTATATTTGGTTCTGAGAACGTTCAAATTAACTGGTACCTCTAGGATTTAACTCAGAACTCAATAGATCAGAGATAAAAGATGGGCCAAACCATTAAGAGCTTTAAAAACAAACAATAAGAGTTTAAAATCTATTCAAAAAATGTATAGACAGCCAATGGATAGAGGACAGTACCAGAGTGATGTGCTCACGTCTGGAGGTGTCGGTTAAAAGCTGCATGTTGGACCAACTGAAGCCTTTTGAGGGTCGCCTGAGAGAAACCAATATAAAGAGTAATAATCAATTCTAGAGCTGAAATTTCAAAATAAAGACTTTGAAACTCATAAAAATTCATTTGAAATGCAAAAAGTTACATTGAAACTCAAAATAATTACTTTGAAACATAAAAGTCCCTCAGAATGATGACATTTAAAGACAGAATAATGTCTGCAAAACTTATTATAATGAGTTTCAAAGTCATTTTTATGGTCCAACATGCGACCAGCGATGGTAATGGGCCCTCATAGGCTGTTCTCACAGTCTCCACTTTAGCTTGTGTTTGGTTTTTGTTTAAGTGAGTGAGAATAATCATGGATTTTGCTGAACAATCATTTCCTGTCACCTCAGGTCCAAAGCTGGCCACTCCTCCAAACGTCACCACCGCTCCAGTCGGGGTCAGGCCCATCACAGGAGCCAGTCCGGGTCTCCAGGACGCCATCCACACGCCTCGGGCAGGAAGAACGAGGAGTCTCGGAGCAAAGCTAACCTCCGCCAGCGCAGCAGCTCCTGGAGCAGTGGCCACTCGTCCTCCCACTCAGCCTCCAGAGACCGGGGCCCCAGCAAAGTCAAGTCCCCCCACAGCCGACAGAACGTCTCCAGGTGAGACACCTCTGGGCCCCTCTGGGTTTGCTCTCCTGCTACTGCTGTGTGTGCTGTGGTTTCTACTGTGACTGATATCTGGATGTGACACAGGGAGAGGGACAGCGCTAACCGCTCCGACACCGACAGCCGAGCTCGCCGCCGCTCACGAAGCTACTCCCCGATCCGCAAGAGAAGAAGAGATTCACCCAGCTTCATGGAGGCTCGAAGAATCACCAGGTGATGATCAAACATCACATTTACTCGTTGACATCAAATCAACACAGATTTCTCTGACTGAGCTGAATGTGTGTTCATTTAAGTGTTTAGAATAACAGGTTTTTGATTAGACCTCCTTTAAGGCGCTACACTTAAATTATGACCCTAGAATTTAGCCAATCTGTTCACATGCTACAGCAAAATCTTCTCAACATTACAACAAGACATGCCTCTGTAATGTCACGTGGAGGACCGGGACAGCATGTGGCAGACCAGGCTGGAGAGAGTGTTCCAGCAACAGGGGAAATCCCACTTCTCAGGGAAGGTTTACTGTAGGTGTTGGAAGGGAGGCTGAACCTCGACTCCAGGAGGAGCAGTGTGGCTTTTGCCTGGAACAGCAAACCAGATCTTTACCCTGGACTTGGAGAAGGTTTACAACTGTGTCCCCTAACATAATACAGTATGTGGGGGGTGCTGCAGGAGTAGTGGGTGTTGGCCAAGGCTGCCCCTTCTCCCTGATAGTATTTGTGGTCAGTGTTGCCAGATTGGGCGGTTTCCCGCAAATTTGTCGGTTTGGATTCTGATTTTGCGGTAAAAAATTGCTTTGGGCGGGTAAAACTCCGCCCACTCGGTCCCCACTCTGTTGTCTGTTACATCATCTGTTCAAACATATGAGTGAGGTGTTGACACCAACAGCCCATGTGTCTCATTACCCTATTAGTGGAACTAAAGTGGTGTAGCAAGCTTTTTGAATGTGTATTCGTGCACGTGCACATACATGCGTGCACACGGACACATTTTTAATAACGTTGATTGGACGTTTTTTTGTGTGTTTTCGTGGATTTTAATGGATTTTTGGGCTGGAAAACCTTGACTCTATCTGGCAACCCTGTTTGTGGTGTTTATGGACAAGATGTCATGGTGAGGAGGTTGCCTATTTGGGAACCTCAAGATCTCATCTCTGCTTTTTGAGGATGATGTGGATTCTGCCGGCATCTTAAGGTCATGACCTTTAGCGTGTCACAGCCGAGTGTGAAGCAGCCGGGATGAGAATCAGCTCCTCTAAGTCTGAGGCCATATGGGTCTTGACTGACGGATTGAGGCTTTATCTTCAGTAATGAGGGTGAAGCTTCAGTCTTTTGTAGTGAAAAGTGAGTCAAAAGGCAAAGCTCTCAATTTACTGGTCCATCTACATTCCTACCCTCACCTGGTCATGGGATGTGGAGTGGATCATCACCAATAAAACGAGATCACAGATACAAGCAGCTGAAATGAGCTTCCTCCATAGGGTGGCTGGCCTCAGCCTGAGAGATGTGGTGAGGAGCTCCATTATCCAGGAGGAGCTCAGAGTAGAGTTCCCCCTGGATGAAAGCATTGAAAGGAGTCAGCTGAGCTAGTTCAGGCATCTCGTTCGCCTCCCTCTTGAGGTTTTCCAAGCACAACCCAATGGGAGTAGACTCCCAGGAAGACCCAGAACTCGCTGGAGGGATTATGTATCCTCTTTCAGGCTTTCAGATCCTCCAGAAGGAACTGGGGAGAAGGTCCCTCCTGGACCTGTTACCTCCACAACCCAACTTTGGATAAGTGACAGGAAGATGGATGGATGGATTGTGTGTGTGTGCGTGTGTGTGTGTGTGTGTGTGTGTGTGTGTGTGTGTGTGTGTGTGTGATCATGTCACACCCCCTGATATTCCCAGTGTGTGTTTTAGTTTATGAATATGGTCTTCCTCTAATTTAACTGACACAAATGCAGATATTATCAAATCAAATTTAATATTTTCAGGTACCTTCAATTTATTTTAAATGTTTCCATTAAATATCGAACTAGTTCCTCAAGTATTGTGCATTTGTTCCATTCTTCTTTTACAGTTTCATATAGAAATCTTGTTTTCTCTTGACTTTTCAGAATGTTTTTTACCTATTTACAGTATTTGTTATATCTTCCACCACAGACATGTTTTAGACTTGTTTTAGTTTTTATCAGACATTCAAGTCCCAAACTCAGTAAAAAGTCTTTTTCCACCATGTAAAACAAACATAATAAAAACCAGTGTACTTACCTTCTTTTGCTCCAGTCCTAAAGGTCCTCACACTGCGACGAAGGGATGCTGCAGACTAGTTACCCTGGTAACGGTTGCCATGCAGCAGGACTCTGCTGGTCTGACTCCTGAAGCTCAGCTGAACCACCAGAGCTCCTCTGAGTAAACCAGACCTCCTCCTGTATTTTTTGTTCTGTCTTCTCTCCGTTTCTTCATCTCATCCCTGAAACCTCTCACTCTAAAGCTTCACCCCTCTGAGGTCACGCACTAACGCTGCAACACGCCGCGGGAGGTGAAAGTGCTATCAAGGGTTACTTTAATGGATTCCACCATTATTATAGACTGTTTTGAGATTATGTCACTTCCTGTGTGCACCTGGTCTAATCCCCTTATTGGTAGTTAGACTCAGGTGGAAAACACACAGAGACAATACAACGAGCGATCGCTTGTTGTTTCAAACTTTCAACTTTTATGGATTCTTCTGAATATTTAAGCTGTAGACTCACTCACAGAGACACATGATTTTCACCAGATCAGCACACAATACTAGAAAAAGATTTTATCAGTACCTGTTACCTGTTAAAATAACACGTCCCCTAGCTGTTACTACGGTAACCATTCCTCACAATGATCGTGGTTTCCTAGCCCCAACCAGCGATGTACTAATTGTAGGTTTAGAGACTTTTTACCTCAAACTCTCCTCAGGTTGACAACTAGATCATTTACAGTCCCAGCATGCAATTCAAACTTGTATTTGTTAAAGCACTTTGTCTTCCAGTGTAGTAAAGACACACCTTGTGCACACAAACTGATGACATCAGTAAAAACAGTCTGAATTGTCATTTTCATTCAATCCTAGACTAAATTAAAGGTTTCATCCACAGCCTGTTGGAATGAAAGGATGAACCTTTAGTAGTACAGAGTCCTTGATAGCATTTAACCTGCACCACATCCTCTGCTGAGAGGAGAGGGTTCTTCTGGGAGCTAACAGCTAATTACCTTACAGGAAGCAATTTCACGGTGGCTATTAACAAAGCAATCTGAGCTTAAACTTCGACTAACAACATGTCTCCTCCTGCTGAGTGTGATTAAACAGCTTGTTTAAACTCACATAGCTGCTCTCTTCCAGATAAGTCCACTGTTTCTGAGACCTAACACCAATCTGCAGATGTTCCAGATGAAAGCATCATCATCTCATTCTGACTGCTTACACTGCTGTCTTTTCCCTGTTCTTTCTCTCCCCACCAGCGCTCGGAAGAGGCCGATCCCATACTACCGTCCCAGCCCTTCGTCCTCGAGCTACGACAGCAGCCCGTCCAGGTCCAGCCACAGTCGCAGCTACAGCAGCTACAGCAGCTACAGCCGGACCAGGAGCCAGAGCCGGAGCCACAGCAGGAGCCGGAGCAGGAACTGGAGCCGCAGTCAGAGCCGGAGCTGGAGCCGCAGCCGGAGCCGCTCTCGCAGCTACGACAGCCACAGCAGCTACGACAGCCCAGGATTCTGATGAGCAAAACAAAAACAAACAGAGGAGGAGAGCTGTTAACGTTACCGCACCGCTGTTCTGTCATCGACAAGTCCAGGTCCAAACTCTTCCACTCTGGACTAATTATGTTTCCTGATTCTGAATTCTGGTTCAGCACATGACTGTGGAATTGGTTGATCATGTCACAGATAAAAAAAAGAAACGGTTCCTCCAAACCAGGAAGCAATTGGTTGAGCCCAAAGATCAAATCTCTCTCTGGAAGTCAGCACTTTCTTTCTCATCTTCCTCAAGGAAACCAAAAACACGTCGATTAGTAAATACATGCAAATATATAACCGTATATTAATATATCCTAAAAGAGGAGCCAAGAAGAAGAAGACAAAAAAACAAGCAGCATCATGAACTGATCACCCCAAAGACCTGCGTTTCATCAGAGAGCAGCGATCAACAGGAGTCAGAACAAAGAACGAGTCGGGTGGAAAAAAAAGAAAGAAAAAACTTTTTTATGGTTAAAACTTTACTGTATAGGTTTGTGTTTATAGCTGTAAACTGTTGAGTTCTGGCTTTGTAATCTATGCACTGTAAATTCCATCCAGCTTGAGTGGGTTCATTTGGCATGAGGCTGAGAGACTCGCTGCTGGGGGGGGGGGTCTGTGTATTACGTACTTTTACTCCCATCCCTAACCGAATGACCACCTGTGTGTGTGTGAGTGTGTGCGTGTGTGAGAACCTCATCAGGGGTCTGTGAGTTCTCCTTTGTTTGCCTGCTCAACGAAAAAACTGCAAAAATCCTCCTTCGTGCACTCATGTTTTGACCTCAGCTATTTATGAGTTTTCTGTATTTATTGAGTTATTTATTTATTTATTTATGACCTAATTTATTTATCATTTTCATTGTAAGATGAGAGTTTGAAGATGCAGTCGGTGGAGATGTTTTTTAATTTTAAAATGACCTTAAATGTCCCAGTTTGACACTAAAATCACGACGACGGTTGGTTTTTGTTGCGGTGCGCAGAGCCGCCGCTGCTGCGCATTTACAGTGAGTGGATTCCAGTCTTCAAACTGCCATCCCAAATCCCAGGCTGTTCGTTATTTTTCTTTACGCCACACGTTTGATCCCTGGTATATCGACCGACAGATGGTTACGTCTCCTGGTCAGACCAGTCCGACTCCAGCAGGACAACAGCCTGGTGACTCGATCACTGAAGTCTTCCTTTCTATCCGTCCGGTTTCCTTCCACTCACACGGCGTCACGTTGTCGGTGTAACCAGACCAACTATAATAATCTGCAAACGCGTTCATTCATCCCAACTAATATCTTCACTCCTTTTGTTCAGATTATTCTTTGTATTGTACAAACTATTATATCAGACAATAAACGGAAACAAGTACGTGACCAAACTCTTGTGATGGAGTCTTACATTCCTCCTCAGCTGGTGGAGAAACCAGCATAAATCTGGTCTAGTTTGGAGATCAGACAGTGATGCTGCAAACCTATAGAAATGAAATTCATTTTAGGTACTGAAACTTTGTTTTCTCTGTATTTTTGCTGTTAGAACCTGCTCCTATGAGGATAAAACCCAAAGGATGATTTTGTCACAATGAGGTCAAGCAGGCAGCTGCTACACCTTATGCAAAAAGTAATAAAAACTTTATTTAATCAGGAAACAGAGATAAATAAACTTTACTCCATGTTTGTGGCACAACGTCACTGACTTCCAAGCTGAGAGGGGAAGTGAGGATGATCCTGATGAAGGTCACAAGCCTGTTGGTTAATGATGAACGATTAAAGCAGTTTCTTCTCATCACTACAAGTTTACCTCCTCATTTAACATTCCCTCGCTTTTTATAACAATAAACACAAGCAACTGCACTAAAACTTCACTCCAATGTTTCTCCAGTCTGTGAGAAAACCCAGTGATGCCGATGTGTGTTTTGTTGTTAGATGTTTGTGTAACTGCAGCCTAAAACGTCCTGTTGTTTCCACCGGAGCCTCAAAGATAGGAGGCTCTGTTTTAGAGGGAAGAAACAAACGGTTAGAGGCAGGAAGTGGGTCATCCTCACTCCACATCCTCACTGAGGTCCTCCTCTGGGGTCGTGGCTTAAAACAAAGATTAGGTTGAATAGAGAAGGAGAAAAAAAACATAAGTGTGAATGTTGATGTGAAAGTGTTAGAAAGTCTCCATCTTTTCATTTAAAATGTGAACTGCAACTTTAAGAAGGTTTCATCTTATCACAGGGCAGTGTGTGTGTGTGTGTGTGTGTGTGTGTGTGTGTGTGTGTGTGTGTGTGTGTGTGTGTGTGTGTGTGTGTGTGTGTGTGTGTGTGTGTGTGTGTGTTGAGTGGGGGATGTGTTCTAGTAACAAAGAAGAAGAGCCATTCCAACAAGTGGTCAGATGGAGGAGACCCAGAACTGATTAATTGTTCAAATCCCTTTAAGTTAATTTTCTAAAAATGTTTTTATGAGAATAAATTTATTATTAAATGCTGAAAATGACTTTAATTTTCTGTTTCTGGCTGAAGGAACCAGAGCAGATTTCCTAAACAGAAACCTGAACGTGGTGGAGGAATAAACTCTCTGGTTCTTTACAGATTATTGAAATTAAAGACAAAGATCAAATTTAAGTGATTGTTTTAAGTGTGAAAAAGTGAAAAGAAGAATAAGTTTGTTAAGCAAAAACTAATAGCACTGAATAAACGTGAGAATCATCAAAATGTACAAATAAATGTTTAAAAAGTTATCAGACCTTTAAAATAAAAAGTTTATCCTGAGAAAACCTTCATTTTAAACTTTCATATTCATTATTCACCTGAGTGAAAACGGAAGCATGTGATGTTTGTTTGTTGGCGTCTGCAGAGAAGTGATCACATGATTTAATCATGAAAAACATGTAAAATAATTAAAACAGCTCAGAATTCACAGATTTATTTAACATGGGTTCAAACCTCAGAGCTTCAGCACCATCAGGTCATTGACCTCTCATCCTGACCAGTCAGAACCAGTCTGAACCAGTCCTGAGGAGAAAGGAGCTCCATGATGAGACTATTGTCCTTTCAGTAGATTGTTGTGGTCAGGCGATCGGAACCAGCAGCCTGAAACTCAACCGGTCGCTGCTTTTAATCACAAAAATATTAGATTAGACCAGATCATTAATTTGAATCCATCTTTCACTTTTCAGGGTTTTATTTCTCACTTTGATTAAATCAGAGAAATCAGCTCTAAACAACAGTTGTGTCTTTTGTCTTGATGTTAATGAAATCAGCTGCAGTCAGAGGATTGAAACCGTGTGATGTGATCGGTCCTTAAGCTCATCACGAATAGAATGTCCTGATTACGAATGGAAAACATGGTTTGTTTTCATGCTGCTGTTGAATTAATCAGTCACCAGTTTTCTGATGCTGATGGCCAGGGGCGGAGCCAGATCATTATCAAAGGGGCCCCAGCTGGGGACCACTGGTGTGGCACAGCCTCCTTGATACTGGAGCACATGTTAAACACAACGACTGGTCCTCCATCAGACTAAATGAAACCTCCTGAATCCGGTTTACACCAAACAGCTGTAGGGTTTCTACATGAGACCGTTCTGCTTCAGGTCCGACTTTATGAAAGAAGCGTCCAATAAAAACACAAAGGAAATCACAACGTGCATGATTAGTTTGTTCCTTCCTGTCTGAGAGAAACATATCACAAACTAATGGATGGATTTTAATTCAACTTAGAGAAGTGACTTCACCCCACCACACCCCACTGGACTTACAAAACAACAGAACAGCTAAAAGTCATCAGACACTGAGCTAAAACCTGCAGTAGAGTCGTTTAGAACACAGCCTGAGTGTGAACAGATCAAACTTTACATCTTAGAAAATGCAAAACTGTCTAAAACTCTGACAAATTACAGATATTCAGCTAAAACTTTTAACGTTTGACCAAAATGACCTTAGCTCTATCATTTGCCAACATAAGCTACTTTTACTTTTATACTGCTTCAGAATGTGAAAATGTAATAACGGTCATCTGGATCCATAAAACTGACGTTATGTTTAATTACACATATTAGTGATTACTCGTTCACTCGCATGCAGCTGCCTCTGTCCTAAAAAATTATAATTAAATCAACCTATTTAAATATTTGCAAAAAAAGTCTGAAGATCCTTGTATAACGAGCTGCAGGTCGCAAAGCATTATGGTCCATTTCTACTGAAGTAGTGCATGGCTGTATGACCTGATAGGGCTCAGTCTGGTGAACAAACAAGTTAAATATTTAAACGCTTCTTCAAACTGGTCGACTATCTGACACTTTCATCAAAACACAGAGAGAGAAATGATCACCAGATGAAAGTGAAGGTTATGGTTGAAACATGGAGGATTGGCCCTCAACTGCATTTTAAAAACAGTTGATTGTCTCTCCAGCAGGCTGCAGGTATGACAACAATAAATTCAGCTACATTTTTATGTTTTAAAAATGTAAAAGCTTAAGTCCAACTCAAAGTATCTGTCATTTATTGACCACAATAAATAAAACTACAACTGATCACAGACTCATGAGAACCAGTCATCAAACTTGACTAAATCCAGGAGAGTGACCCAAATCCTGCTGTCGTTCCTAAAATGAACTCTTTCAAGATCAAAAAGCCAGAAAACAATCGACCAATCAGATCCAGGGGATTTGATGGGGTTTCCTTTATTCAGGTAAACTAATGAGACCCTTTTGTCTCAAATCTTCAAAGATTCTTTTCTACAAAAACACTAAATACTTTCTGTTCATTAAATAAATCACAATCAAGACTCCAGACTCTAAACTCTCATCTGATCTGTTCACACACCAGGTAGATCTAATAGAGTTCACTGACCTGCTGATTTAGGATTTATTTAAGAGATTTAGTTTAATCACATTGCGAATGCAAAGAAAAGACAGTAAAAGTCTTGAATCGTCTAGAAATGATCTGCTGACCAACTCCCATCCCCCCTTCCTTCCTGCTCTGCACTCACAGGCTGTTATCCTCACATGACCTTTCACCCTAATCCATGACTGAAAGGTTTCCTGCTGCCTGCAGTTTGGCGCCTTTGTGAAGTGAATCTGCCACCTGGGTGTTTGAATCTTTTGCATTTTAAAACAAATTCCTGCATTTTCCACCACAAAACGTTCCCTCAAACTCCTCATGTGCATACGGACAACTGGCTGATGTTTGAGTGATGAGAACGGTCAGAGCATCAGGTTCCTCTGCAGCAGTAAAATGTTTATCAATGGAGCAGCTGCATCCAAACCCTTCTGAGGGGGAACTCCTCAAAAACAACATGTTTTACTCTCAGCTGCAACAACGAAAAAGTTTTTAGGTTCAGATTTTAGAAACTGGAGCCTCTCATGTTTCATGTTCATGGTTGAAAGGCTGATTTTGTGTGAGTCTGATGGTAAACTTTCCCATAAGCCACCACACTGGACTGTAGAGCATCACTAAAGCCCGGCGTATCATAAATATGACATACTGTATTTTAAATACATCATTCATCTCAGTGAACGTGTGACTCCTTCAACAGGAAATGTTTTTAAAATTAAGTTCAAAATTAACTGACCTGTGATCAGTTTTGTGTTGGGGCAGTTGGAGGCCAAACAGCTGTTTATTACTCATTAATAATCTGAAGGGTTTATTAAAAGAGGTCCATTTTGTGCCAATTTATTACATTTTTAAAATAAATTTGTTGCAAAATGTTTGGTGATGGGTCCTAAAATATATCATGCTCCACCATCACCCCTCTGACTTGCTTCAGTTTGCTACTTCCTGTTGATCAGACAGCTTTCAGCCGAGGAGAAAAAACTCAAAAATAGTTCACATCATGTCATTATTATATCAGAGTTCCACAATGTGTTCAAATGAGATATTTGAGTCCATTTCTGCTGTTCTTGGAGCACAAAATCACCCAGGGAGCTGAATCTGGTTTAAACGTTTTATACATTTATAAATCTAGTTTTTTATCAGATAACATTATTTTAATGACAAGATAAGTCTAGTCTACTAAACTAAAAGACTTCCATGGGAATTGATGCAGATTGTAATCCAAGTGATCGAGGTTTAATCCTCTTTTTTTTTACATAATTAGGCCCTGGTGCTGCAGTGTTTCTTATTTTTAATGCAAGATAACTAAAGTCCCACATAAAGGCTTTGAAACTGACAGCAGCAGCAAACTGATCGGACTCAATTTTAAAGGCAGAATAAACTAGTTTACATCTTAAAGAATCAATGTTTCTGTCCATCAGAACATGAAATGGTGATGTTGCAGGTTTGAACCAGATGAAGTTTTCTGCCTCCTCTATTTGGTCTGATTTACATTTTAAAGTGTCTCTCAGGATCTGACACCTCCATGTGAAGGAATCCTGCTAACTCTCTCTCTCCCTATGAAGCTGATCAGTCCTGAAGACTGTATCTGTGTGTGACTCTGTTAGATCACATTCTAAAGTTTCATAAAGATCATTGCTGTTTCTTGGTTTAAAGTAAATGTTTGCTTTGCATCACATCCAGGTCTGTTGTTGGTCTCCAGCAGATCCCAGAACAGTCCTCCTGCAGGTTTCCTCCAGACTCTTCTAGTGGAGCTGATCCCAGGGGAGGGGAGGGGTCCTTCTGGTCAGCTGTTGCTCAGAAACGCCCTCCTCATGCTGCATCAGACACAAATAGATTCTAGTTCTTTCTGAAGGCATGTGGGGGGTGTGAGGCATGGATCTGCGGGGCAGGGTTCCTGGGTGGGGGTGGATCAGTGTGTATATAAGCCCTGTGCTGAGGGTCAGGCGGCATGTTGGAGGAAGCTTTACTCTATCTGTCTCACCCACTACAACAGCAGCAGCATGGCTGAGAGGAACGTCCCCTTCGCCCTGGCCCGGACCCCCAGCTGGGACCCGTTTCGGGACTGGCACCACAGCAGCCGCATCTTCGACCAGGCCTTCGGCATGCCGGCCCTGGTGGAGGATTTCCCGACATTCCCCAGCGCCCGCTGGCCCGGGTACCTGAGGCCCTCCATCCTGGGCCCCGACATCATGATGCCCCAGCCCCACATGATGTACCCGAGCCACATGATGGCCCACCAAGCCCGGGCCCTGTCCAGGCAGCTGAGCAGCGGGGTGTCCGAGATCAAGCAGACGCAGGACAACTGGAAGGTGTCCCTGGACGTCAACCACTTCTCCCCCGAGGAGCTGGTGGTGAAGACCAAGGATGGGATTGTGGAGATCTCAGGTGAGTGAGTCCCCCCTGATCCAGTCTGTTTAAAAGTCTCAGGCTTTGGTTCCTGGCTCGAGCTGGAGTTTAAACCGAGTCCAGATCTGGAAACCAGCAGGTCTCCTAAACGCTCTGTAAGGGTCTTTGGGAGCTGGGTTTTTAAGATGATAACATTCTGAGATAAAAGGCTGGATTTCTGGGAAAGGGCAACTCAGGACAATGTTTCTAGAAACACCCCCACCCGTCCCCTCTCCCTCATGGGTGGGACAGGGTGAGAGAAAACTACAGCAGTCCAATGTTACATGTAAATAAGTTTTACTGTCCTTATTTTTAGACCCTGGTTTAAACCCTCAGAAACGGAACCAGATAAACCTGTATCCTGTCCCCTCCAGGGTCGTGTCCTCTAGTCTCCAGTCAGGTTTAGTGGTGACTCAGTGTCTCTGCTGCTTTAAAAGGACTGCTGGATCCGGTCCAGTTGACTGGACCTGGTCAGAACACAGACATAAACAAAGCATGTGATTCATCCTGTGTGTTATAAATATGACGTCACCAGTTTAGTTTGGAGTTGTGTGTTCAATCTTCAGCTGCTGATGTCAAGACTTGTTTGTTTCCACAGGAAAGCACGAGGAGAGGAAGGATGAGCATGGCTTTATCTCTAGAAGCTTCACCAGGAAATACACGTAAGTTCCTTATTAAATATCAGAGCAGCTTTAGCTCCATTTCCCCACCTTTTACTAGAATATCTGAAGGTCTAGTTTGGGTTTAAAGCTGAGACCAGTATTCTGAGCAGCGGTTGTAGACTCTGCTGCCATCTAGAGGCCACAACGTAAACTGCTACTTTTTCCTGATGTGTTTTTCTCCCCTCTTTCTCCCCTCCAGTCTCCCTCCTACAGCCGACGTGGAGAAGGTGACCTCCTCCCTCTCCCCTGAGGGGTTCCTGACCGTGGAGGCTCCTCTGAGCCATCCGACCATCGAGTCGACTGAAACCACCATTCCTGTCACCGTGGAGAAGAAACCTGCTGTGACCCAGAAGTAGAGAACAGCAGCGCCACACACACTGATGACTGACACACACACGCATGCACACACACACACACACACATTAACATTTTGAAGCAGCTTATTGTTTGCTTTTTCTAGTCCCCCTCATGTTTTATTTGTTTGAAGTAAATGTTCATGTTGCTTTTCAGTGTTACCGTAATAAACACTGTGGTGGGTTGGAAGGACATGTTTGTAATTGAGCTGTTTTTGGAAATAAAATGAAGAAAATATTCTGGTTCTCTTGGTTTTTTTATTGATTATTTTTTAATCTTGTTGATCAGCGGGGTCCTGTCTTTAAACAAGAAAACCGCAGCGTTAAAACTAAAGCTTCTAAGAAGTTGTAGCTTCTCTTGGTTAATTATTGATCATGTGGTCAGCCATGCACAAAACACTTTACTTTGAACTCCTGAGATTAAAACTAGAAACCCCTCACTTCACAGGCTCTAAACAAAGTTTTTTAAAAATCACTCTAAACATCACAGCTGGTAAAATAATAGTGATGAGAACTTCATATTAATACTAACTCTAAACAAACCATTCTAATTATCAATAATCGTTTTACAAAAGATTTTTTGTGCCTCTAATGTGACTTAAGTTACATAACTGCATCACAGAGAATGTCTGAATTATTCAGAAGCAGATACATAATTGATCAGAGACTTGTTCTCTGCTCTTGACTGATTACAGAGAGTCCATTACAGAAAGTGATGTGATTCTGACAGAAAATGTAACAAATACTTCTCAGTCGATTAATTTTTTAAAACCACCAGTAGGTCTTTATCCAACCACCCATAGATCCTGTTCTTCACTGAAAACAGAAAAAAGTTTGTTTTAATCAGGAATTGTGATTTAGTACCCCACCAGTTTGGTATCCGACACACAGCCATTAGGATACGTTTCCCTTGTATAAAAGTGGAAAGTAAAACGGAAAATTAAAAAAAGCTCATTATAAATCATGGCAGTAATGTTTGAAAACAACTAGTTACGAAAGGCAAGATAATAGACATATTAATGAAAGAATGTTGCTATGACAGCCCTTGGACAGGAGATCAGAATGATTAGTGATCCATTAATTACGTCTGAGCGGTGATTCGGATCTGGCTGGTCATGCCTGCGGGATCGGGAGGGGGCGCTTTTGGCTTAGGGTTAGAGTCAGGGATGTCCTGTGATCATCTCTGTGAGTTTGGTGTCAGCAGAGTGTACAGTGGTGGAGTTATTGAAAAAAATATTAAACAATATTTCACCAAAAATCATTTAAAAAATACACATTTCCAGAAGCTGAGACTTGTAGTATATATGTACTGTGAGCATCTGTGTGATTTTGGTGACTTCTAGTATGTAGAGTAGATAATATGGTGATTACAGTGTACAGGTTTAGAGTTCCTAGTAAATATAATAAAAAATATTAACAAAATATAAACAAACATCCCAAAAACGTATATTTTTAAAACGCAATCTGAAGAGAAGATGTCTATTGACACTATGTATAAGTTTGGTGAAAGTACAGTGTAGAAGAGTGTAGTTATTTAATCTTTACATAAGAGCTGTCAACAGAGTGGTAATTTGTAGACGGTCCCTGCTCGCTCAGCAGCCTTCAGCTGACTGGACCAGAGATCAAAATGTAAAACTGCAGCGGAGGAGGAATGGTTTTTATAAAAACGAGGTTGTAGCTTGTAGACCACCTTCCTACGATTCTAATGAGGTGCATTTGTTATTACACCCATTTGATCGGAAGCTATTGAACGGCAAACTTCGAATCTGCCAATTTCTTAAACTTTACCAGACTCGCAAACCGGAGCAATAAAATATGAAAATCGAATTCTTTCTTACAGACAGTTCGTGTACTCTTCGTTCTTTCCATTTTCAATTAAAACCAAAAATCGAAAAAGGAATTTTTTCTTTCATATTTTGTTATTGTTTTTGAAACGGATACAAAACGCCAAAAAAGGTCTTGTTTTTCATATTTTAATCCTAGTCGAAGATCAAAAAAACGAAAAGGAAAAACGAGCTGTAAGAAAGAATTCGATTTTCATATTTCATTGCTCCGGTTTGCGAGTCCGGTAAAGTTTAAGAAATTGCAGCAGAAGCAGGATCAATTCGTGGCAGTGGCAGCCAGGATGGTACTCCCGTGGCATGCCACAACATTTGCCACTAAATTTTAGACTTGCCACGAAATTTTAGACTTGCCACGAGATTTGCCACGAGACTTTAGACTTGCCACGAGACTTTAGCCTTGCCACGAGATTTGCCACGAGACTTTAGACTTGCCACGAGAATTGCCACGAGACTTTAGACCTGTAACAGGTGTTACACCAAAATCTGCCAAAAGGATCTGGCTGCGGACCTCAAAGATGGCGTCTAGAATGGAGTCACAACCACGGCAGGAAATGACGTCACAACCACGAGAGGAAATGACGTCACAACCACGACCGGAAAGGCCTCCATCGGACGTTATTTTTAAATTGCAGACCTGGCGAACTTTTATTTCTTAATTTTGAACAGACGTAGCGGCATTTAACAAGTGGAACAAAGTTAATCTACATTTAAATCTTACATTATAACATAATAGTAAATTCTACTCTTTAAAGAACAAATAGAAAAACGTAGTTTCTTTTGAGTAGGCTCTGGCTGCAGCCGGACTGGCAAACTTAAACCAAACTTTTAAAAAATCTTCATTTTGGTAAGATAGAAGGGCTTTTAACAAGACACATTTAACCTAAGTAGTTTTTAAAAAAACGTTATTTTTAAATTGCAGACCTGGTTAACTTTTATTTCTTAATTTTGAACAGGCTTAGCTGCATTTAACAAGTGGAACAAAGTTAATCTACATTTAAATCTTACATTATAACATAATAGTAAATTCATTTGTACCTCAGACAGGAAATCTAGTTTAACAACAGAAGTATATTCACTACAATATTTTAAGGCTGTAGAAGGACTATACATTTATATGTAAGTTAACAGACTTTCCCAGATGTGTAAAACAGTACTAGTAATTAATAAAGTACTGGAATCACTGAAGTAACAGTGAAAACAAACTTAGCAGCTTGCTCCCTCACCTGTATCAATAATTGTTTCAAAACATCCATAACTGGGTAGTATTTCAGTATTATTTGGCGTGAAAGACATGAAAAAAATACCACTCCATTTTACAAACACTTTATTTTGTGGTTAAAGTAATTTTCTGCAGCATGGCTTTCTCAGCTGCTCACCTCATCTCTAAGACTTCGTCACCTGAAAAACATGCACACAGGGATTAATTCACACTGTCAAAGGTTTTATAAAATGACTTACTAAAGCACTCTTTATATTATATTTAAGTTAGATCTATNAGTGTGAGAGATACAGATATTGGTGGGATCAGATTACATTAAAATATATAAATTGTTGCACCCCACACTTCTTTTTTTTTGTGTGTTTATATTTTCATTTGAACAGTTTTGTTATAATAGTCAATTTTACAAGATGGCATTGAACGCCCCGTTGGTGTGTCAGAAAACTGTTTTTGACGTATGTTCTTTGAACGTTACTCGAGGAGAGCTCTTTTTCTTTTTTTCTTTTGTTCCGGAGCATGAGACACAGACGATGAGAGGATCAGTTTGTAAGTCGCAGTATTTGACTTTGAAATAAATATTTCGAACAAAGACAACTCCAGTGGTCATCCCTGTTGTAAAGCTGCAACATATTTTGGCGAGCCAGCCAGGAGAGAGGTTTTCAGGATTTCCGGAGCGTGAGTGGAGAAGCACTGTTAGCTCCGCTAGCGGCTAACGTTAGCACTATCACACCGCTGAAGAAAAGCCTCTTTCCAAGCACCGGACCTTAAGTCTAACGGACTAAAGACAATCTTGTGAGTACCCAGAATGGAACTAGAAGCCCTACGAGATAAAGTCACCGCTACACTCTGCCAGCTAAGTCGCGATCAGCTAATAGAAGTGGGTTTTAATGTAAAAGGCTTTGCTACAGAGCAAGATGAGCCCACGAAAGATACTACCAGACGCCACCTGATGAGAGTTATAGAACATAAACTTGATGAAGTGGAAAAAGGCTTTACACAAAATGACGCTGTACAGTTTGCAAACGAACTTTTATCGTTTCTGGGCGAATACAAAGAGAAAGACGACGCAGCCGAAGGCGATGTTTCCCGCATTTCAGACACAAGAGACAAGTACAAAGAGCTGCAGGAAGAAATCAAAGCAATAGGGGAGAGACTCAAAATGGCGGACGCCGCTCCCAGCCTTGGCCAGAATCTGCATTTGGCAAAAGTACCGGAGGTGACGATTCGCAGGGAGTTTCGTATCTGTGGCCAAATAGGAGAGGGTGGGCAGCGCGATCGGCTGTCCTACACCAACTTGTTGCACCAGATAGAAAATGGACTCCGCAAGGGTCACAGTGAGTCAGAAGTTATTGAAGCAGTGATAAGAGCCATCAATCCGGGTCTCAAACTGCGTGATATGCTCGAAATAAAGACTGATCTGACACTCACACAGTTAAAGACAATATTGAAAGGACACTACAGAGAAGAAGACACATCTGATTTGTACCAAAAGCTGATCAACCTTTCCCAGGACCCAAAAGAGTCGGCTCAAGACTTTTTATTCAGGGCCATTGAGCTTAAAGATCGGCTCCTGTATGCATCCAAAGACAAAGAAATGGAACACTACAGTCCGGACCTGATAAAAAGGAAGTTCTTGAGATCAGTGGGTACAGGACTGCAAAGCGACAACATCAAGTTCCAGATTAAGGCACTTCTTGACAATTCAGATGTGACTGATGAAACACTGATTGAGAAACTTAATGAAGCTGCCAATCTTGAGACGGAGAGACTAAACAAGCTAAAGAGGAACAATGCAAAAACACCAAAAATCAACGAGCTGCTAACTAAAGATGGTCCACACAGCAGCTCACAGATCCCCATCGTCAAGGAAGACAAAAAACCACATTCTTCACCTGAAATGCACGATTTAGTGAAAGAGCTGAGGAACGAGGTTGCAGAGGTGAGGCAGATGGTACTCGCTTCCTTGAAAGCTAGCAATTCGCAGACCAAGAGGACTTCGGAGGCCATGGAAACCCGACGGAAGAGAGGCTGCAAGACCTGCCAGAGCAACGGAGAGGGAGACAACTGCATTCATTGCTTCAAATGTGGCCAGCCGGGTCACATCTCCAGAGGATGCCGTGCTCCACTCCAGCTACAGGGAAACGCCAGAGGGCCACTGCCACGGGACCAGCAGTGACCCCACCACCACGTCAGGAGTCCCGCCGCTGCTGTTGCTGCCACCAGGAAGAGTCGATCAGCACCCCACTCCAAAGGTGCTCAGGCTGTTCATCTGCTAGTTACTGTTCTAAAACCTGTCAGGGACAACACTGGCAGCAACATAAACACATGTGTAAAACAGTGAGGCTAGTTGAACAACATTTGAGTGAGAGGGAGCAGAAAGGGTGGTTGTCACAGATGGGGGATTCTAACCTTCTATCAGACAAGCAAGGACAAAAACTAGTAAAACTGATTGGTAGGCGTAAAATGGTGAGGTGCACCTTTGATAATACACCAGTCACGGCATTATGGGACACAGGTGCACAGGCTACAGTGATAAATGACAAATGGAGAGCTGAATACTTACCTCACACTACTATCAGGGGGATAGATGAACTCTTAGGACCAGAACCATTAAATGGGCTCGCAGCTAATCAGACAGAGATACCATTTATGGGGTGGATCCCGGTAGAGTTTAGACTGACTGGGGAAGAAATGACCAGCTCTAGCCTCCTAGTGCCTATATTAGTCTCTAGTGACCCAAATGTAGCTCAGGACCCTATTATTGGATATAACGTGATAGAGGAAGTAATCAATGAGCAACTTAAACAACCGGGCGCTAAAAACAATGACTGTACTACCAACATAGTGAGTAGTGCTTTTGACATTGACTTTGGATCTGCTAAGACGTTTATCCAACTGATACAGACACATCAAACAGCTGTTCAAGAGATTCCAGTTAAAACAGGACAGGGTAAAGTTGTCTTAGGCCCCAGAGAAGCCACTACTATTCGCTGTCGCACGCGCATACAGGCTGACAAGGACGCTGTAATGTTGTTCTGCCCCACTCTGAACCCCAGCCTGCCTGAGGGACTTCATTTGCAAGAAATACTGCTTAAAGTAAAAAGGGGTAACTTAGCCACTGTCCCCGTGTCTGTCACAAACAACACGTGCCATAGGATTACCATAGAGCCGCGTGCTATCCTAGGACACATCGAAGGTGTAAAAGCAGTCTATCCAGCCTCCCTACAACCAGTAGAAATGCAACAAACAAATAAAACAGCAGATGGTGCAGACATTGAAGTCCCATTAGCTAGTGACACAAAAGAGGTTTGGGACCCACCAGTAGTGTTAGACCACCTAACTGGTGAGCAACAGTCGGCAGCGAGGATAATGCTCAGGGAGGAATGTAAAGCTTTTTCAAAAGATGAAAATGATGTAGGCTGCATCCCTAGCCTTCGAATGCACATTACTCTCAACGACCAAACACCAGTTCAAAAGTCCTATATCAGTGTGCCTAAACCTCTGCATCAGGAAGTAAAAGCTTACCTGCAGGACTTGATAAACAGAGGTTGGGTTACAAAATCTAAGTCACCTTATTCATCACCTATAGTCTGTGTGAGGAAGAAGTCAGGCGAACTCAGACTTTGTGTGGACTATCGAGAACTTAATCGCAAATCAGTGCCTGACAGACATCCTATTCCTAGGATACAGGACATGTTGGACAGCCTTACTGGTAGCTCCTGGTTTACAGTATTAGACCAGGGGAAGGCTTATCATCAAGGATTTTTAGATGAGGAAAGTCAGCCGCTCACAGCATTCATCACTCCCTGGGGCTTATACCAGTGGGTTAGAATCCCGTTCGGACTCAGTTCCGCCCCAGCGGAGTTTCAGAGAAGCATGGAGGAGTGTCTCTGGGGGTTGCGTGATGATATTTGCCTCCCGTACCTTGATGACAACTTGATTCACAGTAAATCTTTCGAGGACCATGTTGAGCATGTAAGAGCTGTGTTAAAAAGGTATCAGAAACATGGGGTCAAACTTACCGCCAAGAAGTGTGAACTTTTCAAGTCGAAGGTCAGATTTTTGGGTAGAGTGGTGTCAAAAGATGGTCATAGTATGGATCCAGCAGAGGTCGCCCCCGTGCTGTCACTTAAGGAAAAACACCCTAGTACAGTGGGGGAAGTGAGACAGATGTTGGGTTTCCTCTCTTATTATAGATCTTATATACAAGACTTTTCACGCATAGCAAAACCCTTGTATGAACTGCTAGCAGCCCCGACGAACACTAAAAATAGCATACAAGACTCAAAAACACAGAACTCAACAAGGAAGAGGAAAAACAAACAGACTAAAGGACAGCTGCTAGCGTCAGCCCCTGTGAAGTGGACAGAGTTCCACCATCAGGTTTTGTCTTTCTTAGTTGATAAACTGGCTAATCCTCCGATCCTAGGGTACCCTGACCTAAACCAACCATTTGTGCTTCATACTGACGCTTCCCAAGCAGGGTTAGGGGCAGTGCTCTATCAGCGCAGTAATGGCAAGTTAAGGGTTATAGCTTATGGATCCAGGACGTTAACACCACCAGAGAAGAATTACCATATGCATGCCAGTAAATTAGAGTTTTTAGCTCTCAAATGGGCCGTCTGTGAGCGTTTCAGAGACTATTTGCTTCATGCGCCATCTTTTGTGGTTTACACGGACAATAATCCGCTCACCTATGTGTTGACAACAGCCAAGTTGAACGCGTCGGGTCAGCGCTGGGTAGCTGAACTAGCAGATTTCAACTTTACAATAAAATACAGGCCAGGAAAAACAAATGCAGATGCGGACGGGTTATCTAGGATGCCCCTTGATTTTGAGGACTATATGAACTGCTGTACACAAACTGTTCATCAGGATGCTGTAGCAGCCACGCAGCAGGGCATCCTAGTGCAGCAAACCGAAGCTCTGATGTTTAATGCTGTCTCCTTTCATGCCCTTCAGCAACAAACAGAAACAGAAAGGCTTTTGGATATGATTCAGCCCATACCGAGAGAGGAAATCTGTACAGCCCAGCAGCAAGACCTGGTAATAGGTAGAATGTATGAGCGCATAGTGCAGAACAAAAGACCCGCTGCACGCGAACTCAAAACTGAGAGTACCGAGTTCAAAGCACTGGCTAGAGAGTGGAGCAGACTGAAAATCAGGGAGGATGGGACTATGTTCAGAGAGACTCAACACAAAAAACAACTAGTTCTTCCCTCAGTGTACCATCCGCTAGTGCTTAATGAACTGCATAAACAGATGGGTCACTTGGGCTCAGAAAGGACACTAAATCTTATTAGGGATCGTTTTTTCTGGCCTAAGATGCAAAGGGACATTGAACACTTTGTCACCAATGTTTGTGAGTGTCTTAAGAAGAAGAAGCCTAACAGGCAGGCACGTGCGCCTATGCTGAGTATAGAGACCACTCATCCATTTCAGCTTGTTTCAGTGGACTTTCTGCACCTAGAGCAATGCAAGGGGGGTTGTGAGTATATACTGGTTGTTATGGACCACTACACCCGCTTCGCCCAGGCCTACGCAACTACGAATAAGTCAGCTAAGACTGTGGCAGAAAGACTATTTAATGACTTTTGTCTCAGGTTTGGTTTTCCAGAAAAACTACACCATGATTTAGGGCGAGAGTTTGAGAATAGACTGTTGCACCATTTAAAAGAACTTGCTGGTGTTAAGGGGTCACACACCACTCCATATCACCCGCAAGGAAATGGACAAACAGAAAGGTTCAACAGGACCCTGCTCTCTATGTTAAGGACACTAACAGAGGAACAGAAGAAGGACTGGAAAAGCCATCTCCACAAAGTGGTACATGCCTACAATTGTACTGTTAATGAGGCCACTGGCTACTCTCCTTTTCTCCTAATGTTTGGTAGGTCCCCACGGTTGCCGGTTGATCTTCTCTTTGACATCGAACAGGAGGGCGGTTCAGGTCCCTACCAGGATTATGTGGACAGATGGAGACAGAGAATGGCTGAGGCCTACAGTGTTGCCTCGAAAAATGCAGCTAAGTCAGCCAACCGAGGTAAAATGCAGTACAACAAAAGGGTGCAGGGTCCACCACTTCAGGTAGGGAGCCGTGTACTTGTAAGAAATGTTGTTGAGAAGGGTGGCCCAGGCAAAATCCGCTCCTATTGGGAAGACAACATCTATGTCATTAAAAGACAGAAGGGGGAGGACAGTCCTGTGTTTGAGTTGGAGCCAGAGAATGGGAATGGCAGGACGAGAGTTTTGCACAGGAATATGTTGTTGCCCTGTGATTTTCTCCCGCTCACCTCAGATGAGAACATGACTGCAACTGGTGCAAAAACGAGGATAAGACACAATAACAAACAGAAACAAACACGCGTGACTCCCACGCAACAAATGGAAAGTGAGGAGGACGACACAGATGAGTTTTCTGATGCCGTCTTCACATGGTCTTATCCTAAGCCTCACAGTTCACCTACACTGGACCCCACAGCTGCAGAGTTTATACCACAAGTGGGCAGAGGTGAGCAAGATGAGTTTCCTCACGTGCCGGGAGATGGTCAGGGGGACCCCAGACAAATTAATGAGGAAAAGATGGACACTACTGAACAATTGGATGTGGGAATAGTGGATGCAGGAGATGTGGATATTGGTTCAGATATTGAGGAAGTTGTGGAAACAGCACAGCCTGGTCCGTATTCAAAAAGAGAAAGGAGGAGACCACAGACTTTGACCTATAGCAAACTTGGACAACCAAGTTTTGAAGAAAGAACAGTGGTCACCAAATGTGTGAACATTCAGGGTTACTGGCGACCTTGGTAAAAGAGAAAATGCCATGGTTACACTTTGTATCCTCTAATTCAGACGGTATCACATATGTTGACACGTGGATTGCAGGCCGAACATGTGTATCAGTAAAGGGATATTGCTTATTTTTAGTTAAGATATAGACAAAGTAAATGCCCATACAGGAGTTGACAGATAATTTGGTTATTTGATAGATTGGATATTGGTTTGAAAATGTTATACTGATTATATCAGGAGTGTACACAACTACAGTGCACGGTAGTTTGGGTAACAAGAAAAAGGTTGTAACTTAACCTGATAAACAGTCAATGCCATTCTATTTTTGTCCATGTATTGTGGTTTGGAGGGCACATTTATGTCGAAACGACATTTTTTTTTTTAGTGGGGGAGAGTGTGAGAGATACAGATATTGGTGGGATCAGATTACATTAAAATATATAAATTGTTGCACCCCACACTTCTTTTTTTTTGTGTGTTTATATTTTCATTTGAACAGTTTTGTTATAATAGTCAATTTTACAAGATGGCATTGAACGCCCCGTTGGTGTGTCAGAAAACTGTTTTTGACGTATGTTCTTTGAACGTTACTCGAGGAGAGCTCCCTTTCTTTTTTTCTTTTGTTCCGGAGCATGAGACACAGACGATGAGAGGATCAGTTTGTAAGTCGCAGTATTTGACTTTGAAATAAATATTTCGAACAAAGACAACTCCAGTGGTCATCCCTGTTGTAAAGCTGCAACATATTTTGGCGAGCCCAGCCAGGAGAGAGGTTTTCAGGATTTCCAGAGCGTGAGTGGAGAAGCACTGTTAGCTCCGCTAGCGGCTAACGTTAGCACTATCACACCGCTGAAGAAAAGCCTCTTTCCAAGCACCGGACCTTAAGTCTAACGGACTAAAGACAATCTTGTGAGTACCCAGAATGGAACTAGAAGCCCTACGAGATAAAGTCACCGCTACACTCTGCCAGCTAAGTCGCGATCAGCTAATAGAAGTGGGTTTTAATGTAAAAGGCTTTGCTACAGAGCAAGATGAGCCCACGAAAGATACTACCAGACGCCACCTGATGAGAGTTATAGAACATAAACTTGATGAAGTGGAAAAAGGCTTTACACAAAATGACGCTGTACAGTTTGCAAACGAACTTTTATCGTTTCTGGGCGAATACAAAGAGAAAGACGACGCAGCCGAAGGCGATGTTTCCCGCATTTCAGACACAAGAGACAAGTACAAAGAGCTGCAGGAAGAAATCAAAGCAATAGGGGAGAGACTCAAAATGGCGGACGCCGCTCCCAGCCTTGGCCAGAATCTGCATTTGGCAAAAGTACCGGAGGTGACGATTCGCAGGGAGTTTCGTATCTGTGGCCAAATAGGAGAGGGTGGGCAGCGCGATCGGCTGTCCTACACCAACTTGTTGCACCAGATAGAAAATGGACTCCGCAAGGGTCACAGTGAGTCAGAAGTTATTGAAGCAGTGATAAGAGCCATCAATCCGGGTCTCAAACTGCGTGATATGCTCGAAATAAAGACTGATCTGACACTCACACAGTTAAAGACAATATTGAAAGGACACTACAGAGAAGAAGACACATCTGATTTGTACCAAAAGCTGATCAACCTTTCCCAGGACCCAAAAGAGTCGGCTCAAGACTTTTTATTCAGGGCCATTGAGCTTAAAGATCGGCTCCTGTATGCATCCAAAGACAAAGAAATGGAACACTACAGTCCGGACCTGATAAAAAGGAAGTTCTTGAGATCAGTGGGTACAGGACTGCAAAGCGACAACATCAAGTTCCAGATTAAGGCACTTCTTGACAATTCAGATGTGACTGATGAAACACTGATTGAGAAACTTAATGAAGCTGCCAATCTTGAGACGGAGAGACTAAACAAG
>SSNR01000168.1:606701-784815 GCA_006937965.1 Callopanchax toddi | reverse complement strand
AAAAAAAAAAAAAAAAAGAGTACTGTCCAACATAAGTCTAAATAAAAACAGAAAAGAAAACAACCCAAAAAAAACAAAAAACAAAACAACAACAATAACAGTAACAAAAAACAAACAGGACAAAAAAACAAAAGATAAAGTAAAATTAATATATAAATTTGGTTGACTAGAGCTAGGGTAACATCCTCATACCCACTTCTCTCATATATTATAACATATTATATTATAACATATATAACTTTTTTTTTTTTCATGTTTGATTATTTTTCCAAATTTTTTTTTCTTATTTTTCTCTGCTATTTGTTTATCACATGTTCAAAATAAAGATTTCAAATCAAATCAATCAAGGCAATACAGGGTTTTGATTATGGGCAAAATGGTACAAAGTTCTGCCCATACTGTACATTTGACCTGATTTAAGAAGGAGGAAATTATGTGTGCAGAACCAAGTGACATCAGAAACTGTATTAGAATAAGTTACATTGCTCAGATTGAAATTAAATTGCTCAACTTGAATAAATGTTTTTAATGACGAAATCTGAATTATCGTTATTTGAAATCCAATGTTTGTAAATGACTGATTTCATTTGCTTTGAAACTACGTATTTCATCATATTGAAAACTCAGCTCAAATACTTTCAGTCCTTGCCATTTCACTTTATTTGTACAGTTTTATTTCACTTTTTTTATCCAGCTTTTCAGGTCTCACATCCAGGTCCTCAACAAGCTACAGAATAATCAAGCCCAGACTGACCAAACTACTTCCTACTTCAGTGAGTCTGGCATCTTGAGCTGGAGCAGGGCACAAAGAAAGTTGTCATGTACCCAAGATGCAGGTAAGGATGGTGGCAGGAGGCGGCAAATGCACTAAAATAAGTTTATAAGCAGGAACAACACACTGGGAGCTACACAGGTGAACAACAGGAGTACATAGGGTTACAAACAGAGTAGCAAGTTAAGGATACGACAAGGAGTGAATAAACTGAGATGCTATTATACAGAGACTGTGGTCAAGGGGCAGCCGAGTGAATGGTTTATTGCTTGATTGAGGAAACCTGTGGAGGAGTGGTACAGGAGGAATGTAGAAAAAATCAAAAACTAAAGACTAAAGGGTACAGATCTGAGGGAAATGGGAGAAAAAGGCAAAAATAAACTACTGGTAAGTACAAGACACATGGGAGACATGACAAGTACAGTATAAGAAGACGACTGGTCTGTGCAATTGTAACAGGTCCCAAGTGTGAGGCCTGTCGTAGGATTAAATGTGTTCTGTAAAGAACGGAGAAAATGATAACAGGCAACAAGTGGTGTGCTTCCTGCTGTCTCTCAAGCCAGTCTGAGGGGAGACGGCTCCCAAACACCCCTAACAGTATGGGCACGATGCCCCCCAGTGGCAATAATTGGTATTACACTACCAGTAACATCCTTATCTGGAAAACTCAGATTTATTTACTGTTTTTCACAAGACTAATCAATCAAAATTAGAAAACATCCACAATTAAATGTGGCAAAACATTCATGTGTGTCACACGCTCCCTGACAAAAGAGAAATGACTCCTGGCATTCAAACTTTAACCTTATATAAACCTTATCACACAATATAAACAATCAACAAAAGTAAGGTGTCATGTTCATGGGAAGGTTGTATGGGAATGGATGATAGGATGCAAAATAGGTGGGGACTGTAGAGGGGGGTTATGGTGTCCATAACGGTAGTGTGCGTGCAGCAACAGTTGGTTGGGGTTGCAGTGAAGGTTCTCCCAGTGTTTGATATGTTAACATTTGCTTTGGCCGCCTGGGTCGAGTTGACCTTCTGACCTCACACTGTAGGTCCACTCTGGCTGTGTCACTTAGAGAATTTCCTTCAGGAACAACACACCCTTCTTCAGGATCCGTTCCAGGTGAGTCTCCATCAGATAACAGCTGTCTGTTCTCCTCATAGACAGTCTCAGAAACTGCTGCATTTGGATGTTCCTCTGCTCTTGCTCTTTTTTCCTCCAGCCTGCCATTTGGTACAGGTAAGTGGACATTTTGGATTGAGCTTCCAGGCATTGGATTTGCACTGACTGAGGTAGGGGTATTCTGATAAGTGTCTTCCCTTTGGAATGTTCTGTCTTTAGCAGGAATCCTTAACCAATATCCTCCTCTGTCCTCATCAGAGTCTGAATCAGTCCCATCACTTTGGTCTCTTGTGTCATCACGTTTGTTTCTTAGCCAGCGGTTAGTTTGTTTAGACTGTTTCTTTGGTCTGAGCTCGGCTGTGTTGGGTGGGGCTTCCACAGGCAAATCATTAACAAGCAACAGGAGGTTGCGATGGAGAGCTTGAGTCTTATCTTTGTCTCCTGTCTCCTTGTGGATTACATACACTGGATTTTCTCCAACTTGGCTTTTAACAACATAGATGTCCTTTTCCCAATACGATCTGAGTTTGCCGGGGCCACCCCGCTCACCAAGGTTTCTGACAAGAACTCTGTCACCTGGATGTAGAACCACACCTCTTAGTTTCTTGTCATAATAAACCTTTCCTCTTGCACTTGACTGTTTGCTGTTTCCACTAGCTATCCTATAGGCTTCAGTCATCTTTTCTGCCCATTTTTCTGCATAGCTTCTGTACGATGTTATCTTTTTCTCACCAATCAACCCAAGCAACAGGTCTATGGGAAGACGAGGATGGCGCCCATATAACAGAAAGTAAGGGGAGTACCCCGTTGACTCGTGACGGGTACAGTTGTAAGCATGCACAGCCTGCTGAAGGTGGTCTTTCCAATATTCTTTCTCCTTGTCTCCAAGAGTCCTAAGCATCTGCAGGAGGGTTCTATTGAATCGTTCTGCAGGTTTGCCTTGGCGGTGGTAAGGAGTAGTTTGTGAATGTCCAACCCCTGCTTTCTCCCTCAAAGTCTTAAAGAGCTTGTTTTCAAACTCACGACCCTGATCATGATGCAGCCGGCCGGGATATCCAAAACGCTGAATGAACTCACCAAAAATAAGTTCAGCTGCTGTTTTTCCTGCCTTGTTTTTTGTTGGATATGCTTGTGCGAATCTAGTAAAGTGGTCCACTACAACCAGGATATATTCATATCCACCACGACTAGGTTCAAGATGCAAAATGTCTATACATAGAAGGTCCAGGGGTGAGTTTGAAGTCATGGTACCCATTGGGGCGCGTACATGTTCAGTGGGGCGTTTCTGTTTTATACAGGGACATCTTCTCCTCACATAATCCTCAACATCTTTCTTCATATAGGTCCAGAAAAACCTCTCCCTCGCTAGTGAGAGCACCCGCTTGGGGTCAGCGTGTCCCATGTCATCATGTAGGTGTTTTAGAACGATGGATTTATACCTAGCAGGGAGGACAAGTTAATTTCATTCACTGGTGTGACAGAAGCCCATCTTCAAGATGCAACTTACTCCAGTCACGAAGCAGCTTTTGTGCTGTTTGACTGACAGTCCTTTTCTTGTCATTTGTCAATACGACATTTGTCTTTTTCAGTTGGATGATCTCTTCCAAAGCTGGATCTTCCTCTTGAGCTTTTGCCAACTCCTCAGGGCTGATCACAGGGAGTGTGGTGGAGGGTTCCTGGCCAGCAGCTTCATTAAGGGACAAAACAGCAGCCCATGCTACATCCTGTTCTTTTGCTGCTCTAGACCCCGTCCATGTTGCCTGCACCACTTCTTTGGATAACACCTCAGTGCACTCCTCTGCATATTTCTCAATGTCAAGGGGCATGCGGGATAAGGTGTCAGCGTCCTTGTTTGCTTTTCCAGGTCTGTACTTTATTTCAAATCGAAAGTCTGATAATTCCCTGACCCACCGATGTCCAGTGGTGTTGAGCTTGGCTGTGCTCATGACATAAACTAAAGGGTTGTTGTCAGTATAAATGGTGGTGTGGTGTGTAATACAAGTAATCTCTAAATTTTTCACACACTGCCCATTTTAATGCCAAGAACTCTAGTTTTCCACTGTGCAGATAATAATTTTTCTCAGCCGGTGAAAGCGTCCTGGAGCCGTATCCAATCACCCTCAGCTTACTATTCTGGCACTGATAGAGTACGGCTCCAAGGCCTGCTTCAGAGGCGTCTGTGTGGAGCACAAAAGGTGAACTGAAATCAGGATAAGATAACACTGGAGGGTTAGTGAGCAGACTGACAAGATGTTCTAATGCGTTCACAGGAGATTTGGAGGACAGCTGTGAGCTTTTTGAGTTTTTGCCTGGTGACACTGACTGTGATGGTAACAGGATCTGTTTGAGTTGGAGAAGTCCATACAGTGGTTTTGCAATGTGGGAAAAATCCTGTATATAACTCCGATAATAGCTGAGAAAACCCAAAAGCTGCCTCAATTCTCCTACTGTTTGTGGCATTTTGGCTTTGAGTGCCTGTACAGCCTCTAGATCCTTTGGATCAATTTGTACACCCTCAGCTGACACAAGACGCCCTACATACTTCACCTGCCTACGAAACAGCTCACATTTTTCAGGTCTTAACTTCACTCCATGCTTTTGGAGGGCTCTCAGAACTTTCCTCACACTACAAACATGTTCCTCAAACGTTTGTGCATAGCACAAAATGTCATCTAAGTAGGGAATACAGAATTCGTCCCTGAGAGAGCTTAACATTTCTTCCATACTCTTTTGGAAGGCTGCAGGTGCGTTTGAAAGCCCGAAGGGTATTCTCAGCCACTCGTACAACCCTCAAGGGGTAACAAAAGCAGTTAAATGTTTTGAGCCCACTGCCATAAACCCTTGGTGGTACGCCTTGCCTTGATCTAAAATGCTGAACCACGATTGGCTACCTAGCATATCAGTGAGGTTCTGTATGCGTGGTAAAGGGTGTCGATCGGGGATGGTTTTCTGATTGAGTAACCTATAGTCTATACAAAAACGCATACGACTGGGGCTGCAAAGGGAGATCTTGACTTGATGATCCACCCTTTGCTAAAAGATCTTGTACATACTCTTTGACTTCCGAGAACAACGGTTTCAGAATGGAGGAGTATGCTTTCTGCACAGGGATGTCATCTTTAAGAGTTAGTGCCATCTGCAGACTGGGAATGCAGCCAATGTCATTAGCATCCCTTGCAAATGCTGCAGACTCCTCATACAACATCCCCCTTACAATCTCCCATTGTGCCGTCACCAGCCCTCTGTGAAGATTTTCTAAAGTTTTTTGTTGAAAAAAATCTCCTCTCTCAGACCAAACACTCCTGTCCCTTTACCCACTGATCACACCACTGTTCCTCACCCTAGCTCTGCTGTCTTTGATCAGTTTGAGCGTCCTTCACTCTCCTCCCTTTCAGACGTAGTTAATCATCTGCGGCCTACAAACTGTTCCTCTGATTCCATACCCTCTTGCCTTCTCAAAGAGGTTTTCCCAACTGTTGGACCAGCTGTGCTTGCTTTGATAAAGGCCAGTCTTAGTTCAGGATGTGTGCCATCTCCCTTTAAGCATGCTACAGTACAGCCTCTTATCAAAAAGAGTAACCTGGACCCCTCTGTTTTATCTAATTATAGGCCAATCTCCAAACTGCCTTTTTTAATCTAAAGTTTTAGAAAAAGTCGTTTTTAACCAGTTACAGTCCCACTTAGTAGCTAATGAGTTTTACGAAAAATTTCAATCTGGCTTCAGACCCCGCCACAGGACAGAAACTGCACTTCTGAGAGTCACTAACAACCTCCTGCTTACGGTGGACTCTGGTACCTCAGCTGTCCTGGTGCTCCTCGACCTGACGGCTGCGTTTGACCCGGTGGATCATGGGATCCTGCTCTCACGCTTGGAGCATTGTGTTGGCCTCAAAGGCACAGCTCTTTTATGGTTGAAGTCCTACCTGACTGATCGGAGCTTCTCAGTCCAGTTAGGTGAATTCTCTTCATCTACAGTGCCCCTGTCCTCTGGTGTCCCTCAGGGTTCCATCTTGGGCCCCTTGTTGTTTTTGCTGTATCTGTTACCTCTAGGATCCATCTTTAAAAAGCATAATGTTGCTTTTCATTGTTATGCTGACGATGTTCAGATTTACCTGCCTCTGAGCCCAAGTGGCAAGACTTCCATCCAACCTTTGCTCAGCTGATTCAGTGAGGTTAAATCCTGGATGACTAGTAATCTCTTAAATCTCAACGACTGTAAGACAGAGGTTATTCTGTTTGGATGAAACTGCTGTGAGGGTCTGTCTGACTGCCTCGGCCCTCTCTCTGGTTCTCTCCGCACATCTGTGAAAAACCTCGGCGTGATTTTGGATGGTGCTTTTAAGTTTGAAAAGCAAGTAAACTCTGTCATAAAATACAGTTTTTACCAGCTCAGACTCATAGCTAAGGTTAAAGGTTATCTCCCTCCAAATGATCTGGAGAAAGTCATCCATGCTCTCATCTCCTCACGCCTGGACTATCGTAACTCAATCTACTATGGTATTGAGAAGTTCTTCATTCACCGTCTGCAGCTGGTACAGAATGCTGCAGCTCGTCTTCTAGCTGGCAAACAGAAATATGACCACATCACACTGACACTGGCTTCTCTTCACTGGCTCCCAGTTCGTTTCAGGATTGATTTTAAAATGTTGTTTGTTTTTAAATCACTGAACGGACTGGCACCTCAGTATATTGTGGACTTGCTGAATATCTACACACCAGCAAGTTCTCTCAGGTCAGCAAATCAGCTGTTGTTGGAGGTCCCCATGACCAGGCTGAAGTCCTGTGGTGACAGAGCCTTTGGGGCGGCTGCCCCCAGGCTCTGGAACAGTCTGCCACTGAACATTCGCTCTGCACAGAGCCTTGGATCATTTAAATCTCTTTTAAAGACTTATTTCTACACGTTGGCTTTTAAAGCAGCAATCTGGAGGATTTCATCAGGAGAGCAGTTTTTGAATCTAGCGTCCAAAGGCTCCTCCTCAAAACATCTCGACACGCGCGTCCAGTCACTTGTGCGCGTGTCGCATATACGTTGCGGGCATGAACTGTACAGCTCAATGTGTAGGGTTTAATCACTCACAGCTCACAATCTTATTCCAACAATACTACGAGGGTCTGATGAGCCCTCTCTGTCCCTGCTGCTTCTGATATTAGCTCTGTTAGCAGAGAGCTGCTGCTGGACTCTGAAGCTGAACTTGACTCGGCCCTGGATGAACTTTCTGACCAAAATAAACGCGTAACGCTGTCAAGCCTTGCCATTCTGTGAGGTGAAAGGTTTAAAAATAAAAATAAATCCATCTTTACTTGGAGAATGGGTAGGTTTTTAGTAGAAATGAGCCGTGAGGCAGAGACGCAAACAGAGAAACACACGGAGCGTCCTGTACGACAGCGCCCCCTACTGGTACAGGTTTGGTCGATGCACGTGCATGTTGAGAGAATGCAGACATTTGAATTTTATTGGCTGAAAAATGTCGGCGGCAAGAAATAATGCAAAGGGGTCTCTAGGAGGAAGGAGGGTCTTCATCAGAATGACAGATGTTGTGGAACTCAACCCATAGATCATAGTTTAGACCTGAAATATCATTTAAAACATTTAGAAAACTTTGATACAGAGAAAAATGCTCCAGAGAGCCGCTTTAATACTGGATAAGTGTGACTCCTGTACCAACTTTTAGTGCTTTTATTATTTTTATTGTTGAATGAATTTTATATTTTTCTGTTTTTAATGTCTAGTTATTTTATGCAATGTTCAGCACTTTGGTTGACACCTTGTTGTTTTTAAAGTGCTCTACAAATAAAGTTTGAGTTGAGTTGTTGATCCTCTGTAAGGTGACTTAAGTCAACAGATGGGTGCCAGTGTGAAGGTAAGTCATCAGAGGCGGCCGTAGAAGTTGTAACACTCTGAACCTTCAGACCACTGCTTACAGGTGAGTCTGTCTTGATTACCTTTTTGATTGGTTGAATAATGCCAATTGGGGACTTTCTGGGCAGGATAACAGCATGACTCTTGTTATTTCCTAAAGGCACTATAACTTGTGGGGTTTTCCCCATTTGAACCTCTAACAGGCCCTCACCAACGTCCAGCTGCTGCTGTAACTGCACATTATTTTCCTCAGGTTCAAACAACTCTAGTGGCTCAGTACATCCTACCAGCAACATCCTTATCTGGAAAACTCAGATTTATTTACTGTTTTTCACAAAACTAATCAATCAAAATGAGAAAACATCCACAATTAAATGTGGCAAAACATTCATGTGTGTCACACAATAATACGTTTTGGAGTATTAGCTCAGAAGATGGAAGTGGATGCTGTGTTATTTTTAACAAGCACTACATGAACAAAACAATGACCAGCGGCCAAACTATCAGGTTGGTAGTATTTATAAGAATAAGTGTCATGTAAACAAATAATAGTCAAACACTGTACAGTAACTTTAGCTGTTAGCTAAAGATGCTAAATTAGCATAAGTTGCTCCAGCCTTGTGCGATTAACTTCTCCTGAGTGCAGCTTTTAGCGAACAGCTATGATGTCGGCCTATTTCAAATCACAAGAGGCAATAAAGAAATCACAGATGTTGACCATTCTGGTCATGCAGTATGTGGTCACATGGAAAAAGCAGCACATCACACATGGACTAATTACACCCACCAACATTCCCAGGTCAGACATGAAATCTCCCAAAACTCCTCAAGATCAAACAAGATCCGACATGTTGGATTTCCTGGAAGAGGTCCCTTCATCCTTCCGAGCTGACGTAACACTCTTAACACACCACACACGGCTGGAATATCTGATATGAATATATTTAGAGCTTTTACATTAATAGGGGGCTTCCTTAATACCGTCAGAATAGGAGAATCGGCTTTCAAATCTTGTTTTGTGAACAGACGTTAAGAATGCGAGCAGTTGCAGCTGTGCAGTGTCAGTGTGTCCACTCTAGATGGAGACTCATTGTCATCCGTTTAAAATCTGAACATTATTATCTGCCTTTTATAGCTAGAATTTATAAAGAGAGCAATAGAGGAAAGATTTTAGAAGGTCAAATCCAAGTTTACTTGGAATTATTTGCTTTTCTGGGCAATTTCCAGTAAAGAAGTATTTGACGTTTAGGTCCTCAGTTGAACCTTCATGCGATAAGGTTTAGGAGTCAAAGTGACCCCATAAACCGGAGTAAAGTCTGGTTCTCCAGCATCCTCCGGCCAGATGAACTTGAACTTCCTCAGCAGAGTGACCGTTATCAGGAAGAGCTCCATACGAGCCAGACCCTCTCCAAGACACACCCGAGGACCTGAGGAACACAGAAGGACATCATCAGGATTTACTGGTTTTGTTTATACCATTTTGGTGGTATAACTTTCCTCAAATTTACCTGCAGAGAAAGGCATGAAGGCCTCTGGTTTGATGAACTCTCCCTGCTCGTTCAGGAAGTTTTCAGGGTTGAATTCATGAGGGAATTTCCACTGACCCTCCTCCCTCAACACTGAGTTCATGTTCTGGAAGATCATCGTACCCTGAAATTGATAGTGATGAAAGATCAAATCACACTTTATTTGTAGAGTGCATTTCATGCAATGCACTTGACAGCAGATAAAACCGAACATAAAATAATCCAGGATAAAAAGTACATACACATTACGCTGCCAAATATGTGCACACTTGTCAATATAGTATGTGCACATAATTGCAATACACACGCATTAAGATGCACTCTTAAAACCATTGTTCATTCACACAAACAACAACACACATTAGCACAAGTGCATAGAGGCAAATCATAGTCCAGTCATTTTTTAGGCACATTTCTCTCATTTATTTACTTTTATTATTATGTTTGTGTTTTAAAGTGTGTGTGTGTGTGTGGAGGGGGGGGACCTGTCTTAATTTTTATGGGATTATTGTTTTAAATCTGTATAGCACTTTGAGCTGCCCCTAGCACGAAGAGTGCTTTATAAATTAAACTTGATTTAAACACACGCATACATTAGAAGCTGAAGTAAAATCATTTAAAACTGAATTGAAAAGTTTTCATATTTAATACAAGATAGCTCCACACATTATCTATAAATAAGTCTCCTCTCACCTTGGGAATGGAATATCCCAGGAGTTCTGTGTCTTTTGTAGCGCAGTGGAAGACACTGAGGGGAACAGTGTTGGCGACCCTCTGAACTTCATGGATCACAGCCTGGATGAAAACAGATGATTTTTTAAAGCATTTGTCCACAAATTAAAATACTCCTATTTACTCCTACTCCTCCTACTCCTCCTACTATTAAAATACTTAAAAATAAATGTTTGAAAGTCATCAGAAAGAAGTAGGCTAGTACTGAAGTAGGCTTTTTTTTAAAAAAGAATAAAATTCTCGCCACTCTATGCCTCATATCTCATTGCCTGGATCTGGGTCCCGGGGGCAGCATTCCCAGTAGGGAATAAACGTAGACTTTCCTTTCCTCAGTCGCCTCCATCGGCTCATTTGGTTGGACCCAAAGGCATTTCCAGGTCAGCCATAATCCCCCCAGCATGTCCTGGGTTGACCTGAGACATTTTACTAGCTGGACATGTCTGAAAAACCTCCCCAGGGAGGCATCCTGATCAGATGCCTGAACTGAAGCAGCCGGCTCTTTTTGAAGTAGAGGAACAGTGGTTCTACTCAGTAGGGAGACCTACCAGGGGCAAAATGGAAAGTGCCCCAGACAACATGGCTCCTAGGATCACTAGGGCACTCATACTCCTCCACCACATTAAGGTAGTGGTTTAAGGAGGAGGAAGAATTTATTTCTTTAAAATTTGTTTACATCTATAAATTGTGAAGATCTTTATTCTGCAGGATTTGGTTGGATCTTTTGCTTTAGGTAAGTCCTTGTGTCTGACCTAAACAGACCTTTTTGGACATTAGGCCTTTTAATACTGAAAGAGAAATCATTCAGACAAAAGAGAAGCAATGGAAGAAAACAGACTGCAAATAATCGACTGGCTGATTGTACTGTGTTGTATTTTATGTAACTGGCACTAAAACTGTGTCTGATTTACATCATTTTATGCCTGAATTATTTTTTATGTCAGAGTTAGGCAGCTTTAAAGACAAGCAACATTCCTTTAAAATGTCCAAGTACAGAGCATGTCAGTGAGTAAACTTTCTGACCACTGAAAGTTAAGTTTGCTTTAAAAGGTTTCCTGAAGCCAAATTAAAAAATGTGACTGTCTCAGCAATACGCTGAAGACTTTTCCACAGATTTACTCTGTTTATGATTTCCAGCCTGTGATCACTCCTATAAAAAGACGTACAGTTCAGTGATGAGACATATCACCTGCACATAAGGCATGTCCTGTCTGTCTTCATAGGTGACCTGATCCTTCCCCTGCAGCACCTGGTCGATCTCCTGCTGACATTGCTCTGTTGGATCACATTAGATTAATTTAAATTTACAACTTAGACAAAAAAAGGAAAACAAATCAAGACAGAAAGTTATGTGGAAAATGCACCTATTTGTAAAAAGCACATCTTTGTCCCACGGGTACCAGTTAGAGTTATGTACCCTCTAGGGTTGAATGCTGGTACTACTGCTGCTACTTTAGTTTTTATACTAAATCTCACTGAGAAATGTCTAAATACCACAGAGAACAACACTTAACTTGAACATCTAACAGACATTGGTGGTGATACAGCAATTCTTACTGCAGTGTTTTTTGTGAGTATTTTTGCTGGTTGTGCAGGAATACCTTGGACATGTGGGTAGTTCATCAGGTAAAGAAAAGCAGTCAGTAGGGTGTTAGAGGTAGTGTCAGTCCCAGCAAAGTGAAGATCTAGAATATAGTTTGTGAGCATTTCCTCTGAAAAAGAAGACCCATCATCGCCCCTCTACAAAAGACAACAGTAAGACAAACCTAAGTCAGATTAAACTTCAACTAGATTTCAAATGTGGAGGCTGTTTTCATGAAAATGTCTAACAATGAAACATTATTCAGCCCTCTCTAATTAGATTAAAATAGAAAAGGTTTAATGCTTTAGGATATGAGCTGATTCCTGCAACACACACCTCCTCCAGTTCATCCAGATAGCAGTCCAGAAAGTCCCGCGGCTCTTTGGGGACCCTGGTCATCTTGTGCTCGTTCACCAAGCGAAAACCAATCTTCTGACAAGTCTAAAAACGGTAATAAATTACATCAGTCAGGATTGATGATTTTTTTTCAGGCATAGATTGCACAGAAGGTGCTTGTTATTATTGTGCAGGGGTGCACATCATTTTTTCATTGAGGTACTCAAGGGAGTACCTGGCGCTGATTTTTGGAATGCACGCCTTTGTCGTGAGTTTGTCTTTGAAGGGTTGCAGGTGCTGCAGCATGTGTGTGTCCATGAACTCATGAGTGCTCCTTCACAGCAGGAAGTGAAACTCACAAAAGCCGCTCAGCTCATGCTGCAGCTCGTCAGTGTGATCACGGGCTGCACGATTGATACTATGATGTAACACATCTAAGCAAGAAGGAGCGTTGAGCAGAAGGAACTGGTGCACATTTATGATGTTTACCACACTTGAGCACCACTTTTGTGTGCAGCCCTGTTAATGTGTGAACGTTTTAATTTGAGAGATGAATGGATTGTCATGTCCTCTGCGCTGTGTAGAGGTTTGGGTATGGCTGTTCCTCTCTCTCTAACTCAGGGTGTGGCAGGCTTACAGCTGCAGGTCAGACTTGTCAGGAAGAGCTTAGGAGGCTGGATCCCTGAGGCAGATGAAAGATTGTTTGCTCCTAAAGATTGTTGGCTTCTAACTAACCCTTGTCCTTCTCATTTGACAGACAATACTCGACAGAAAACCTTGGTTCAGTTACCCTGGGTCTCCTCACCGCTCCACCAACAGCCCTCCTGCTTTTGCGCCTCGAGTTCTACCTGCCTTGTCATTTGCCTGTCCACCATTTAATGTACCACAACCTCCAGCAGGAGACACCACTGTCATCAGACCCTCACGCCAGAACAGTCTCTTTCCTGGATCCCAGAACCTAACACCTTGAATGGCCTTTTCCTGACATCCTCTCCAAGCTGGGGTCATCCCTGCTGCTTGCACACTTTTTTTCTTCCACACTTTCCCCTTCCACATAAATTTCTATTAAAGGGATAATCCACCAAAAAGTTTTTTTGTGTCTATTGCCATATTCCTCATAGTTAGATTAGTGGGCAAAACCAATTTGTAACCAGCCCAGCTGTTATCCTGATCCAGCAGTACTCCTTTAGCATTAGCTTAGCAGAAAACAATGTAAGTGAATGGTAACAACTAGCATTGTAAGAAAAAAGTCCTTAAAAATCACTCATACTAATTCTGCTTAGTGATCTCAATAAACATATCGACTGCAAGTGAAAATAAAAACTAACAATAAAGAATTACAGGTACTATTTCAGACTCTGGACTACTTCATGACAAAGAACAGCTGTAAGCCTCCGCTGAACGGCGAAAGGACATGACGCAGCGACCCCAAAGACACCTACATCCGTAAATACCAATACTTAGTTACTTGAAGATAACTTCTGTTCAGCTCTTGCTATTGTGTTATTTTTCATCATCTGTGAGGTTTGCAAACAACATGCGGATATGTGTTTATGAAAGTAGGTTTCTTTAGGGCAGCTGTGTCATTATTTTTGCTCACTTATCTAACTATGGGGAATATGGCAATAGACAAAAAAAATCCCTTTAATGTGGTTTGATACAGCACTTTGGGAACAGCCAACTTCTTGTGCAATTACCTTTTGAGGCGTTCCCTCCTTATGGAGGGGGTCAGTGATGGTTTTCTGCACAACTGTCAGGTCAGCAGTTTTCCCCATGATGGTGATTCCTATTGAACCATACAGAGAGACCACTTCACGGCTCAGGGACCGTTTGCAGGTGTTTGGATTAATTGGCTGATTTGAGTGTGACACTTTGAGGAACAATATTTAACCTTTTCACAATATTCTAAGTTTCTGAGATCTTGAATTTGGGGTTTTCGGGAGCTGTACGCCATAAATCAAAATGATAACAAATAAAGGCTTTAAATATTTTGCATTGTTCAGAGCTTTGAGATGACTTGTGCTGTGAACTGGCACTTATAAACCAAACTGAACTGAATTGGTTGATGGATGGACTGTCGAACAAATGGATGGATGGTTAAAAATATAAAACTTTTTTTTTTACCTGATAATTCTTAAAGGCTTTTTGGAATGGTAGAGGCAGGTGACGAACTGCAGGCAAAGAGTCATAAACCTGTAAAAACAATGGTAATGAAAAACATTAATGTTTATTTGTTTCCAAACATCCTGCTTTCTAAATTTGCATAAACTGCAAGACGAACACAAACTAAAAACATGCTGAATGAAGCCCCTCTGAGTCGTAAAGCCACTGCAGAAAGAAGTTGCTTTCATGTCAATGAGCATCAAGCATCACATGGCAAACCATGTCAGATTACCTAATCAAACTCTTGGTACTCTTAACCTGATTTATTAAGTCTTGGCTGAATTTTGTGACGCAGGTGATTTGGTTTGTTTACCTAAAAGACACGGTTTGACTCACCATGGCCCATGGTCCGTTGGCTATCTTGGCGTTCTCAGTGAAGCACTGGATAATCGTCTTGACCAGCTCGTCATCATACTCATAGCGTTTACCGAACAGGACCTGGCAGATGATGTTGGAGGCTGCGTTATGAAACATAACCTGAGGACTCAGAGTGCTGCCTGGAAACAAACAATAATCCAGAATGACCTCATCGGTGATTATGAAACAGGGACAACTAAATCATCCAGCAAGTGTTGTGATGTGACACATTCCAACAAAAATCCTGAAAATAATTTAGTTTTAGAGTTTAAAACTCTCCTGGTATAATCTGCACATTTAATCAGTTAAGTGCCTCCTTTAATGAATATTTATAATTTTGTAGAACATAAACTTATTTTAACCAACTTATCAAATGTATTCCTGTTGGATGTTTGCTTGGAGATAAACATCTGTAAATCCTGATTTAAATTTAACAGAATTTTCCATTTAAATGCATCAAACAATGCGGAATAAATAATTATTAAACAAGGCTGTGTGATAAATCAAAAGTAAAACCCACCATGAGATTAATAATCAGGCTGCTCATGTTTGTAAAGGTGATCCTAATCAGAGCAACTTTAGACTGAAATTAAAAAAAAGAAGAAATCTAGTTCTGTGGATCTAAAGGTGACATACCGACGCTCTTCTCCAGTGTTTTCATGGTGTACTGAATCTCATCTTTAATCCTGGCTTCCATGGATTTCTTTCCCAGACCAAAGTTCCTCAAAGTCATCAGAGCAAAGCGACGGTGTTCCCTCCAGCTCGAACCATAATCAGCCAGAATCAGCCCTACAACAAGCAAGGCAGCAGAAACAAGGATTTATAATCATAAAGAAATACATGTGTCATACAGGGGTGGTTGAAGGTAGGGCAGGCGCAGATGGTTGTAGAAAAAAAGGTATTTTATTAAGGGAACAGGCAGGGAGGACGGTAACCAACAACAAGCACGCTGATATACTGAGGGAGGTGATGACAAGACGAGACACCTTTGGAGGACAAGAGTGCACAGGAAGACAAGCACAAAACAGAACACCAGGGGGCAGACTATGACAGCATGTCCATGTATAGACTGTATGAAAGATAGTCGTTTTATTCATTCAAATATTATTTTACCCGGTAAAATGTTTGAGAGCAGTTCTCATTTACAAACGTGAACTGGCTCAGAGGCTTTAGAAGGTAGTACACAAATTAACATATAAGAACAAATAAAGTCATAATAAACAGGATCAAAGGCAGGCATTAGAAGATCTGAATCAACTAGCATTAAAGGGAGAGAGGGGGAAATAAATATGTGCACATATGTGAAAATGATTAAGGGTGAGGGGAAGAAGAAATGACAGAGTGGTGTTTTATCCCTAAACAAAAAGAAGCCAGGGTAGGTGCAGTCTCTGGGTACAAATTAACATTATAGTTCCCCCACGTATACCCCATCCCTTCAAAAGCAAGCAGACAGGAAGGGTTTTCAGTTATATTAGTCCTGGGTCCAGAAAAAGCAATTGGACATTTTTTTTTTAGATTTTAGAAGAAGATTTGCTTCTCATCTGATGAACGTATTCAGCTCAAGGAGTAAAGTTTGAGTAACAAGCTTTTAATCTGTGGAGGTTAACATGTCTGTAAACCTCTACAGTTTAGAATAGAAAATAGTTTATTTGCCATTTACACAGATAACAAGTACATGGGAAATTTGTGTGCATATGACTGGGTAACAGTATAAGATTACAGTAGGAAAACATACAAACGAGTAAATAAAAAGAAAATGAAAACCGTCTACATTGACATAATAAAAAAACACCATATAGACATGTATACAAACAATTTCACTGTGCATGTAATAGATATGTGTGCTAATTTCTTGAGACATTGATATTATATCCTCACTTTCCTCTTCTTATCCAGGTCCAGGTTGGAGGGGCAGCATCCCAAGTAAGGAATCCCAGACTGTCCATTCCCCAGCCTCCAGGACACGGTGGGACCTACAGGCATTCCCAGGCCAGACGTACTTCCTCCACCTTACTCCAGGTCAACCCGGGGGGCTCTTACCAGCAGGACACACCCAAAACACCACCCCAGGGAGGTATCTAGAAGGCATCCTGACCAGATGAACCATCTCAACTGGCTCCTTTCAGTTTGGAAGAGCAGTAGTTCTACTCCAAGTCCTTCCCGGATGTCCAAGCGCCTAAGTGCCACCCTGCAGAGGAAACTTATTTTGGCTGCAATCTTGTTCTTTCGATCATTACCCAAAGCTCATAGGTGAGGATTGGGACGTAGATCGACCGGTAGGCTATATCAAGAGCCTTGCTTTTTGACTCAGCTGCTTCTTCACAACAACAGACTGGCTCAGCGTCCTCATCAATGCAGACCCTGCCCCCGATCCTCACCCCAGTCGCTTCACACCAGGGGCGTGGCTACGGGTGGGCCTGGGCGGGCCTGGGCCCACCCACTGTGTACCTGGGCCCACCCAATCAAATGGCTTCCTCAACAAAATTATATATATATTTGTTTCATTTTTGAGGGATCTCATTTCAGTCATCATGAAATGAAGTAGAATAGAGTAAATTTGACATCAACAGCATGAATGTGTTGTGGTGATTTCATAACTATTACATCATTTGTAAGTCTTGCTCTGATTGGCTATTTTGAATAATTTCGGAACTCTCCAGACAAGCTACGGTATCAGCGCAACTGTGCGTATCTGCTGTGACTTGTAGTGTCAACCAAAGCATTTAAGAAACGGCAAAACAAATCTTCATTTCAAAATGTTTCAAAAAACAAAAAGTGGAGGACCTGTCCTGTGTTACAGGGTTAATGTTCTTTGGAATTTGGATGTTTTGTTCAAAGATCTTTCTGTCGGTTTCTGACAGTGGTTCCTCTCTTTTGCGGTTCACATTTTGCAGCCTCCCGCGACCCGGACCCGGATAAGCGGAAGAAGACGAGACGATTTTGCAGCCTTGTACTTTCGCGGAATGTTTTGTGCAACTTTGCATGCTTTAAACTTTTTTTTACAGCGCAGTGTTCACGCGTCCTGACAATCTCCTCCATGGAGCGGAGCGCAGTGCGTCCTGACTCCCTTTTGCGCGCTGACCAAGAGTCTGGATGAGTAGCGCCCTCATGCTCCCTTCCCTTTATGAGCTTCTTTTCTACAGCAAGGTGGGAATGAAAATCTACACTTCCACAAGTAGAAATGATGCTTTTAACTGATTGACAGACTGCAGAATCAGAACCATGGAGCAGCATCATGTCTCCAAACGGTGCGCTCTCCGCTCCTCCCTTTTTCCTCTCTCTGTGTTCGACCTGAAATAATTAACGTGTTTGACCCGACGGCTCGGGCTGAAATTGAGACCTCTAGTGATAAACACAGAGCAGCTCTCAGATCACTTCTCTCAGCATCAGCTGTGTGTTAATGTTTTTTTTTTTACCGCAACGAGGTGTCTGTCAGACGCGATCAGAAACATCAATGAAGTTATTTTTTCTGCCGTTCTGATGATCAGGTTGTGTTTAAACGAAATCAGTGTTAAAATGTTAATGCCTGTCTGAGAGAAGTGTATAAAGTGTGTAGTGAGGGGTTTTACAGGCTTAAAACTTCTGGAATTATTGTAAAAATATAAAACTGATACTTGGCGGATTTCACCGCAATTGCGGGTTATTTTTAGAACGTAACTCCCAGAATAAACGAGGAATCACTGTATAGACACATATCTGCTTAAACAAAAGTGACATTTACAAATACACTTATTTTCAATTACATTTTTGGGCCCATCCATTTTTTATTAGGCCCGGCCGAAAATCTATTTCTGGCTACGCTACTGATTCACACTCAGCAGCAAACCTCCCCAGCGAGAGCTGAAGGTCATAGCTTGATGAAGCTAGGAGGACCACAAAATATGCAACAAGCAGAGACAAGAAGCAACTCAACACCCCCCACATCAATAGAATTCAAATTTCCACATTGTCGGCTGTCAGTCAGTGTGCATGCGCTTCATGCAAACCTGTAGAGGTGGGGGCGGCGCGCACACAGGACGCTCTGTGTCTTCCTGTTTACAGTCTCGGCCGGTCATGGAGAAGTCAGAGCTAATTTCTACTAAAAAGTTATCCATTCCCCGGCTACTGAGGGCTTTATTTGTATTTTTCACTTTTCTCCACACAGAATGGGGAGGCTTGCCAAGGATACGCATTTATTTTGGTCGAGCATTCTGTAGCCAGTGTCTCCTCATTTCCGGGTTCTGCTGCCTGCAGCTGAGCGACGTGTTGCAAAACGCACAGTGTGACAGTCAGGTCTGAGAGCATCAGGCATTACAGTGTAAGAACATGATTTGTGAGCTGTGAATGATTGAACCCTCTAGTCATACAGTTTGAGCAGGAGCTGAGAGATATCTCTATGCCCGGCAGCGACGTGCATACATATGTGTAGAGATGAGGTTTGAGGAAGTGGGAGGGGGAATAGGGGATGTTTTGGGAGGGGCCTTGGAGCGTTGGATTCAAAATATTCTCTCTTACTCAAATCCTCCACATATCGTTTCCTTAGTGTATAAAAAGAAATAAAAATTGCACCAAGTGAGTTTGTGATATTATCGATTTCTTTCACACATGCTAGTTGGAAGTAGGAGTGTTTCGGTGGAGTTGCATGTGTTGAGACGTGAGGTACTTCCTTCCCTCTTTAATGTCCTGTGCCACTAGTCTGATAGCTGTTGAAATAAGCTGTTGTAGAGGTGAGCCCTGTGAGAGCTGATGCTCACTGGTCTACAGTGTCTAATGTTTTGGACTTAAGCAGCAGCCCTGTGGGTTCCCGTGTTCACTAAGCTCAGCTTCTCCATTCTCAGCACCTGTTATGAGACTGTTCTTTTAGGTTTTTGCTGCAGCAGCAGCATGTATTACTAGTATAGTAATTTGGATGATGTTTGGTTTGAACAAACTAAACAAATGACCTCATGCAAAAAAAAACTAACTGATAGAACATCAAAATATTCCTTTAAAGAGTCCACTTTGTTCTGCACCCACTTGAATAAGCCCCAGATTTCTTAGTCCAAAAATGCTTATTTCTAAATGCTTTAAAGGTTGTGTGTTGCAGTAGCTAAAGTATGAAACAACAGCTGAGAACTGCTGTTAGGTTTCTAAATGACCTCAAAAGGATGATAATGTCTTCTTATCCCTCTCTAGTAGCAACTTGCACGCTGTGGCATGTTCAGTCCGTGAGACTACACCTTTATTTTTTCAAAACAGCAGCAGAAACTGCACCTTCATGTTTATTTTCTAATAAAGGATGTAATCTCACCTTTTCTCTCAGTGACGTCATTAACAAGCAGGTCTTGAGGTCGTCCAGCGAAATCAGCAGCTTTGATCACCATGGCCTCCTTCATGGCCTTCAGCCCGTTGATCACTACAGCTGGTTTGCGACCAATGAACAGGCTGTAGACATTTCCATACGTTTTCCTCAGCTAGAAGATGAAAAGAAGAAATGCATCTGATCATTTTACAGTTGTAAAAAGTAAAGATGGATTTATTTATTCACATTTCATTTCAGGAAACTCTCAATCCAAACACATTGATCAGGAATGTAAGCATGATAAGTTCATTGTACATAACCATCAACGCTGTTTGGCTGCTGTCCAAGTGTGTGAGCAGTCATTGATATGTTGCATCATCATGTACTCTATGCAGGAGAAGCAAAGGGCTGCAGGCAAGTTTAAAGTACAAATTTGTACAAGAAGTTCAACTTTAAACTCAACATGTTTGATTCATGATCTGAAAATCTGAAAATAAGTATTCTTGTTTGTCTTTAAAACATGAATGCATTTTAGCATTTAATAGTAAATGCATCATTTATAGCTCATAAAAAGCCTGATATTTCTTACCCTGTCAAAGTCCTCCAAGGGGTTTTCTAGACTCAGGCTCAAAAGGTTCCCCACTAAAGGCAGGATGGTGGGTCCAGGTGGGAAGTTCTTGGGCCTTCGAGATCTGAGCTGAAGGAAAATGAATAAAACACAGAGCAACAACAGAACCCCTGAAACGAGCATGATGTAAAGGTTTGTTTAAAGTGGAGTCGCTCTGTTGTTGGCTTGTGAATGAATGGTGGCTCAGCTGAACGTTTAGCCTGCCCCCTCTGGTTCTGTACTTTGTTCCTTTGTCTTAAAGATAAGCTGATGCCAGAAACAGAGCAAAGGCAAACAGGGGTGTGGCTAGAATTTTTTTTAAGGGGGCCAGGCAGGGGCAAAGACTGTAGAAGTGTTGCACACTAAAAGGTCAGAACTTGGTAGGAAAAACTTTTAGAATGTTACTTTTCACAAAATTTGTAAATGGGCATATTTAAAAAATATTTTTGCGTTACACAAAAGTTTTACATTTTCTTTCTAGCTGTCCTTAAAATAGTGATTGAGGACCCATCCCCAACACAGAAATGTTTGGCCACTGATAAAAGTTTGATGAAGTCACTTGATTTGAAGTTCAGTTTGCTCAGCACATGTCCAATGCTCGAAAAAGGAAAGAACATCAACAAATATCCATTCCGTTGAAACACTGACAAAATTTAAAATCATTAGCTTCGGGTCACATAACCAAAAGACTCCATATCAATGGACTTGTAACCTGCTGCCAGGGTTGCTGCAGTGCCCTAAGCACAAATGCTTTGTGATCCAACCCGGTAACAGTGCTGCAGCTGCACTTTCAAGCAAGCACACATTCTCCCACACCTCTCGTGAATCTGGGCGAGGTGGTGAACCAGGCATGCTAATTTCCAACAAATGGAAGTATAGTCAACTGCTACCCGTTTGTGATTTTTTCTGTGAAAGGTGCTATATAAATAAACTTTACTTACTTACTTACTTACTTACTAAATACACCACATTTGAATACCATGCCATCCTGGTAACTGCATCAGTCAAACTCTTCATGGTCGTCATATATCGACCACCAGGACAACTTGCTGATTTTATAGATGAATTAGACACCCTGCTCTCTTCCATTCCTGAGCATGACTGTCCCATTGTGGTCTTTGGAGACATGAATATTCACCTTGACAATTCAGATTTTCTCTCCTTAAAGGGACATGAGGGAGCTTTGAAAAACAAACCTCATGAGCGCCGCGCCTGGCGCTGCGAATAATTGCAGCTTTTAGCGGGAGCGTGCACAAATTTCTCACTAGTTCATAAGGGTTCAACCAAAGGCAGCCGGAGGCATGATTCCATAAATAAAAATACATTTTATTAATACAAAAGGAAATATAGTAAAACAATGCCCCGCGATGCACACACACACGATCAGACTGAGGGAGTTGATCTAACAGAGCTAATCTCGCTAGCCGCTATGTTCCAGCTTCCACTGCTGCCTGTATTGCTAAAACCTTTAATCAGCCGATGTTCTCCAACACCCGGAGGAGAATTTGAGAAATCTAGCGTGATAGAATCATGCCCCGCTGCATATATTACCCTAGATTTCTCAAATTCACATCACGGAGTGGAGCTCCGTAGCACCCGGAGGTCCGTGCGCAGCAGAGCCGCCTTAGATGCACTGTAAGCGGACTGAGGTCTAGGAAACAGTCCGGGATTTGCGGCCTACAGTGCCGAGACCATAAACATGGACAGATTGGTGTGCGGTCGCCTATAACAGCACCTTTAGCTCTGTGAAACCCTTATAATCCATCAGAGAGGTTTTCAGCTCCATAAACGCTGCCAAATAACACCAGTTTTATGAGAAAAACCACTGGTTTAGATAAGGAAGTCCGCCATTGACTAGCAACACTACACAAAGGTGCAATACTGCCACCTACTGGATATACATTTATTAGTACTTTTTTAGCCCGAGAACGCGCAGAAGCGTCAGTTGACGTCACATCCGTAGGACAGCGCGGGAAATTCGGACCCCGAATTGCAGAACATTTTACAGCTCACAGCCTGTTCAAGATAATGGAATGATACATGGGTGGCCTCATTCTTTTTGATTTAAAATGCTTCATCACTTATTAACCTAAATAAACTGAACATGCAATTATTACTTTTCTTCAAAAGCTCCCTCATGTCCCTTTAATGCTCTCATTTGACCTAAAACTGGTCCAGAGTCCTCCGACTCACAAAGCTGGAAAAAGCACTAGATTTCATCTTCACAAGAAACTGTGCTACAGAGGCCCTCTGTCACACCTAGGGATGGGAATCGAAAACTGGTTCTTAATGAGAACCGGTTCCCAGTGTTTCAATTCCTTGGAATTGTTTGCCATTTTTTGCTAACGATTCCCTTATCAATTCCAGTTGGCGTGACTACATCACCATGCATGTTGCGTAGCATGTGACGTTATTCACCCAGAAGGAAACATGGCGCCTAAGCGACACAAACGCTCAAAAGTTTGGTTATACTTTACGAGAAAGGATGACAACAGGGCAACTTGCAATACTTAAAATAGATATTTCATCAAAAGGAGGAAACACTACGAATATGCAAAAGCATATGAACACAGAACACGCGATAGCGTTAAATGAATGTCGTGTTTTTGATCCGCTCCGCCTCCGCACTAGTGAATCGCAACCCAGCAGCAGCGGTAACGTTTGCACGTCCTCTAATAATGCAGGTAACTAATCAACTAACACTGCCTATCATGTTAGCGTCATTTACCCATGTGTAAAACCTGCTATTACTGTGCATTGCATTTAGATGACCGTGATGACGAGAGAGACAGGCACAGTGCGGTTGGCTCAGATGCTAGCAGCACTCGCTGCAGTCTACCGCAGGGCCCCATCCCCTGCAAAGATAGCACCACCTTGTGGTGAAGCAAGAGAGACACTCTACCCCTCTTGTCAGGTCTGGCTGAAAGCTTTCTGTGTGTGCAGGCATCCTCCACCTGTCTGAGAGGGAGTTCTCCACAGCTGGAGACACAATAAGTCCAGAAAGATCATGTATCCTTCCTGAAAAAGCAGATATGCTCATTTTTCTGCAGAAGAATTGTTAATTTTCCATAGTTGATGGTTGCAAAATTGCACAATGCACAGTTCCATTGAACTTGACTTGTATTTGTTTCTGGCTGACGTAATTTTGTGTGTTCAGCTCATATCCTTTTTAAAAAGAGAGTTGAAATGTTACTGGACATTCTTGTGGAATTGCACAGAATAATTTATGTTGTATTTTGTTATGTTATTTCTACAAAATAATATTTTATTATTATTTTATACTTAGAAACTTATTTTCTGGGCACCCTGTGACCCTAGGCTCTGGTTTTCTTAAGACCTCACTGTTGGATGTAGAAGGTCATCTTACTTCTAAACTTGTATCTTACTCAAAGATAAGATATAAACCAGCTTTAAGCTAATAGATCTGTTTGTTCTCTTTTTTTCCAAATGAGAATCGATTAGAGAATTGATAAAGAATTGAATCGTTATACAGAATCGAAAATGGAATCGGAATCGTAAAAATCTTATCAATTCCCATCCCTAGTCACACCTCTGCAGTTTTCTGACCATTACTTCATTTACCAGAGTTTAGTGAGTCTCCCAGGAAGGTCCACAGTGACTAAACCACGCTCGGGACAGTCCAGACTCTTCTCGTGTGTCGTTCCACGATGGTGGAATGACCTACCAGAGCTGTCCATATTCAAGTAACTCCTGAAGACCCAGCTCTTCAGAGAACATCTTCTAGGCTAGCACCTACCTCCCCTACTCCTCTGTACTCTCTTCATGCTCTTCACTCTATCCTGTGTTCTTTTTTCCCTCACGGTCACCTTAGAGACTAGTGTTCGACCATCTAAGTAGTTTGTTTAGTGTTACAGTTTTTCTCAATAGCTTTGGCTCATTTCTCACAACAGAATTAAAGTTTTCACCACTGTTAAGACGTTTCTCAAAACAATTAGTGCAAACTGCAAAACATGGTAGATAACCTGCAAAAGCAAGTCACCTTTTCAAAATGGGTTGTTCGTGCTTCAAAATCAAGCTCCTTAATCAAAATAGATTATCTGTTCTTCAAAATCAAGTCTTTATGTCAATGAAAGTGTCAGTGTTGTCAAAATGACAAGTCCTGACACCAGCATCGTATAAACAACAGTCCAATGGTTTAGTCACGTTTTCATTTAGACAGATGACTCTGCAGTGCTGCCCAGTGTAAAGTCCAGACAGACTTACAGACCAGGCACGGCATTTAGAAAACTAGAAGTAAAAGAAAGTTCAAGACACTGAATATACATTTTACTTTATACTGTATATTTACAACTTTTCACAGCATTGTTCAACTGAAAGAAAAGCATTTAGAAAGAATAAACTCCCTTTGGCTCAGTAAACCAGACTGTAGTAGTTTAGAAACTGAAGATCCTGTAAAACAGACGGTGCAGCAGATCAGTCATGGACATCTAGACGCTCCCATCTGTCTGGACACATATTTCCATCTACATCACAGTGAATGTCAGCTCTGTCAATGCACAGAGGAAAGTATGTTCTTGAGTGCTGAATCCACCCTCTGCAGGACTCTGCTGTGATGTCATCACAAGCTGCATCCATGACTGCTCTCAGGGTCATTTCTCACAACAGAATTAAAGTTTGCACAACAGTTAGTGCAACCTTCACAACATGTAGTCATTTGGGCTCAACCTAGTGTCAGTTTACTGTTCATTTCATCCAGTGGTCACTGTTTTAGGACATGAAGCGATTAAGTTAGTACAAATATCTGTAAAATGATCACTTTTTCATTTGCTTTTATCATGTCTGTCAAAATGAACTCTACTTGTACTTGGACTGATTAGTCATTGTTCATAAAACTAATAATCTTCATTTCATTGATTGTGTCATTGCACACAATTGTGTTGATCATGTTGTCAAATATTTTGTACATCCAGTTTCTAAATCTTTGTAATGTTTCCATGAAAATGTCCATAAATAACTTTTCTCAGGTGAACCTGATCTTCCACTGAGTTAGAGGCGGTGTGAACATTTATTGCTACCAGTGAGCCCAGTCTGCTGTGGTCAGCCAGTGGTCTGCAGCACATGACAGGATGCTAGTGGAGTGTCTTCCTCCCTACTCTCCATTCCTGAATCCGATTGAGGAGTTTTTTTCTTCCTGGAGGTGGAAGGTAAATGACCGGCGTCCACAGACCCAAATGACCCTGAGAGCAGCCATGGATGCAGCTTGTGATGACATCACAGCAGAGTCCTGCAGAGGGTGGATTCAGCACTCAAGAACATACTTTCCTCTGTGCATTGACAGAGCTGACATTCACTGTGATGTAGACGGAAATATGTGTCCAGACAGACGGAGCGTCTAGATGTCCATGACTGATCTGCAGCAGCGTCTGGTTTACAGGATCTTCAGTTTCTAAACTACTACAGTCTGTTTACTGAGCCAAAGGGAGTTTATTCTTTCTAAATGTTTTTCTTTCAGTTGCACAATGCTGTGAAAAGTTGTAAAAATACAGTATAAAGTAAAGTGTGTATTCAGTGTCTTGAACTTTCTTTTACTTCTAGTTTTCTAAATGCCGTGCCTGGTCTGTAATACTGTCTGGACTTTACACTGGGCAGCACTTCCAGAGTAATCTGTCTCAATGAAAACATGACTAAACCATTGGACTGTTGTTTATACGATGCTGGTGTCAGAACTTGTCATTTTGACAACACTGACACTTTCATTGACATAAAGACTTGATTTTGAAGAACAAATAATCTATTTTGATTAAGGAGCTTGATTTTGAAGCACGAACAACCCATTTTGAAAAGGTGACTTGCTTTTGCAGGTTATCTACCATGTTTTGCAGTTTGCACTAATTGTTTTGAGAAACGTCTTAACAGTGGTGAAAACTTTAATTCTGTTGTGAGAAATGTGCCAAAGCTACTGAGAAAAACTGTAATGTCAGAGTTAGTTGTTTGTTAGCCTCAAAGTAAATTCTTGGTTACAATATCATTTGTAAGTCGCTTTGGATAAAAGCATCTGCTAAATACATAAACATAATGTTTTAGGAAAACTTTAAAAGTCCTAGTAAGTAAAGGAATGACCAGACCAAAATGGAAATTTCTGGAGAAAAAATTGGGAATTCAACAAAACCTATGACTTGTTAACTCATGTTGATGTTTGTTTAGGTAATGCAAAAACAACCATTTTTGTTAATGACTTTATTTGGTTTAGAAACAGCAGTGTTGGGAAAACTTGGCATTCACACTGATGTGTGTTTGAGACTTGAAATGGAAAGCCCAATTACTGTTCACATTCAGAAAAGCTAGCTTAGAGTAGCTTTTTCCAATCACTTGTGAACTAAGGATGTAAACAGTTGCAGCTTTGAAGTAACAATATGTGTTCACTGTAGATGGAGACTGTGTAACAGTCTGAACATTATTATCAGATTTTTATGGCAAGGATTCAAACAGAGAAAGATCTAGAGAGAAGATCCCAGAAAGTCAAATCTAAATTTACTTTGAATTTTTTTAACTTTCAGGGGGAATTTCTGGTAAATAAGTATCTGATGTTTATGCTGAACATTTGGACACAACCCCTGTATTAGGTCCTCAGCTGAACTTTCATGCGATAAGGTTTAGGAGACAAAGTGACCCCAAAAACCGGATTAAAGTCTGGTTCTCCAGCATCCTCTGGCCAGATGAACTTGAACCTCCTCAGCAGAGTGACCGTTATCAGGAAGAGCTCCATACGAGCCAGACCCTCTCCAAGACACACCCGAGGACCTGAGGAACACAGAAGGACATCACCAGGATTTACTGGTTTTGTTTATACCATTTTGGTGATATAATGTTTCTCAAATTTACCTGCAGAGAAAGCCATGAAGGCCTCTGGTTTGACGAACTCTCCCTGATCATTCAAGAAGTTTTCAGGGTTGAATTCATGAGGACATTTCCACTGACCCTCCTCCTTCAACACTGAGGTCAGGTTCTGGATGATCATCGTACCCTGAAATCAATAGTCATGTATAAAGCTCCACACGTAAACTTCTCTCCAGTAAAAATATGTTTCCTCTCACCTTGGGAATCAAATATCCCTGTAGTTCTGTGTCTTTTGTAGTGCAGTGGAAGACACTGAGAGGAGCAAGGTTGGTGATCCTCTGAATGTCATGGATCACAGCCTGAGTGAAAACATAGGTTTTTTTTAATGGCATTTGTCCTGAAGCAAAAATACCCCTGAAGTTGGAAAACCAGTTGATAAGACAGAAAGATTATTGAAAAAAGTAAAGAAGACCTTGCCTCGCCTCTCCTTTCCTCACTTCACTGTCTTGTGCAAATCTGGGTCTGGGTTGCAGGGGCATCATTCCCAGTAAGGAAGCCCAGACATTCCTCTCCCCAACCACCTCTGCCAGTTCATTTAGTGGGACCCAAAGGCGTTCCCAGGCCAGCCTAGTGATAAAATCCCCCAGCATGTCATGTGTTGACCTGGGGCATCCAGGAGGCATTCTGACCTGATACCTGAACCACTCAGCTGGCTCCTCTTGATGCAGAGCAGCAGTTCTACTCTCAGTCTTTTCCGAATATCTGAGCTCCACATCCTATTTCTAAGGCTGAACCTGATGACTCTGGGGAGGAATCTAATTTGGCCGCATGTATTCACAATCATGTTCTTTTGGTCATTACCCAAAACCCATGAGCAAAGGTGAGAGAATGTAAATTGACCGATAAATCAAGAGCCTTTCTTTCTGGCTCAGCTCCCTCTTCACTACAGGCTCAAGATTCTCATCACTGTAGAAGCTGCCCCAATCTGTTTATGTTTATTCACTTACCAGACACTTTTATCCAAGTTAACAATTAACCTATCAGGAATGTTGTGATCTGTGGGGGAAACCAGAGTACCCAGAGGAAAACCACGCATGCATGGGGAGAACATGCTTACTCCAAGCGGAAAGGTCGCAGCAAGGATTCAAACCTGCAACCTTCTTTCTGTGAAGCAACAGTGCTACCAACTGCTCCACCATGCAGCCCAAGCTGCCTGTCGATCTCCCACTCCCTCCTTCTCTCACTCATGAACAAGACCCCGAGATACTTAAACTCCTCCACTTATGGTACGACCTACACCTCAACCCAGAGTTGGCAACACACCCTTTTCCAATCAAGAGCCATGGTCTCAGATTTGGAGGAGATGATCCTCATCCCAGCCACTTCCAACTCAGCTACACACCTACCCAGCAAGAGCTGAAGGCCATAGCTTGATGAAGCTAGGAGGATCACATCACCCGCAAAGGCATCCTCCTGCTACCAAATTCAACCCCCTCCACACCACGGCTGCACCTACAAATTCTGTCCATAAAGTTTATGAACAGAATTTGTGGCAAAGAGCAGCCCTGGTGAAGTCCAGTTCTCCCCAGGAGCACAGTCGTGCTCTCAGGGACATGGTCATAAGCCATCTGCAGATCCACAAAACATATGTGGATTGGTTAGACAAACCTGCATGCCCCCTCCAGCACTTTAGCAAGTGTAAAGAGCTAGGGCCTCATATATAACGCTTTGCGTAGATCCCTTACTAAAAACGTACTAAAGCTCAGCAAAAAAAGAGTACTTACGCAAAGTCCATTTCCAACCTTAACATTAGGAGCTTTAGGAATCACTCTCATACATAGAATTGTGCTCAGCTGTTTTTGGATCATAACTAGCCTCCTACACACCCACATACTGCCATGTATGGTCAATGCAAAGTAACTCAATAATTATTTATATGTACAAATTTTCAGGCACTTCACATGATAGAAAACGTAATTTCACAGAGACTGAACTCGAGGTGCTTGTGGTAAGGTGGAGGAATGGAAAAATGTTTTAGTTGGTGATCACATGTTGATGCATCATGAATGCTACGAGTGGCACCGGTTGTTGCAGCGCTGTCACTGTGATGGAGAGATAGTGCAGGATCTTTGGGGAACAATTAATGAAAACATTTAATAGAAAGGAGCATCAGCCAAGAAATGTCACGTTCATCCGATCAAATAAATATCAGCCAATTTGTTGGATAATTCTGCACGCATGTTGAAAGAAAACCAGAGAGTGGTCAGAAGCTGCAGGGCACCGGTGACACCGGAATTGCGCTGTTCCAATGATTTGGTTGATCTAACATTAGGCCCAGTTCAGAACACAGATCCATAGGACTGCTCTAGAGAAGTGAAATAATCTGAACTAGTTACGCACATTTTCAGTCAAGTTTTTTTTTGTTATAAATCCCATAGTTTGCAGGAAAAATTACTTATGCAACTTTCAGGCCCATTTTTTTGCGAAAGCAAGTTTTATATATGAGGCCCCAGGGCCACGGTTTCCAAATGAGAGATGGGAAGGTCTCAGTTATATGCTGAAGGCTCTTCCACAGTACAGATGAAGTCTGTTTATGATTTCCAGCCTGTGATTACTCCTTTAAAAAGATGTACAGTTCAGTGATGAGACATATCACCTGCACATAAGGCATGTCCTGTCTGTCTTCATAGGTGACCTGATCCTTCCCCTGCAGCACCTGGTCGATCTCCTGCTGACATTGCTCTGTTGGATCACATTAGATTAAATTAACTTCACAAATTAAAAGGAAAACAAAACAAGACAGAAAGTTATGTGGAAAATGCACTTGTTTGTCAAAAGCACATCTTTGCTCAATGGGTACCAGTTGGAGTTATGTACCCTCTAGGGTTAATTATTGGAACTTCAGGGAACCGTGTTTACCCTTTTGAGGGCCTGAAAGGCACTTTTCTGTTCCCATGTAGTAAAAGGATATGTACTGATTATTCAAATTATTAAGTACATTTTATCTCTTGCCAACAGTCTAAATCCTTTGGTAACCTTGATACAATCTTGAAACAGAACTTGTAGATAGATAAACCTGGCTGCTGAAGGGGCCTGGTGCCTCGTGGTGGGGCACTTTGGTGCAGTGCTGGGTGGACTGTGGGCCCAGCGTGGGGGGTGGGTGCTGGTGTGGGGGTGGGGGTCGCTTGGCCACGGGTGGAGCAGGGTACCACAGGGGCTGTAGGCCTGCCTGAGCTGCTGGCTGATGGGTGCAGGTTGGGGGTGGGGGCCTCTGGGTATGGGGAGCTCCTCTAATCCCTGGCCTGTGTGGGGAGGCTGGCCAGCTGGTGGCCACTGTCTTGCAGTGGGGAGGGGCAGGCCCCTTGTGCGTGGTGGTGGGTCCCTCAGGGGTTCGATAGCTGGGGCCTGTGCCCACCACCAGGTGAGTATGGCTATCATACTTTCCATGTCATTGAAGAACAAAATCTGCTCTAACATAGCAAGGTACTCAGACCCACTATTCTAACTGCCTACGTTTTCTGAACAGGACAAGTGAGGGAAAAAAACCAGTATAAACAATGTTCCCATACAAATGAAACAAAACTCAGATTGTCTATCCATCCATTTTCTATAACCGCTTAGTCCTTCACAGAGGAAAACTCAGATTGTAATTTACTATATAAAGACTGCATTTCTTTAAAGATCCCACTGTGGTTTACATTGTTATGAATTTATTTTCACACTTAAATTTTACTGAGAAAAGTCTAAATACCAAAGAGGACAACCCTAACCAACACTTAATTTGAACACCTAATAGACATTGGTGATCCCACAATTATCCCTTTAGTGTTTTTTGTGAGTATTTTTGTTTGGTTGTGCAGGAACACCTTGGACATGTGGGTAGTTCATCAGGTAAAGAAAAGCAGTCAGCAGGGTGTTGGCTGTAGATTCAGTCCCAGCAAAGTAAATATCAAGAATGTAGTTTGTGAGCCGTTCCTCTGAAAAAGAAGACCCATCATCGCCCCTCTAAAGAAAACAACAGTAAGACAAGCTCGAGTCAGATCAAACTTAAACTAGATTTCAACTGTGTGCAAAAACTTTTAACAACGAATTGTATTTCAGACTTCTCTAATTAATTTACAAAAGGTTTAATGCATTAGGATATGAGCTGATTCCTGCAACACACACCGCCTCCAGTTCATCCAGATAGCAGTCGAGAAAGTCCCGTGGCTCTTTGGGGACTCTGGTCATCTTGTGCTCATTCACAAACTGAAATGCAATCTTCTGACAAGTCTAAAAACAGTTATAAAATACATCAGTTATGATTGACATTTTCTTTTTAATGGCAAAGATTGCACAGAAGGTGTTAATTTTTCATGTGTTTATGTTTAATTTTAGGCCTCTCCTTTACATTTTTTTGTGTAGGATTATGATAACAGATATACAAAATAATGTTTGAGCCAGATAAAAGTGAAAATATGTGATATCAGTAATTTTAAGAAAATACATTCTGAGCGTGGTTCTGAGGGAAGATCCTTCCTGTTAAAAGGAAGGTGTTCCTTCCCACTGCCATCCTCATACTGTGCTGCTCAAATGGGGACTTGCTTTGAAGGAACTCTTGGATTTGCGGGTTCCTTTATAACAGGACAATTTGACTAAATAGAAGTCATGTAATGGAACTAATTTAATTAAAACAGAATTATATTTACTGCTGTCAGTTGATCTGAATCTGAGATTATTCAAATTTGCTGCTTTGAAAAGACTTGTGCTGTGAACAGGTGCTTAAAAACTGAACTGAATTGAAATGAATGTTCGCTCCGTTTAATTGGCTGCTTGATGGGGCCTGGGCCCTCTGGCTCTGTTGGGTCTCTGCTGGAGTCGAGGCGCCCTTGGGTCTCAGGTTTCTGTGTCTGGGCTGGATCTGCTCTAGTGTGGCAGGCTGTAGGGTCCCCATGCTCTTGGTGGCCTTTGGATGTCTGGGGCTTGAGTTTTCTCCATGTCTTCCATGAGTCTTGGGGGGCAGGTCTGTGGCTCCTCCAACTCACTATTGGATGCTCCTATGGAAAATCCTTATGTATACAAGCGCACTTACACACACGCAGGTTTTCACAAGGTGTCTACACAAGTATGGACTCAGGTGTTCTTGGACAAATTAACTTGGTGGTTGGCACGAAATACTCCTTGAATTTATTATTACTGTGCGAAATAGTTTTTGTTGTACATACTGTATGTTGTTTGTCACTGTGGCATAGTATTAGCTAGGGAGCCGCCCAGCCGTCATTTTGATGGCCTGTTTTCAAAAATAATGGCCTAAATCACAAAGGACGGCTTATAAATTTGATGACAAAGCCGTCCTCATTTTGTGTTTTATATCTAATCGCGTGTTTTCATTTTGCGTAAGTAAAATAAAATCTGAATATCGTCAAAGCCAGTCGGCAAAAAGACGTACTACAAGAAATACGCAGACTCAGCAGTGGTTTTCAAGTAATCCCCATATCGGAGACTAAGAAACAAAACATCATGTTTTCTGAGGTATTTTGGCCACTGCAGCCACCGTACCTGTCATCACCTATATTTGTTAAAATTATAAAACAGTCATTAGATTTTGAATCATGTGGCTTTGATTTGTTGGATTATTTGCCATTAACTTTATATACTCACTTTTTTTAGGTTAGTAACTGGTTGGAATGAAAACGTGGAGTTCAGAAAAATAAAACTGATTTTGGGGAACAAAAATGGAAAAAACTGAATTTGGGAATTTTTTGAGGGGTGGAGGTGGGGCGGTCAAAAGTGGGGGACATTCACTTTTTCCAGTGGGACCCACTTTCCCAGTTTCAGGCTAATACCCTGCACTGTGGTATTGTTTTGTTTGTTTGTTTTTCTCTCTTTCTGCAGGTTTAGATTCCTCGTACCTCTAGTATTCTTTTGTTCTGTTAACTTTCTCCGCCATCTCTCTTCCTTTATTCTTCCTCCTCTATTTCTGTCTCTGTTGGGATTAAAATTAAACAAAAAAGCAACTCTAATAAAGTTTTAAAACGGGGGGATTTTAAAATGAGAGGTTGCATTGAAGTAATGCTTGGTTCTGCTGGCTCCTTTATAACGGAACAATTTGAATAAATAGTATTTTATAATGAAACAAATTATTAATAAACTGAATTACATTTGCTGCAGTCAGTTGGCCTGAATCTGGACCTGAAATGACCTGTATTTGTTGCTTCATTCAGCTCTTTGAGATGACTTGTGTTGTGAACTGGTGCTTTATAAATCAAATTGAATTGAACTGAATTGATGGATAGATGGATGGTTAAAAACATTTTAAACAATTGTTTTTTACCTGATAATTCTTAAAGGCTTTTTGGAATGGCAGAGGCAGATGACGAACTGCAGGGAAAGAGTCATAAACCTGTAAAAATAATGGTAATGTCAAACATTAATGTTTATTTGTTTCCAAACATCCTGCTTTCCTAGTTTACATAAACTGCTCTAAAGAGTCTGACACTTGAGGCCACTGCAGAAATTAGTTGCTTTCATTTCAATGGATATCAAGCATCACATAGCAAAACAAGTCAGATTGCATAGTCAAACTCTTAAGCGGATTTATAAATTCTTGGCTTAGTGTTATGACACCATTTGTCTAAAAGACACGGTTTGACTCACCATGGCCCATGGTCCATTGGCTATCTTGGCGTTCTCAGTGATGCATTGAATGATCTCCTTGATCAGCTCGTCATCATACTCATAGCGTTTACCAAACAGGACCTGGCAGATGATGTTGGAGGATGCATTATGAAACATATCATGAGGATTCAGAGTGCTGCCTGGAAACAAACACAATAATCCAGAATGACCTCATCAGTAATTATGAAACAGGGACATATTCATCATCCAGCTGCTTTATTGTGCTCAAATAAAACAAGTGTTGTAGTGATGTGACACATTCCACCAAAAATAATCTGCACATTTAATCAGTTAGTTGCCTCCTTTAATGAATCTATTTATAATTTTGAAGAATGTAACTTATTTTTAACCAAAATAACGTATTTAATGCATTCCTGCTGGATGTTTCCTTGGAGATAAAAATATTTAAATGTATCATACAAAGCTGCATAAATAATTAATAAACAAGGCTGCATGATAAATCAAAAATAAATCCCACCATGAGATTTATAGTCAGGCTGCTCATACCTGTAGTGAAAGGTGATCCTGATTAGGGCCAACTCACTGAAACAAAAGAACCATGAAATCTAGTTTTGTGGATCTAAAGGTGACATACCGATACTCTTCTCCAGTGTTTTCATGACGTACTGAATCTCATTGTTAATCCTGGATTCCATGGATTTCTTTCCCAGACCGAAGTTCCTCAAAGTCGTCAGAGCAAAGCGACGATGTTCCTTCCAGCTCGAACCATAATCAGCCAGAACCAGTCCTACAACAAGCAAGGCAGACAATGTTTACAGCTATCTTTTATACAGTCTATACATGGACATACATTTCTTTATCCTTGTTAGAGTTAAAATTTGAGTTACAAGCTTATGCCACATACGGTTACACCTCAGTACAATGTACTGTAGTGGAGTTAGTTCTCTGCATTTGACCCATCCCCTGACGAGCAGAGGGCAGCCATTTGATGGTGCCTGGGAGGTAGTTAGTGGTTCAGTATCTTGCCCATGGATACATTGACACATGGTTGCTTCAGTCTTTAAAATTTGTATAATTTGTAGAGATCATTAATGTGAGCTGATTAGCTAATTATGCCCCTGATCGAGAGTCATTAAAGCCTTTAGTGTCCTGGTCCACACGTAAGAGGTTTTCACAAATGCCATTAAAACATTCTGCTTGATGAGTCCAAAGATCGTTGTGTCATGTGCATACCTGATAAAATTATTGTTCTAGTGGAGTTTAAGTCATGTGTGTACAGTCAGTGGAAAAAGTTTTGGACTTGAGCAGCAGCCCTGTGGAGTCCCCATGCTCACTGTAAGGCCAGCTGAGACCTTCTTCTCCATCCTCATCACCTGTGAGGATGTTTTTAGTATGAGGCCGTTTGTTTAGTTTATGTCGGTTTTGCTGCTGCAGCAGCCCATACAGTAACATGGTAATGCTAACATCGTTTGGTTGAAACAGACTAGACAAAGGATCTCATGCAAAAAAAAAACAAAAAAAAACTAACTGATAGAACATTAAAATTACCAAAATATTCATTTAAAGGTATACTTTGCAGTTTTGCTTGTTTTAGCACCCCCTAGTGTCCGTTTTAAATCACTGCCGTAAAAACGTTTGCACCATTGTCTTTGCTCAGAAACACCTAAATCTAACAGTTGAAATGTCTCCTCAGCCTTCATTGCTTTCTAACAGGAGAGGTCACTCATTCAAAGAAATCAGCTGTGTTCAAGCAGGGAAAGATTTAAATAAAAAAAAAATCAGGAATCATGAGCTAAAAACACTCAACCCACATAGCAAAAATTGTCCGGCCCATCTCTGGGCCACACCCTTGCCCAAGAAGTGGCCCAGTGTTGGCTGGGCCCTCGGCCCAATAATGGCCCACTCACAGAATAATGACACAAGTTTGATTGGCCCAGGTCTGGCCCAGACACTGTAAGATGACTCTCATAGTTTATATTGGCCCTGTACTGGCCCACACTCGGTAAGCCAGTACAGGTGCATGTTGGCTGGGAGCTGGCTGGGCCCTCGGCCCAATAATGGCCCACTTACAGAATAATGACACAAGTTTGATTGGCCCAGGTCTGGCCCAGACACTGTAAGATGACTCTCATAGTTTATATTGGCCCTGTACTGGCCCACACTCGGTGAGCCAGTACAGGTGCATGTTGGCTGGGAGCTGGCTGGGCCCTCGGCCCAATAATGGCCCATACACTTCAATTTGAGCTGGCTGAGTGTCCCCTGGTCAGCATTGGCCCACACACTGTGAAACTAAGACAATATAATGCTAAATGACCAAAAAAGATACTGCAAATATTCAAGTTTGTATGAAAGTGTTTGTATTTAACAAATAATAAATACAATACTAGCAAATTAAATGTATTGACCTCAACACATGAGAACACTAACAACAAACACTAGAACAAAAGATAACTACATATGTGCTAGTCAAACACACATAAAGAGAGTGAGCTTAAGAGGCAGTTTCTTTAGCAAAGAACCTTCTCTTTCTCCCTTCCTCACGATCCACTGCAAGCTGGAGCCACCGTTTGATTATTCTCTCCACCTCTGCTTCAGCAGCCACATCAACCACTGGGTTTCTTCGTACTGCACCTATGGATATAGGAAATGGATATATAACTACATGAAACATTTGTGGTATTTACAAGTATACAGTATAGCATTAAGAATAAGGATGGATCGGGATCCAATCTGGACTTAATCCATGGATCGGAAATGTCCGATCCAACCTGGAGAAATTTCTGATCCAGAACGTAAGCTCCTGGGCTAGGTGACACGTCTGTGCCCCACTGAGACACATAGATGACGCACCTCCTTTCAGAACCCCACTGCAGTTTGCAAGTAGCAGCTAGCAGGTTAGCACTGAGCAGTGGTGAACTTTTTCCACACATGTCCGCAGTGTGGAAATATTTAATGGTTGAAACGTTGCAAAGCAATACGGCAACCTGCAATGTTTGCAAAGCCGCTGTTCCAAAACGAGGAAACTCGGTTCAGTGACCTCCGACGTAATCCCAGCTGTCACAGTTAGTCTACTTCTTGGTGCTTTATTACTAAACAGACCTGTTGGTCAAAGTCTGACCTAAACAAAGAAAACAGGTCAAAATAAAAAGGAAAATCACTTCACTTCCTCCTCTCGTAGTGATGTGACGTTCATGAACGAGTCAAATTTTTTGAACAGCTTTTCACTGTGAGCTAGGAGAACCCAGTCCTTGTAAACAATGGTTCATTTTTTGTATTAACTGTGAGGTTTGAGGTCAGGAGGTAATATTCAATGACCCCCAAGTTGCTGGCTGAAACAGAACAGCTCTATTTAAAACATCAATGAGCAGAGCAACATGAACCCATCAGTTCTATCTGGGAAGCTAATTAGCAATGAACACATAGGTATCACAACAAAGTGTCCCCAAACATAGTTCCACATGACATTTCTTTTTCAAAATATTGCAAAAAATTAGGGATGCTCCGATTGATCGGCCACGATCAAAATCGGACAATATTTGTGAAAAAAAATGTGATCGTAAATTCCAATGTTCTTCTCTCCACGACGATCATACCAGCCAATCAATAGCTCCTAAATGAATAAATATTTAAAAAAACATTTCTATAAGGATTGGAAATATGTATCTATAAATAATATATTTCTAAATGCATGATGTCTACATGGTGCCTTCAAGTTTTTGTATTGTTATCTTGGAAAAAGTCAGTAAAAACCTGTTTTTGTCCAAATGAAGGTGATAAATAGTTCTTTTTTTTTTTTTTACAGATCAAGTAGCCATTAGCCCTCATCATTACTACAGTGTATGTGATCGGAGCATCCCTACAAAAAATCATTAAAGAGTCAGGTTTTTTTTTAATGGCTCTTTCAGGTGAATGGATCCACAATGAACAGCTCCTTTCAATGTGCCATAAATCCCCCACCTCCAGGTTTTTGTCATATTAAATTAGTATCGAAGTATCAAATAAGATAAACTGAATCATTATCATGGAAAGACACAAATTAAATGGTGTGTGTTAAAATATATGTTAGCTGAGAGATGGTTGAGCAAAAATCATGACCTTACCAGGTTCTGACTGCTGGAGGCTCCACCTGTAGATCTGGCCACCAGGAAATGCTACAGGAGAATTTATAGCGTTAGCATGACATTTTAGGGAAATGTGACATGAAATCTGTAAAAAGTATATGTATGTAATATACTCACCAGACATTTCATTTACTGGCTCCCAACTGCTGCTGGTCAGCTTGGTGTAAGTTGGTGTGTGGGGTTAGGAATTTGAGGGACCATGGGAGGGTGGGTGGAACAAGCCTCTCGGAGGGTGGTGATGGCCGGTCTTCCTCTGAGTCTACCCTTCTAGACCTCCCGGGGGGCCAAGTCGGACACTCCTTCTATTTTCAGACAGAGTTTAAAATGTTTTAAAATGTATATTGGATTGAAGTGACACTTGTAAATGTGGTTTGCTACAGAATATTTATTAATCAGAGCTTGTAAAGTGAAGAAAAAAGTACTAAAATACTTTTTACACTCAAGTGGCCTTTCGCAACATGTCTCTGTCTCTGATTGAAGATCTGAGGTCATCTCTGCCTCTTTTGTGACCCTCTTCATAGCTCTCTGTAGGATAAAGATGCACTACACATTAGTGATTATTATTAGGGGTACTAGCAAAGAGGTAACGACTAGGGGTGTAACAATATCCAAATCCCACAATATAATATTGTCAAGGTATGAACCTCACAATACAATATTGATTGCAATATTGTGGGGAGGCTCATGATATTGTGGCTATGCTCACAATAAGCCTCAACATAAAATGCTTGACAGTTCATTGGTACAGTTGTCATTAACTTTACCATTATGACATTTTGAACAGCCTGAAAAGCCATTCCAAAAGTTCAAAATTCAAGTAACAACTCAACATATAAAGAAAAGGCAAAACAGCTGATTTAATAAATAAAAGTAATCAGGAAATACAAAACTGCCTCGTGAGTCGTCATTAAGTCATAAATAAAAATACCTAGGCATCACCAAACAGGAAAATAATTAGAAGGTAAGCCTCTAGTTTCTAGAGTTAAAATAGAACAGAAAAGCCCTTTATTGTCCCTCAGTGGGGAAATTCAGGTGCACCAGCAGCAAGTTACAGGCAAGTAGAGAAAAAACAAAGTCACACAGAACAAAATAGAATGTAAAATAGAAAACCAAAAGCAAAAAGAGTCATGGCACAAAAAATATCTAATAATACTAGCATAAATACTAGTAAAACAATGTACAATCATCAAAAGTCATTACCAGATAATGTCGCAGAACTATCAAACTAAATATGATTACTGTTATGAGGGATGTGAATGAAAAACTGGTTGTGCATAAGAAACTGCAAATATAGCAGGATTTAAACACTTTACTCCAGTTCAGATAAAATCACAGAACTATCAAACTGAACAGGGTTCTTATTATGAGGAATGTGCAATATTTTTGTGCATAAAAAACTGAAAATATAGCAGGGATGTACACACTTAAGCAGTCTGTTGGGAGCAGTGATGGTCTAGTGACTGGTTCTAGTCCAGTTTCAGGTTGTTTTTTTTAAAGAAAAATCAACATGCCAACATTTAAGGAGGAAGAGGAGAGATTATTGAGCAGTTAAAATGACCACTGCGGTTTTTACTACTCTCCAGCTGGAACTATACTATGCATCCTTGGTGTCTGTCTGACAAGTTTTTGTTAATATTGCTGCCTTCATCTGGGTAATGATGACTAAAATAAAAATATTTATAAATAATCCGTTCTTTTCTCCTTTACCATTTCTCGACAGACAAATCCAAAATGTTTCCAAAGGCAGCTCGGATTTAAACACCTCTCCACGCTGAATTAACCGCTGTCGCCTGCACTCTCCATGTTCGTTTTTCTTTGCCGTATGGGCTGCGCATGCGCACACTGGCTGATGACGCGGTAGCAAAGGATCATGGTCTATGTATTTTAATTTGCTCTACTCCGGTGGTGCTCTACTCCGGTGGGGCGAACTAAAACGTTTTGTTTTTACCTAAGGACATACATTTCCGTTAACGCGAGGCCAGACCTGACAGTAGATTTTGATTTATTTCATAGATGTTTTGTCTGTAGTTTAATTCAGGGCTACCGTGCTAGCCATCTGTTATCTATCTGCTAACTATCCGCTAGCTGCTAGCTAACGGATTAGCTGGATAGCTGCTGTTGTTTCAAAATTCAGGAATTGTGTAGTTGTATGTTGCATCGATATTTCCTGAAAGCCTATAACATTAGACTCATTAACCACTGACAATTATTATTTTTGGGGCAAAATATCTGTTGTTAAATCCTACTTACCAGAGAGTCAAGTGAAGGTGTGCAGGGTTCGCTTGTCCGTCCTCATACAGTGAGCCGACAGCTGCTGATGGTTGTCCAGTTTTTGCCGCGATGACAGTCAGATTCCCCTCGCTGCACGGACAGTGAGCCGACAGCAGGAGATTTATGCCGGGAACACAAAATCATGAACTTCGAGTTCATCTCAGATCTGCTGCTGAACACTTGGTCGCTGTTAACTGTGACTCAACAGGAAGCAGTGTTACGAACAGGAAACTGCGCCTTTTTAAAAAGTTGTTTCATTTATTTTATTTGTAATTTTTTTCACCCAGACCCTGATAAAAAAAATTAAATAGAATAAACACATCTTGCGCTTGCAAACTCAAGTTGCATGCTGTATATATTTTTAAAAAGTGGTTACATTTTTATTGTTTGTCTTTAAATTAAATAATAATTTGCAAAATAATCCCACATCCCTGATTGCAGTAAAAACTGCTAGGCTTTTTGTACATTTATTTTGAGAACCTTAGATTTTAAACATGACTGTTCTAAAAACTGTCAATCAATCAATATCCTGCTTTATCTCCGACACTGAGCCAAAATCAAGCCAACTGTGTTTTTTATAAAACAGGCAGAGGCTCGTACCGTTGCTGTCGGGCCACACACCGCATTACATGTGTCCCCCGCATTGTGTCCACCTTCGGGAATATTGTACTGAACCACAATCGGGCCAAAAACAGAAAGAAAGCATCAGCTCAACTACTGCACATCTGAATTGGGCCAATCAAAAAAACAAGTGGGTCGGCCGACCCAGACTTCAGCCAACAGTGCCAGAGCTCAGCCAGCATCGGCCCAATAATGCTTGCTATGTGGGAAGCGCTAGCATAACAGCTAGCCACATTGGGTTAGCCTAACCCCTGCGAGATACTTGACTTTGTGAGACTTCAGGGCACTGGACCGGAGACTCTGAAGTTGCAAACATGGTATTCTGGATCCAAGCACCAGATGGGGTTAAGTGACTTTTCATTAACCCTGTAAAGAGTCATATTAGCACAGACTGGCTCAAGGAAAAGATTAAAAATATCAAAAAGTTACATAGTGTGCCTTTAAGCTAAAAAACATCCAGTTGTTTCCTGCACCCAATTGAAATAACTTCCGATTTCTTAGTGCAAAAGTTCTTATTCCTATATGCTTTAAAGGTTGTGCACAAGAAGTGTTACAGTAACCTAAATAAGAAACAACAGCTGAGAACAGAACATAAAATCTGCTGTTAGTTTTCTAAAATACAGACTCTGTACATTCTTTAATGGTAATATTTTCTTTTCCCTCTTCAGTAGCTTCCAGCATGCTGTAGCATGTTTATTCTGTGAAACCAGTTTGTCTTTCTGTATCCTTTTCTTTACTCAAAATAGCAGCAGAAACTGCACTTTGATGTTGTTTTATTTTCTAAAAAGGCTGCATGGTGGCACAGTTGGTAGCGCTGTTGCCTCGCAGCAAGAAGGTTGAAGATTTGAATCCTGACTGTGGCATGTTTTCCCCATGCATGCATGGATTTTCTCCAGGTAATCCAGTTTCCCCCACAGATCACAACATGCCTGATAGGTAAATTGTTAATTGTGTATGGCACTTTGGATAAAAGTGTCTGCTAAATGAATAAACATAAACACAAGACATAATCTCCACCTTTTTTCTGGCTGATGTCATTAAGAAGCAGGTCTTGAGGTCGTCCAGCAAAATCGACAGCTTTGATCACCATGGCCTCCTTCATGGCCTTCAGCCCATTGATCACTACAGCTGGTTTGCGACCAATGAACAGGCTGTAGACATTTCCATACATTTTCCTCAGCTAGACGACAAGAAAAAGAACTGCATCTGATCATTTTACAACTGTAAAAAATAAAGATCATTTAAAATATTATTGATTCACATTTCATTTCAGTAAACTCTCAATCCAAAAACCGTTGATCAGGAATGTAAATTCACAACAATAGTTGGCTGCTGTCCTAAGTGTGTGTGCACAGGCCTGCAGCTCTATTGTTGTGCAAACTCACTAATTACCTGTGAACACTGTAGTGATATACACTATGTAGTTAAAACCTGGTGTAGCTCGCCATATGTAGTGATATACACTATGTAGTTAAAACCTGGCGTAGCTCGCCATATGTAGCGTTTTGAAATAACTATTAGTTATTTTAACTACACCCTCTTCAGAAAACATTAGCTTATTTTTGGTTTATAATGAAAAGTGATAAACTGTCATTTAACCCTGATAATAGCTAATATTTATTGAAGGTATCTAGGTTCTTTGAAAGAGTACAGTGATTTGAAATACCTTATTAATAACGTGAGCTGAGACCAGATAAGGATTGAACAACCATTTAATTTGAAAAACCTAAGAACACAGACAGATAAGACAGTTTGAAAGTTTGATGTGAACACAATTAATATTCTTAAACATGTTGAGGATGTTAAAGATGGTTAATTGTGAGTTTTAAGGGACCGTAGCATATGTTTTAATGACTAGGGAAGTTAGTTAATTTAGTTAACCTAGTTAGGACTTTAAGAGTCAATTTAGGCTAATTTGAGTTTGTTATGGAATTTAGTTTTGGCTTAATTTAGAGTGGAAGAATTAAGCTTTATCAAAGCAAACCTCTCGATCAGAAAGTGGTGTTCGCTCACTGAAAGGTGGACGCTCCTAGATCTGGCAGGCGTTGGTTTCTCCACGAGCTGAGGCTGGAGTCCCCAGACTCGGAGTGGTGGTCCTGGAAGGCGTGACCGCCGAGGACCTCGCCGGACAGTCCGTGGATACGTCCGGATCAGCAAGGGTGGCATTTCAGCAGGCATGCTGAAGTCATTTCTGATCTTCCCGTGGTGAGGGAGAGACTGAGAGGCCTTGTTCAAAGCTGATAAGGGTTCAGCTAAGATAGCAGCATAGCAGCTCCAACTGCTTTCAGGCTGTAGCTCAGACCAAGACTCTATGAGGCCTGGACAAGACCAGACAAGACTAGACTTGTACCGGAACTGAGTATTAGTTTTGAGACGAGTTATCTTAAATTTAACCAATCAGAAGATGTTAAGTGTACTAATCAGAACTGAGTTAGTGGAGTTGTGAATGGTTCTGATTGGACAATGGACTGTGAGGGAGTTACCAAGTCACATGACTTCCGCCCATTAACACTCACATTATAATGTAGAAATGCATGAAAATAGCAGAGAAGCATATTATAACACTTTGAGTGTGAGTGTGTGGGTGACCCTGAACAGGAACAACAAGAGAATGTTCTGTAAACAAGAGATTACAGTTGGAACACCAGTCTGTGGTGTTAAAGAAGAGACATCTTAAAGAGAGTGTTTTATTAGACCAGCTAGTGTCCAGTTAAGGTCATCTGGGAGATGGACACTTGAAAGTGGACAGTTGGACACCTGTAGGGATCTTGATTCAGGTTAAAACATAATCCAAGAGTGATTGTATTCCAAGTTATTGGGAAAAAGATGGATTATTGTTGTGATGGTCAACAGAGGTCAAAGGTCAGAGGATGTAGCCTATTTGGTGAGGCTACAACACTTTGCATTTATTTACTCAGAGGAACTGGAACATGCTGTAGTATACGCCAATCCAGAACATCCCAATTCGCCTCAATGGGTGACATGTATGGTGAATATGCTGGCCATGCAAGAACTGGGATGTTTTCAGCTTCCAGGAATTGTGTACACATCCTTGCACTATGGGGACATGCAATAATCATGCTGCAACATGAGGTGATGGTCATGGATGAATAGAACAACAATGGGTCTCAGGATCTCGTCATGGTATCTCTGTGCATGGCAAAATGCCATCAATAAAACGCACTTGTTTTTGTTGTCCATAACATTCACCTACCCATACCATAACCCCACCGCCACAATGGGCCACTTGATTCACAATGTTAACGTCAGCAAACTGCTTACTCACACGCCACACAAGCTGCCATCTGCCCAGAAGAGTGAAAACTGGGATTCATTAGGTAGCAGAACGCCACTCCAACATACCAGACGCCATCGATGTGAGCGTTTAAGTCGGTTACAACAATGAACTGCAGTCAGGTTCAGACCCCGACGAGGACAATGAGCATAGATGAGCTTCCCTGGGTTTCTGACAGTTTTTGCAGAAATTCTTTGGTTATGCAAATCGCTTGTTGATGGAGGTGAACATGCTGGATGTGGAGGTCTTGGGCTGGTGTGGTTACACGTGGTCTGTGGTTGTGAGGCAGTTGAATGTGTACTGCCAAATTCTCTAAACGCCTTTAGAGATGGCTTATGGTGGAGAAATGAACGTTCATGTCATGGGCAACAGCTCTGGTAGACATTCCTGCAGTCAGCATGCCAACTGTACGCTCCCTCAAAAGTTGCGACATCTGTGGCATCATACTGTGTGATCAAACTGCACATTTCAGAGTGGCCTTGAATTGTGCAGTTTAAGTCACACCTGTGCCAAACTCATGCTGTCTAATCAGCACCTTGATATGCCACACAGACAGATTTTTGAACATTTGAGAGTAATGGGTTTTGGCGTATGAAGAAAATGTTTCAGATCTTTGAGTTCAGCTCAATAAAAAATGGGAGCAAAAACAAAAGTGTTGCATTTTTATTTTTGTTCAGTGTAATTATGATCTGTAATTAATCTCATTAACTTCATTTTTAGTCTAACCAAAACTGCAGAGGAAAGCTCTCATCTTGAGGTGTTTTCATTAAAATGCATTAAATTATTGTGGCAGACAAAAAGATTTTGCTATATAACAAAACAAAAGTGGCGAAGAAGTTTTATATTGTGTTTAACAGACTTGAGCAGATGCAGTCCCAGCCTTTTACTTTCTGCTGTTTTTGACTCTGGTCCCAATGCTGCCTGCAACCTTTACATTGGTCATTGGATACAGTTTGCAACAGCTCTGTTAACACCTCATCTTCAACCAGGCCATCTGGCCCGATGGGTCCATGGTAACCGTGGGCCGGTCCAGACCGGCACAGGTCAGTCGTGACTGTAGACCACCAAGGTTTGTTGTCCATTCATATAATGGATCCAAGCTGGACAAATCTGGGATCAAAATCTGGATGGCGATGGATTTGGAGACATTTGCACTGTGTCCCCTTTCTTGAGAAAGGCTAATGACCTGCATTTGTATAAAAAACTAAAAAACATTGCATTTATATAGCAATTTTCTAAGTCACGGACTGCAAAAAGCTTAAATTACAGTCATTATTCCATTCAGCAGTTAAACAGAGAATATTCATATTGTTTTTTCCTTTAAAACATGAATGCATTTTAGCATTTAACAGTAACTATCATTTAAAGCTTATAAAAAGAAAAATGAAGTTTTTCCTGATGCTTCTTACCCTCTCAAAGTCCTCCAAGGGGTTTTCTAGACTCAGGCTCAAAAGGTTCCCCACTAGAGGCAGGGTGGTGGGTCCAGGTGGGAAGTTCTTGGGCCTTCGAGATCTGAGCTGAAGGAAAATGAATAAAACACAGAGCAACAACAGAACCCCTGAAACGAGCATGATGTAAAGGTTTGTTTAAAGTGTAGCCGCTCTGTTGTTGACTTGTGAAGAAATGGCTCAGCTGAACGTTATCCTGCCTCCTCTGGTTCTGTACTTTGTTCCTTTGTCTTAAAGATCAGCTGATGTCAGAAAAAAAGCCAAACCAAACTGAATTGGTCTGATTATAGATTATTGATATTCAAGTCACAAGAGTGGGCTCACGTGTTAAAGATAAATTCAACTTTAGCCTTCTGATAACTTTACTTACTACATCCTTTTTAACCCTCTATAGTACAAGTGACCATTTTTCTTATTTTATGTATGATTTAAATCTTTAGTGCTTAAAAGGTTTTAAAATGTATAACAAAACATCTGGGAATACTTAATAGTTCAAAAGTAAAATGTGAGATGAAGTACAAAAGTTAAAGTAGTAAAATGTGTAAAAAGAAAAGGAATATTAAGTTATAAATGTGAATGAAATGCTCAGGCAATCACTTAAGGAAAATATTTTTTTTAAATGCAAGAAAAACAAAAGTTTGTGGTAAGAAAAAAAGTAAAAACTATAAAAAGGCAATTACAATCAAATTCAATTTAAACATTTCTAAAAAAAAAAAAAAAAGTTAAAAACTTGTCTTCTAAAAAACTACTTTAAATGTAATTTTTATGCTCTCTAAAGAATTAAAGATGCTTTAAAGTAAATGAGTGATTAAGTGGTATAGGATGATGTGGAGCATTTATACATACTGTATATAAAAACATATCAAGCCCTATTAAGGGGGGCAGGTAGAATGAGTCTGGACATGCTAAGAATTTTTTGGTCATCACATCCCCCCAATCCCTTAAATGCATCAAAAACTACACCATCATCATATCAGTTCCTCTATCCATAGATTTATTTTCATATTTGATCCCTACCCTCTGAATTTACCCGGGCTTGGGACCGGCACAAGTAGGACACTGGCTGATGCCCTGTTGAGGCTGCATTGATGTTTATTTTGTTACAATTTTTTGGTTTTTTGTTCTTTTCTGTGTTTTTTGTTGTTCTTTTTTGTGTTTTTGTTTTTTTTTTTTGTTCTTTTTGTGTTTTGTTTTTTGTTGTGTTTTTGTTTTGTTTTTTGTTTTTTTTGTTTTGTTTTTTGTTATTTTTGTGTTTTTTGTTTTGTTTTGTAGTTATTTTTGTGTTTTTTGTTCTTTTTTGTGTTTTTTTGTGTTTTGTTTTGTTCTTTTTTGTGTTTTTTAGTTCTTTTTGTGTTTTTAGTTCTTTTTTGTGTTTTTTTGTTTTGTTTTTTAGTTCTTTTTGTGTTTTTGTTCTTTTTTGTGGTTTTTTGTTTTGTTTTTTGTTCTTTTTGTGTTTTTTGTTTTGTTTTTTGTTCTTTTTTGTGTTTTTTGTTTTTCTTTCTTTCTGTGACATTCATCAGTAGCTTCTTTGAATGAGGACAAACGGAAGAGAGCGCTCACTCTGACCATTTTTCACTGAAATATTATTTAAATTTGTTATTTCTGCATGCAATCGCATTTGGGGGGCAGTCATGGAATTTGGGGGGGCAATGCCCCCTCTTGCCCATGCCTACATCCGGCCTTGTGTGGTAGTGAGTTCATGGTTCATCCAGGAAACACTGAGGTTTCATTTATTTAAGTTACTTAAATATTAGTTTGAAGAAAGCTGCCATTGTTTGAAGATCTCATCATCGTGAAGCATCAGAGTTCTTTAAAAGGACCATAAATGCAGCAAAGTTAAACAAGATGAGAAAGACCTCTCAGTCTGTCGACACCTCAGTGTGATCAGGATGCTGCGGTCGGTTAAAGGCTGCGTTTCCCTGAACACGACCATCACAGAATTCCTCAGCTTTGTATCACACTCACAACAAGTCAGCCAGACACATTCTCATAAATTCACCCCATCTTTTCCCCTCCCGTTTTTCAGATTAAATTCCATAAGATCTTAGTAAAGTCAACATATCGATTTTAATAAATAACAGTGGAAAACAATAAGTCAGGGGTTCATCAGGTGAAGTTTCTGATTCATAACAGCAACAGATGTGATCTTTTTCTAGACAACAGTGCAAGTTTTGTCATCCTAAAAGCTTTTCTGCTGCAGAAAATTAAGCAGTCAACATTTAAAATCAAGAGACAAACTCAGACTTTTCCTGATTTCTGCAGGTCATCCATGTTTACCACATTTTCCATGTTTCTGGAGTTTTATCACATGTTTGGCTGTAATGATGACTGAGAGCTGATTCCTGTTTATTCCTAACAAGTGTTCTGGTTTTTAATGTAAACATGTCGGCCTTTAACCTCATGTAAAGCTGCAGAGAAACTAGAGTCTGATGAATTTCGGGTTTGTTTTACATGCTGTTCTCTCAGGCCTGATAAGAGTGCTGTGAGAATAATTCATCTGAATGTCACTCCTCTGCTGAGTAACATCCTCCCTTTAATGTCCACAAAGACCAACACACACCCAAGGAGTGCAACTTTTTCAGAAGTGATGTCAGAGGTCAAAGAGGGGTGAGGTGGCGTGTTGAGAAGTGAGAGTGTGTCAGAGGAAAGGGAGGGACGGATTTCTTCTGTATAAAAACCAAAGTGAGCTGGACACTGTGAGGACACGCTGAGCAGCATCCAGACCAGAGAACGTTCCTGAAATGGCTCATCACCACCGTAAGTCACCACCTGTGTGTTACTGGGAATGTTTCATCTGCTGTTTATTTGAGAAGCTGTGTAAAAGTCGAGCTGATTTATGGGTCCTCGTTCTGGTGTGAGATGACCCGACGACATTCCTGCCACAAATACAAGAGCAGCTACTAATTCAGCGGACACAAATCAGGTGCTCTGTGTCAGACTGGACAGTGGTTTGATTTCTGATCCCGTTGGCTTTTCTTCAAAACTCACCATAGCATGACACTTATTTTAGATTTTGGTTAAGTTCGGCAAATAAAGTGGCAATGATTTTGACTTTGTTCAGAGTTCATGTGCAGGTTAACGGTTAGCCTTTGATATTTAGCTATATGACTGCAAAAATCATCCAAAAAACACCAAATTGCTGCTTAAAAGTCATACATTTCAGTAGAATGTGGAAACTCAAATGAAAAAGTAAAATATTGCAGATTTTGTTTAAATTATAAGAAAAGTGAAGACTCTTTAGCACGTTAGCCTGATGACACCCAGCTCATTTTTAATATCTACACACACACACACACACACACACACACACACACACACACACACACACACACACACACACACACACACACACACACACACACACACACACACACACACACACACACACACATACACACACACACAGAGAGATCAGATGAGTTCAGTTTTCCGGCAGACTGTCGGTGAAACCTCTCTGTTGGTCTTCATCAGGTTTTACCCTGGACGTGGACCTGAGGAGTCGTGAGAACAACTCGGCTCACCACACCAAGGAGATCGACCCGGAGCGCTTGATTGTCCGCCGAGGTCAGCTCTTCTTCATCACTCTGCAGAGTTCTGACTCTCAGCTGCTCAGTAACCAGCTGGAGCTGGTGCTGCACCTCGGTAAGCACAGACCAGTCCTCAGACTGGGAATCTCACATAATACTACAGCAATTTTTAAGCTAGGAAAGGAAGGAAAGGAAAGGGGAATTTGTGGCCACTTGCGTATATACCTTGTATGGAATTTGTTCTCTGCATTTGACCCACCTGAGGGAGCAGAGGGCAGCCATTTTTGGTGGCGTCCAGGAGGCAGTTGAAGGTTCAATATCTACCCAAGGATACTTTGACATATGGCCAGGCCAGGGTTTGTGATCTCTCTTGCCACTGAGCCACGGTCACTAACATTAATTTAAAAAAGTAATAAACAAAGACATCATGCAAACTCAAACAGCTAACCCTAACCACAGAACTTAACACCATTTTAATTACTTCACAATCAGCTTGGAGCAATAATAGGTTTAAATAAATGATGTTTGTACAGTGATTGTATGAGTTATTTCTTAATTATGATGTTAAATTGTGTTTTAATTTTCCGTTTTCTTCCTCAGACAAACTTCAAGCCACCATGTTAGTTCGAGGACTTTAATCCTGAGTGTTTAAGGCTAAAATCCTTCAGATCATAAACACGTCACACACTGAACAATATAGAGAATTACAAATTACAGTTTTAACCACATCCTTTCTCGATCCATTGAAAGTGATTTCTGTAGTTTTGTGATTTGAAATTCTAAATGTGAGATTTTTATCATGAAATTCTTACAAAATGAACACTTGCATGTTAAAAATGCAGCTTTAATTTGATCTATCTGGTTTTTCACACACACACACACACACACGCACACACACACACACACACACAGTGATGTGGTATACATGATGCTGTGTTTTGTCGACACTAAATCAGACTGTGGAGTTTTCATCCCAGCTGAGCAGACAGCTGTGGGTAAACTTGTTTTTAAACAATCTGACTGATTATGAAGAGCAGGACAGAATGTTCTCCCTTAAAACTCCATCCATCCATCCATTTTCTGTAGCCGCTTATTCCTCCACAGAGGGTCGCGGGGCAGCTGGTGCCTATCTCCAGCGGTCAAGGGGCGAGAGGCGGGGGACACCCCGGACGGGTCGCCAGTCCATCGCAGGGCCACACAGAGACGAACGAGACAAACAACCACACACCCACTCACACCTAAGGACAATTTTACCAGCCCAATTAGCCTGACAGTCATGTCTTTGGACTGTGGGAGGAAACCGGAGTACCCGGAGGAAACCCACGCACGCACGGGGAGAACATGCAAACTCCACGCAGAGAGGCCGCAGAGCCGGGACGCGAACCCACGACCTCCTTGCTGCGAGGCAACAGTGCTAACCAGCTGCGCCACCATGCAGCCCCCCTTAAAACTCACTGATGGAAATTGTTCTAAAAAAATCACCCACACAAAAACCCCCAGGTCAAGCTGCAGGGTAAAAATGATCTGAATTGATGCTTGTCTGAGTTTTATCACAGAGTCATTCCATTAAACAGACTGATGATGATGTCAGAACCTCCTATTAGGACTGGGTGGGAGGTGGGATGGTCATCTTGACTTGAGACACAAAAATGCTTCTTTTCTTTCAGACAGTGGATTTATAGAAAATTGGAACACAGAAACAAAACAAAAAATGACATTTTCTGCCTATGTGGCACATCTGCCTCTCCATTTTCATCATTCTGATCCAGATGTTTTGTTTCTCCATGCAGGTAAAAGGAATGAAATGGTGATCAACGTTCATAAAGACCACGGTGTCGGAAACAGGTGGTGGTTCAACCAGCAGAGGGTTCAGGATGAGATCCTGCTGACTCTGCACAGTCCAGCAGACGCCGTCGTCGGACAGTACTACCTGACCGTGATGATGATGTCACCAGACGGTCACATGATGAAGAAAACGGATGAAATCAGCTTCCATCTGCTGTTTAACCCGTGGTGCAAAGGTAAAAGATAAACATTGTTTTTTGAAGAACGCAAATAGAAATTAAAAGCCGTTTAAAAGTTTTCTCTTTGTCTGTTAATGAAAATGAACCTGTTTCTACCCTTCAGACGTCTCATTTCCTCCAGGATGACTTTATTGCACCGTATGAATAAATATGTGTCTCTTCCTGAAGATGCTGCTTGTGTCTGTGTGAACGTTTAAACCCATAAAGCCTCAGACCTGTGAGCTAAATGCTGGTTTTCTGTGTTTTATCAGACGACGTGGTCTACCTGCCTGATGAGGTGCTGATCCAGGAGTACATCATGAATGAGAATGGGATCATTTACACAGGAACCTGGGATTATATCAACAGCATTCCCTGGAATTATGGACAGGTGACTCTCTCACACAAACACACACACGTTTACTGTGTGTGTGGGTCCGATATGTGAGTGGTGTGTGTGTGTGTTTGTGATGCTAGTGGCATGTGGGACTTTTCTCACCAGTGTGATGACTGAGACTGAGGTTTCAGCTGCATCAGAAAACTTGTTTGTTGGAAGGAGGAGATTTCTGGACAAGACGTGTTAGAATTTAACAAACCGCACAGACAGGAGGACAGACAGGAGTTCATATAAACTGGAAAACTGTCATGTTTATTCAGTTTTCTTTGAGTTTATCTGTTCCACTGAGATACATGAAATATAGTAAATATTCATGTTTACCCACTCTAAACCAAGTTATTAAGTTTCTGAGAGCTGATAAATTCACTGTCCCTCCTTGTAAATCGGGGAAATTGGATGCAAATGTTTAAAACATTGGATCAAGAACATTTTAGGAAAAATTTAACAACGATTGGGAAACAGAATCTGTAAAAGCAAAAGAAAAGGACTTGTGAATCCAACTTAATGTAGCCTACAAAAAAAAGTTATTTGATGATTTGAGTGATAGGACCCAAAGGTGCAGGCAAAAACAGCAGGAGATAGGTAAAATGTCCCTTAAAAAATAAATACTTTAATTCAGGGACAATGGTGACAAGAAACAAGTCAATAAACCAGGAAGGTCAGACAGTGAGCTGAGAAAAGAGGGACTGGGTGAGGAGGATTGGTTACTGGATGAGACCAGGTGAGAGAAAATACACCAAACTAAACCACAACAAACCCACAACCATGACAACTTACTTAAAAACAACGATTGATTGATTCAAGCGTGAATCGATTAAGAGTTTTTTAAATTAAAAACATTTTTTAAAGATGTTTTTTCTTCTCATTTGCTGTGATTTCTTTATTCTGAGGTCTTGGGTCAGATAGGTCAGGTTGTTGAATTTCATAACAAGCTCTTTAAATTCAAACATTTTAGAGAATCAAGTAGAAATGTGTAACAATTTAAAAAACCTGATTTGGAGACAAAGTTTCACCAATAAAACCTTTTTTCTGTTTTCTGATATTGTTTGTCTCAGTTTGAGGACTATGTGATGGACATCTGTTTTCAAGTTCTGGATAACTCCAAAGATGCTTTGAAGAACCCGAAGCAGGACCTGGAGAGGAGATGTGATCCTGTCTACGTCAGCCGGGTCATCACAGCGATGGTGAACGAGCTCTTCTCTCATCTGAAAATACGTAAAACCTTTGGACTTAGTTCAGTTTGTCACAGTGAGAGAGTGTGTGTTGGATCAGAAGCTAGTTTTCAAATCAAAATTAAAAAATATAAAAACTGTCTGAAAGACAGGCAGACATGATGCTGCAATCTCAACCTTTTAGCTAAAAAAGGGTCTTCACTTCAGGTGAATGCCAACGATGACGATGGGGTGTTAGTCGGGCTCTGGCATCCGCCGTACTCTGATGGAGTCATTCCAATTCGCTGGACCGGCAGCGTGCCAATCCTCAGAAAGTGGAGCAAGGATAACAGAACAGCGGTTAAATATGGCCAGTGCTGGGTGTTTGCTGGTGTTGCATGCACAGGTGAGACTTTTACTACTTACTGTATAACTGGACCACTCAAAAACTGGATGACCTGTCACTTTAAAAACTAAAATAATGTTTTTGACTAAATTGTCCTAATCTTTAAATGTTTTATAACTAATGATCCACTGGACAAATTCAGGATACTAATTCTAAATTTAAATGGAAAATGTTGCTTAAAATTAAAATGTCGTATCTTGGAGTTTTATCACAATACACAATACATACAGTATCTTGATATTTTAAAAAATCTGACTTTAGTCACTGAATTAATGTTTAATTCAACACAACTGAAAGCAGTGAAATGACCACTATTTGACACTGACAGCAGTACTAGAACAGGTTCTAGAACAGGTATCAACTGAGATCTATTGATAAATATATTGAGCATATTCAATGTATTGTCCATCCCTAATTTAAACTATCAATGAAAAAAGACAGAATGAAAACTTGACTGCTCTGAAGGGTGTTTTTATTTAAACAGTACTACGCTGTCTGGGAATCCCAACACGCCTCATCACCAACTTCTGTTCTGCCCATGATGTTGATGGAAGCCTAACTATTGACTTTCTGGAGAACTTTGAGGGCAAAAATAAAAGGGACAGCAGCTGGTAAGACTCCTTTACCTCCTTGTTCCTTTTTAGGGTCACAAGGGGTGATCTCCAGCAGCCAGTGGACAAGGGGCTGTGCTACACCCGGACGCAGTCACAGTCTATCACAAGGTCACACAGAGGCTAACAAACACCTATAAACAGATTCACACCTAAGGACAATTCAGATTCACCAACACACCCAACCTACATTTATCTGGTCTGTGGAAAAAAACTGGAGTACTCAGAAAAGTTCATAACAGGACAATTAGATCAAATCTGAATTAGTGTGGTTTGGTAGGAGGTTGTTTGGAGAAAATCCTTAAAAATAACGCAGCAGCTGAGCTTAGGTTTAAAAGTTAATCTAAACGGATCAGGAATACTTCTGGAACGATTTCTCAAAGTGGAGATGTTTGCCCAGAATGCACAGCAGCACAAACAGCTGATCTCAGCTGGTAGCATGGTAGTGGCCGGCTAATGGTTTGGGTTTTTAGCGGTCATTAAGTCCATGGTGAGCTCATGGGTGCCAGAATATGCTATAGTCAAACTATCTATCCGACAGGTCAAACTTGGACCAAACCAGGCCATGAAACAGGAGACTGATTGAAAACACAGCAGAACAATTTAGTAAAAGAGTGCTAATGTTTTTGTTTGTTCCAGGAACTTCCACTGCTGGGTCGAGTCCTGGATGAAGAGAAATGATCTCCCAAAGGGAAATGATGGCTGGCAGGTTTTGGACCCGACACCTCAAGAGCGGAGTGATGGTATACGTATTTCTAAATAACTCTGTTTTTCCTAATACTGCATCGTGTCTTCAATTTTAAAAAGAAAACATGTCTTCCTCAGGTGAGTTTTGCTGTGGCCCATGTCCAGTGTTGGCCATCAAGGAGGGAAATGTGGACGTAAAGTATGACGCTAAGTTTGTATTTGCTGAGGTGAACGCTGACATCATCTACTGGAGACTTCTACCAGACGGACGGAGGCAGAAGGTTCTAAATCTCATATCAAGCTTAATGACGAATTGAACAGATTTAATAAGGATCTGCTGTTGTTCCTTTAAACAGATAAGCATGGACCAGAAATACGTGGGGAGGAACATCAGCACCAAAAGTGTTTACGGTGACTTCAGAGAAGATGTCACTCTGCTCTACAAATACCCTGAAGGTCAGCAGCAGAGCAGAGCGCAGAGGAAAATTTAAGCAAATCTAGCATTTTATTTTCCCCGGTGGAGCAGTTATAATTGAGCTCTTAGTAAATGTGATATTATATACGGTATTTTTCACTGTTTTTTCCAGGTTCTGATAAAGAGAGAGCGGTGTATGAGAAGGCAGGCCGCGGGGTGATCCATCCGTCCGTTGTGAGCAAAGCACCAGCTCAACTGAAGCTCATAGTCAAACACGCCAGGCCTGTGTTTGGATCGGATTTTGATGTGATTATTGAGGTATTTGTCCTTCATCCTGTATTTGTCTTGAGGTTAAGTTGTCCTGTCAGCCTAAACTGTAATGTATTCACTCTGTTTGCAGGTGAAGAATGAAGGAGGTGATAAGGCCCGTGTCCAGCTGATCATGAGGGCCATGGCTATAACCTACACCTCCCTCCACCAGGGGGAATGCCAGAAGCAGATAACCAACGTGACTGTACCAGCCTACCAAGGTCAGCTCATTTATCTACTAAGACACGCCCTCCCACACGAATGAATGCAAATTAAAAATAAAAACATCTCATCAAGCTTTGTATTTCACACTCTGTGTGTTCAGTCCACAAACAAACGCTGCGTTTGCGCTACGACGACTATGCCAGGTGTGTCTCTGAGCATCATCTGATCAGAGTGAAAGTACTGGCTGAAGTTCAGGGGGAGAGCGTACCCGTTATGGCTGTGGCTGACGTCCCACTGAGCATGCCTGAGCTTTTCATACAGGTGCGTACACGCAAACCCATCTCCTGGAATAGCTACTGATGAGGTGAAAGGTCAGCAAAATATTAAGGGTTAATGTTTAAAGACAGATATTTCACTGCATCTCATATTTATTGGATTGTTTTGGGTTATTTAAATTTGTTTGAATGGTTCCTGTTCTAAAAACTTAAAAACCAGACGCACGCCAAGTCCATCTTCATTTTAACTATACATGGGGGACTGTATGGGATAAGGTTTGTGCCAAAAGGATCAACCAAAAAAATACAATCACACACACAAAATATATCAAAATAAAGCAACCAAAAAGAATATTTCAGAAGCAAAAGTGTGAAATTCAAATGCAAAAAAATAGATAACTCTAAAGACAAAATTAAACTAATTCATAATTAAATGTTTATTTTTCTAAACCAAAAACTTATTTTTACTTCTTAACAAGTCATATTTTATTTATCTGACACATCTTTTTGGGGGGCTGCATGGTGGCGCAGTTGGTTAGCACCGTTGCCTCGCAGCAAGGAGGTCGTGGGTTCGCGTCCCGGCTCCGCGGCCTCTCTGCGTGGAGTTTGCATGTTCTCCCCGTGCATGCGTGGGTTTTCTCCGGGTACTCCGGTTTCCTCCCACAGTCCAAAGACATGACTGTCAGGCTAATTGGGCTGGTAAATTGTCCTTAGGTGTGAGTGGGTGTGTGGTTGTTTGTCTCGTTCGTCTCTGTGTGGCCCTGCGATGGACTGGCGACCCGTCCAGGGTGTCCCCCGCCTTTCGCCCCCCGACCGCTGGAGATAGGCACCAGCTGCCCCGCGACCCTCTGTGGAGGATTAAGCGGCTACAGAAAATGGATGGATGGATGGACATCTTTTTGGTTCTCACTTAATTCTGATTCGTTCAGACCATTTACAAGATACAAGATACAAGGTGACTTTATTGTCATTGCATCAGCGTCCTGATACAACGAAACTTAGTTTCAGTACAGCTGTTTCCAAGATTAAGACAAACAACATAATACAAAACACAAAAACAGGTGACATGCGCATTTCTATGCGCTCCCTTTTGTAGAGAGGTAAACGCTTGGAGGGTAGGGTGTGTGGAGGTGATAAAAAAACATGTCCCTTTCCCTAGGCTCAAGGGAGCTCAGAGACTTGAACAGGGGAAAAAAGCCTCAGACATAAAAAGCACAAAACTCTGATAATCACAAAAACATAAGGCGGTGGTGGGTTCTGATTCATTCAGACTATTTAGGCATTTATTTTGAAGGGCACGTTTTGGTTTTGATGCACCACGGTTTTGCTTCTGCTCTAAGTTTTTGCTTTTGAAAGAAAATCTCAGTGGGAGGGGCTTTCCAGTGCTTCAAACTCACTGGTTATGAGGGTTTGGAGTAGGTGGCTCCATACCTATGACAAACAACTAGAGCCACTTATTCCAAATCCTCATAACCAATTAGACGGAAGCACTGGGAAGCCCCTCCCACTGAGACTTTCTTTCAAAAGTTAAGGCAAAAACTTAGTGCAGAAGCAAAACTGAGGTGCAGCAAAAGCAAAGAGCTATTAGCAGAACCAAAACACACCCTTCAGAATAAAAGCCTAAATGGTCTATATAAATACTAACAGCTAAGTTTGATCATGTTATGCTTCAAACAGTAATAGTTAAAAATTAATAATTAGAAGGAACTCTAAATTAAGTAAAATCTAAAGATATACAATGCTTCTAAATGTTTAAATCAAAAAATAAAAGTGATTTTTAAACTACATATTTTCCTAGCATTTAAATTCAAAGTGCATTGAAGCAGAAGTAGCCTACCAAAATGGTGTGAATAGATCAGACTAGGCTTTTATGTTGGTTAAATATTTAGTTTAAACCATCACATTTAGATTTGAATTTCAACATTTTAATTTACTACATACACACAGACAGAGATTTCATTCTAAATATTTAGACTGACTTTATATATTTAGATTTTATTCTAACAGTTTTGATTTTACAGTGTATAATTCAATTATTTCTAAAGATTTAATTGACACCATTAACAATATTTCCTAAATAAATGTGACAATTTTTCTTACACACCTGTTTTAATTGTTATGAGGGGTCTGATGTAACAAAATGTATTTATTTTGCAATTGGCGCCCCCATATATCATGTTGGAAGATGGAACACCATACAGTTTAAAATTAATATAATCTACAGTAAAACACCAGAAAGAAGAATAGAAAAAATACACTTTCTTGTTTTTCAGGTTCTTGGACGAGCGTTTGTTCGAGAACAAGTGACAGCAAACGTCTCCTTCACCAACCCTCTGCCGGTTCCTCTGAGGGGAGGCGTGTTCACTGTGGAGGGGGCCGGCCTGCTCTCCGACACCCAGATCTATGTCAAGTAAGTAATCCAAACTAGAGTCAGCTGGTCTTGTGGACCAAAGTGGACTTAACGTTGCATAATTCATTACTTCTGCCTGACTGCTGTTAGACTTTCCTCTTCGGTTCATATTAGATTGTGTAAATGAGAAAAACAAAAAACAAACTCAGGCTTTTGTGCTGTTTTTCAGTGACGCTATCTCTCCAGGCGAGAAGGTGTCTGTGGAAATCACTTTCTCCCCCACGAGGCGTGGGGTGAGGAAGCTTCTGGTGGACTTCGACTCCGACAGGCTGAAGGACGTTAAGGGAGTCGCTACTGTGGTGGTTTACAGAAGAAACAGAAATATCTTCCTTACTAGTTAAAACCAGCTCATAGTTGAACTGGGATGTTTGTTGTTCTTTCCAGGATGTTGGAACAGACGTCTTATTTTCATTTCCTGTTATCCAAATTATTCTATTGTTTGATCTCTGATTTATTACTATAATTAAAATCTCTGTAACTGATTTCACTAATTATTTCTACAATACTGTGCAAAACAGTTAACCACCTTAAATGAAAAAGCATCCAAAGCCCACATTGAAACAATACGAGATGTAATCTTTATCCATTTGTTTTTGATCTATAAGGACTAATTAATATCAGGTCTGTCCATGCACACTTTTCCAGTTGTTTAGGCCATTTTATGATGTTGTGATCTACACCTGCTGTGAACTTATTTACTCCAAGCTGTGGCTGCATTTTAAGGAAAGGTTCCTGTGACTTTTTAAAATAGATAAAGACTCCTGAAAAACTTGCAGAAAGAAATGTTTTGATTTCAACATTTTTCATGCATTTATATTGACCTTTGTGCAAAAATGTGATTAATACAAATATGCTTTCAATAAATGTTTTTTCACACGTCTATATTTTAGGACTTTGTATTTATTTAGAACATGACTTTTGCTGAGTCGCCTGTTTTGTCGTTGCTCTAGAATTTCCACCAGCTGACCAGCTTTCTGCTCTCTGGCCAAACAAATCCAAATGTTGTTCAGTGACTCAGAGGACGAGCTGGATAAAAACTCTAGACTTTCATCTGTCTTCTCCCTCATGTCTCTTCCGTCCGTTTATCTTTTCCAGCCCATTTCTCCTGAGCTCTGTCCGTCTTCAGTCCTTATTTAAGCTTCTTATCTGGGTCAGCCACTAGCTGTCACTCTGCCTCACAGCTTTTCTTAGCTGCTCAGAACCGTGTCACTTTTTCCAGAACACTGATAGAAAGGTGTCACCGTTTCACCAGAAACAATCACAAGACGTGGTGAACTGACGCAGTCCAACCCGCTCTGAGAACTACTTCTCGTTTCCAGACAGCTCATTTCTACTGGATTTAGTTTGTAATTATTTCTGATGTTATTGGGACATTTTCACATTATCTCTACATGGTTACAGGGCTGGCTGCATGGTGGCGCAGTTGGTTAGCACTGTTGCCTCGCAGCAAGGAGGTCGTGGGTTCGCGTCCCAGCTCTGCGGCCTCTCTGCGTGGAGTTTGCATGTTCTCCCCGTGCATGCGTGGGTTTCCTCCAGGTACTCCGGTTTCCTCCCACAGTCCAAAGACATGACTGTCAGGCTAATTGGGCTGGTAAATTGTCCTTAGGTGTGAGTGGGTGTGTGGTTGTTTGTCTCGTTCATCTCTGTGTGGCCCTGCGATGGACTGGCGACCTGTCCAGGGTGTCCCCCGCCTCTCGCCCCTTGACCGCTGGAGATAGGCACCGGCTCTCCCGCGACCCTCTGTGGAGGAATAAGCGGCTACAGAAAATGGATGGATGGATGGATGGATGGGTTACAGGGCCCTGGTGTAATTTACAATTACTAAGAGCAAAAAGGACTTGAGGACAGCTGTCTTATAAACTACCACTAGAGGGCAGCACACTCTGGTTTCTGTCTCAGCTCAGCTGCTGGAACATTTGAGCTGCTACACATTCTGACATGTTCACAAACCAGTCACTTTAATGTATTCTTCTGGTTTTTAGGGCTGCGTATGAGCTCAGCTGGTTAGCATGGTTGGCGTGTTTCTTCTGTACATGTGAGTTTTCTCTGGGTACTCTGGTTTCCTCCCACAGACCAACATTCATACATCTGTCTCTATGATGGACTGGCAACCATCCAGGTGTGACCCCGCCTTTCCTCTTAATCCCTGGAGATCAGAACCAGCTCCCCATAACCCTGAACAATAACAAGTACAATAAACGAACAATTTACTACTCTTTTTATTAGTCTTGACCTCAAGTGGAGGAGTTCAAGTATTTTGGTGTCTTACTGACAGGTGATGGTAGGAAGGAGGAGTGATGGACCAATGGCAGCTAATAAGTACGTTGTTCTGGTCTATGTCGTATAGAAGCTGAGCTGAAAAGCAAAGTTCTGGATTTCCTGGTCTGTCTAAACGTTCCAGTTCTCACCTATTTGGACTGGGATTGAAAAAACAAGGTCCTGGACCCAAATGGTTCAAATGATCTTCCCCTTATCTGGGGGGAGCTGAAAGTAACTGCTCCTCCTCATCATCAAAATGAGTCAGCTGAGGATTCATGGGTCAGGCATCTGATTAGGACGTCTCCCAGTCACCAGACCTGGACATCCCTGGGAAGAGACCCTGTTAAAGTTTCCAGTTCTGTCCTCTCTCCACTGGCTCTCTGTGCGTCACAGAATTCATTTTAAAATTCTTGTTATAACCTATAAAGGTCTAAATGGTCTAGCTCTTCTGCTTCTCTGACCTGCATCAGCCTTACGCTCTGATCAGCTGACCAGTACCTGGTGGCTCCTAAAACCATGAAGCTCAGAGAAAATCAGGCTTTTCCAGTGGAGGTCCCAACTCTAAAACAAGTTAAATATCAGACAGGCATCCTCATTTTTTGGTTTTCATTTTAAACACACCTCTTTCCAGAGGCATTTTACAGACAAGTTGCTTTTACTGTGTACATTTCATTTTTATTTATTTTTATTATTTTAAAAATGTATTTGTTCTTATTGTTGTTTTACTATTGCAGAACACTGTGGTTGAATATAAATACACTCAGATTGGATTTCTCCCTGACCCCAACCTGGGAGAAGTGGAAAGTGAATGAATGGAATTATTATTTTACTGTTAATATTGAGTTAATTTGTCACATTTCTGTTTTTTATTTTTTATTTTAATGTGCCCAATAAAACACTGTAGCTCAAACCCAAACCAACACGGGTCATAAAATAACATAGAAAAAAGCTGGTTTGGATAATTGGATTGTGGGAAGTGCGTTGGGTCCTAATTAGACCTTAGCTGGAGAGCGGAGCGTCTGGAGCCGAGCTCAGTGCTCTGATTATTAAAGAGAAACAGTTTGGCAGTGAAGGTGAGGAGAAAACAGAAGGTAAAGTCTCCCAGCAGTGTGATTAAACAAGCTAAACGGTTCAGTGTTTGCAATTAGTCGAAGTGGATAGAATGTGTCTCTGGGTGTGTGTGTGTTTTTGAAGGAATCGGGCTTCTGTACACAGTGTGAAGACGACACTAGGAGATAATTTGGTCTCGTGTTCCCGCTGAGTGTGAAGCATTTAGTTTAGTCTCAGGTCAGCTCACTGTTATCGTTCCAACAGCCTCCGGTTTCTGGGTGTAACCGAGAGAGGGAGCTCAGCATCACTGTGAAGGGAGTTGCTATGACAACAAATAATATGACGAATGTGCTCAAAGGAAAATATCAGTAGGGCATTTGAGTTTTGATGCATGCTAAACAAAGAGGAGCATCTGTCACCAGCAGCAGCGTTTTGTTCCAATCTGGCAGCGTTTGCAGCGAGTCCTGGATGGTTTGAGCCAAAAGCAGCAGATTCTCCCTCTCAGGTGTCTCGATTGCCACAGTTTGTGTAAATAACATTTCTCCTGCCCAGTCTGTCTAACTGGTAGCTGCATTATCTCCTCAGTCCAGACAGAAGCAGCAGAGAAAATCAGAGGAGAGTCATGTGGAGTTAGGAACAGATGTGCTGTAAAGATGTTTTAACCAGAGCGTTGAGTCTGAAGCGGTTTGGTGTAGGTTTAAAGTGTTTTACTGAAGTGGGCATCAGTTTCTTAGTGGTTAAGTGGGGGTTTTGTGCTTTATTGTCTCTAAGCTACTTTAAAATCAATAATAATGTAGCTCCTTTGAGTCTTTGTTAACTTATTGCTCATTTCTGGAGATTGACTTTTAGGAGTTTCATATAAAATCTAATCTTTTAGCATCATTTCTCATCAGGATCTTATCTTGTATCTCTGGTGTTTATTTTCATTTGACTTCCTGATTGGACTAAAGGTTGTCTGACTGATGTTTTGATTAAAAATATAATTTTACATCTTTATGCAGCTTTGCATCCCACCATGGCCTCTAAAAAAATAATTTGATCCATTTGCATCTTTTTATTTTATTTTCTAGAATCTGCTCTAAAGTTTTATCATCAATCATTTTGTTTTGCTTGGTAATAAATGTCTATTTTCACATTTAGCTGATGAGGATTAGCAGTCTGAAGCCATGGTCCTCAATGGGAAAAGAGTGGATTGTCAACGCCAGGATGGGAATGAGCCACCTCTCCTAAGTACTTTGGGGTGTTGTTCAAAGATGAGAGTAATGATTTATCAGTCCATCTACAGTCCAACCCTCAGCTATGACAACATTTAGTTGTAGGTAATGATTGAAAGAAAGATGGACATCCTGAATACAAGCAGCAGAGATGATCTTCCCCCACAGAGCAGCTGGACTCACCCTCAGAGCACGGATGAGCTGGAGGAGGTGGCTGCAGGGAGGGACGTCTCTCTGAACTGGTTCTGGATAAGCAACAGAAGATGGATAGGTCCTAACGTTCTGCATTGTTCAGATGTTTCTCTGATGCGACTTGTTTTTGTAAAGCAGAAGTTTCTGGCACATCTTCGTTTACTTTCAGTGTGCATGGAGGCAGAAAACTATCCAAGTAGATAAAATCTCCAGCAGCACTTTTAATGTTAAGAGGCAGCAGCTATTTTAAAAGAAGCAACACATTTTGGCTTGTAGCCTTCATCAGGGTCATTGTGCATCATGTTAGTAACGTCTGCAGAGATGAATGATTTATCAAAGACACGTAAATATCAAAAGATTCAAAGATGCACAGCGATACACGTCATATAGTTTAATAACACAATTCAGCACTGCATAAAAAGTACATTAAACATGGCAGGAACGTGTTACAGAAACACATGATAGAAATATACATTCAATATATGCATATCTGAAAGCTCCTCTTCATTCAAACACAACTTTCTTTGTCATGTAATACTTAGAATATATTTACAACCCGTTCAAAATAAACACCATGCGTTTGTGATCATCAGTATCTGTAAACGGTGAGTAAATACCGGCAACATGCAGGATCAACTCAAGTCAGGAGAAACACAAGCAAAAGCAAAAAATGGCTCCATGTGAATCAGCCTAATGAGTTCTCACTGCTACCCTGCGATAGCGCTACAGCCGCCTCGTTCTCCGAGCGTTAAAATCTGCCTTCAGATGACTGGTGGTCACAACTTCCACGTGAAAGCCTCCCTCACTGTGATGGGGGAGGAAACAGGGCTCTCAGTGAGATTATAAAAAACCTGGAGAGAATTCAACCACTGACATTCAACTCAGAAAAGACTTCTACACAAGAGAGATCCACGTGGTCTGATCACATGACACACTGACATGCAAAATAAATACGTAGAAATACTACATCTGCTTCACGCCTGGAGCCTCGACGCTTCAACAGAATCCTCAGTGAATCCGATGGATTCACAGCAAGCCGCCTCTCACTCGGGAACAGATATAGTGGCAGTGATTACTGTTTTTCCTCTTTGTCCACAACTTTTTTGTCAACAGCCAAAATACACACTTTTCATCCTGCATTTTTTTTCATTTAAAACTTTTTTTTTTGCCATTAACAATTAATTTAAGGTTTCGCCAAGCTAATGTACAGCACGTGGGCTCTGGGCTTCGGACCAGAGCGCCTCACTCCGGCGCCGGGTTGATGGGCGGTAGATTCCTCTGTTTGAAGTACTGGGTGACCTGCTGGGGCAGCTCGGCCAGGACGGATTTGGCAAGCGTCTCCTTTGGTGCCTGACAGGTAAAAACAGGTGACACATTGTTATTGTTTATGAGCACAGAAAGCTTCAGCATGATTAAAAACTTTTCTGATTTCTCAACAACACATTACATGCAATGTTTGATTGAAAACAACACATTAATTGTCATTTTGCAGAAAAAGATCTAAATCTTTATTGATTCAAGACATAAAAAGGGTGTTGTTTACCATAATAAAAGAAAAGCATCATATTCTTTAGATTTGATGGGTTGGGTTTTCTATTTTCACTCTATTCTAGTTTTTTATTTACAGTCCAGTATTAGGACTCGAACAGATCACTGAAAAAAAAAAATTAAATGTAAAAACCTGCTTAAGAAAAGACTAAAACTTTAAATTGGACTTAACTTTTTCCATTTGATGATCTTATCAGATTTATAGGCTCAAACATCAGATATGGACAACAAATGCACACAAAAACATGTGTTTTTCTTTAAAAAGTCCACCTTTCCAACCTCTTGCTGGCTTCACTACTGGCGTTCTGCTAAATTTAGGCTCAAAAACAAAAATTACTCTCATTTATTTCAAAGTGTTAATCAGAAGAAGGGCTCCTGGCGTTTCCTGATTCAAATTTTTAGTCTAAAAGCGGCTGAGCTTTTTGTTCCTTGATTGTGGAAAAGCCTCCATCTGTGCCTCAAATTAACTCCTGTAAATTACCTCCTCAGATATTTTAAAGGTTAGGGTGTTTTTATGAAACCTCGCTGTTTTTATTCTATAAATAATTTTCTTGTCTTTGATTAAAACCATTTGAAGGAAACGTTTTAGGAGCAGGATTCGGAAAGAAGAAAATAGTCTGTTAAGACTTCACATGGCCTCAGAATTTAAACTTCAAGAAAGTTTTGGTTTCAGTTCATCATGACCTCTCACCAGTTTTAGAACATATTTAGTGTTCCTGTTTTTATCCTCCAGTTAAAGGCACACTGTGTAACTTTTTTATATTTTAAAATCTTTTTCTTGAGCCAGTATGTGCTCATATGACTCTTTACAGGGTTAATTAAAAGTCATTCATCCCCATCTGCTGCTTGTGTCCAGAATACCACGTTTGCAACTTCAGAGTTGCCGGTGGCCTGAAGTCTCACAAAGTCACGTATCTCGCGAGAGTTAGGCTAACCCAATGTGGCTAGCTGTTATGCTAGCGCCAGAGTGTTTTTAGCTCATGATTCCTGATTTTTTCGATCTCTCTCTGCTTGAACTCAGCTGATTTCTTTGAATGAGTGATGAACCGCTCCAGTAGAAAGCAGTGAAGGCTGAGGAGACATTTCAACAGTTAGATTTAGGTGTTTCTGAGCAGAAACAATGGTAATGTTTTTACAGCAGTGATTTCAAATGGACACTAGGGGGTGCTAAAAACAAGCAAAAACTGCATAGTATGCCTTTAAAACGGAAGTAAAATCAATTGAACACTTCAACTTGCGACTGAGTAGATTCATATACCAATATATGTCTCTACTATGCTTTTACTTAATGATATAAGGCTTGATTAAAAGGAAGCCATTAGTACACTGACATGTACATAACGTGAACCAAAAACAGGTAAAAAAATCTGAAGTATTTTACTCCAAAATCCAACATTTCTTAGATCATAGCTATAAAATTCTAAAAAAGGTTACAAACCAGAACAACTTTGCAGAAGAGTTTTAACGCACAGCATCCACAATAAAATCATTATAAACTAAAATAGCATGCAATAAAACCAGTGATATAAATGATGTCACAACACATTTGTGTCTCCTAGCCTGAACAATCACTCAAGAGGTTTTGTGCAGAAGGTTGCAGCAACAAGATTCTCACACAGAAAATAAAAGATGCTCCTTGATGCTGCTACCTGCAGACTGCAGTCGGATAAAAAGTATAGTTTTTATTTATAGGTTTTGCTATGTCATCATAAATATTGTTATTGCAAATTTCCTTGAAATATTGTTTTTAAGAAACAGAAACAAACCCAGCTAGAACCAGGACCAGAACCCTAGAGATGCATCAACCTTCAGCCGATCATCTGCAACACTCTGTCAAACTGTTATACTGAATATGTTTCCCAGATTCAGCTGAAGAAATGAAAACAAAGTATATTTTTTTTAAATGAGTTTGTAGTCTGCGACGTGTCAACTCTGGTTCATCCCTTGACTGTCATGTTCTGCCCTCTTGTGTCCAATTCATGCCTGTGTTCCTCCTCCTGTGTCCTGCACTAATCCCCTCCAGGTGTGTCTCTAACCCTCTCTGTAGATGCTGTTTAGTTCAGTCACTCCCTGTCTGTTCCTTGTGTTGCGTCCCCAGCCTCGTGCGTCCTGTCTCCTGAGTTTGTCCAGCAATAAAGCTTTTTGGTTTTACCTCCCCTGTTCCTGCCTCTGTCCTCCTGCATTTGGGTCCTGTACTACCTCAATCTTGACATTGACTTTAGGATCCTCTAATACCTGTATGATTTAGGGTTATGGAGAAAAAAATCTGCCAAAGTCCAAAGAAAAACAACAAACGTAAACCTTAAGAAAATCTGGGAAACTAACTAACAATCACTTTAATGGTTTCATATTATGCAAAATTCACATTCTAAAGATCCCAGTCATATCAGTCCCAATGACTGTATGAGACCCAAAAGCAGGGGTTGCGTTAACCAAATATTTTCCATCATTGACCTTTTGTTTTTTTAGTTTGACGGAAAATTCTGAAGGCCTTCGGTCATTTTGACAGATTAAAATCCACACACCTGTGTGTGCACGCGCCATCAGACCTCGCATTACGTAGAGTGAAAATGACAGCAAGGCATTGCAGCTGTGTTTAATGACAGGCAGTTGCCAGTTTCTCGCTCCATGACCGCTGCAGAAAAAAACAGGCCTAAAAGTAAATCACTTTCTCTGCAAACTTTGGGATTTATAAAAAGCACATTTTGGAGACGGGGAACCTGGCAGCGCCGCTGGTGAGTTGGAAAAATTATTAAATTAAGACACTATTTCAGACTGTGGGCCGCGCGTGCGCACACATACACACACACACACACACACACACACACACACATATACACACATACACACACACAACCAACAGTCACCTCACCTCCACCCCCGTTTTTGAACGGAATGAAACTGAGAATCTGAACGAAAATATGTCACGTTTAGGAGTTAGATCACAGTTTGTTCATGCAGACGCCTTCAAATTTATATTATAACGGTAATTATTGGTGCTTTATTTGTGATCAGGTGTGTATCAATTATTGTCTCCACGAGACATGAATACTGCAGGGATACTTGTGCCTAATGGATGCGCTGCGTCTCATTAATATATAGCAGACTCTGGATGACGACTAGCTGATCAGTTGGTTTACTTTGAGCAGCCCTACTGTATATCTACTGTATGTGCTGAACCACCAGAACTGCGCGATCCTGGTTTCACCGATGCTCCTGCAGCTTCTGACCACCGCAGGTTCCTTTCAACCTGCTGGTTCAGCAGGAATTATCCGTCAGGTCGGCTGATATTTGTTTGATAGAATGAACATGACATTTACTGCCTGATGTCTGTTTGGATTAAATGTTTTCATTAAATGTTCCCCTTAAAACTGAACTCTGAGCTCCATCTCTGTCACACTGACAGCGTTCACCGCTGCAGCGACCTGAGTCAGAGCGCTTCACAGCACCGCAACAATCAGTGGAGGATGAAGTGGCCAAGGAAAAATTAAATGAATGAACTTTAAATGCTGTTAAAAATGTCATTAATTAAGTTTTTTTATTATTATTAGGCTAAGTGACAGATAAAAATAGATTATGACCAAATTTTTTGGACTCTGTTGGTCAAAATGACGGGCTACGAAAAAGTCTAGCGCGACCTCTGCCCAAAAATGAAAAATATTTTCACCGTTTTCACTTCCTTATTCTCATTTGTGGGAAATGTGTTTTGAGCTAATGCTAAAACGGGCGGTTTCTAAATCTTTCCCCTGCTGACGTCAAGAAGGGTAAAGACCCCTCCTCTCTAGAGGACTGAGCCAATCACGAGCACCTTTGTCTACCTGAGCCCACCCCCGTCCTTTAAAAACCACAGGAGCGAGCATCATCACAGACATTAGCAAAAAGTCATGAAGCTACAAGCAAAGCACGACAGCTGCTTTGTAGATGGTCGCATCAACGAGCACAAAAGCTTTTTTACTCCCCTCATCTGAGCCCCTGAAGACTCACCAAAATCCAAACTGAATATTATTCTGAAACCAATCAAATCCCCTGTATTTGAGACATTTTTTGAGTTTCCACAAAGCCCGGTGAAGAGAGCTGCAGTACTGTAATCCTGTGGTATTTTAACTAAACCAGGTCACATTTTATTAACGCCACAGGAAATTAGGACAGCCTGTGACAAAAACATGCAATATGCCTTGGGTACAAGTTAACCTTTACCTAGAAAAGTTTTATAACTTTGTATGTTTTCCTTCAGAACAAACTTAAAATATTATGACAGTAATTAGCAGTAAAAGTTTGACTGGGAGAGCAGGATTTCATTCCAGGTCGCTTTGATTTCTCAATTTCCTCTATATCAGCTTCATTTCTGCCCCTTTTCTCTCTGTTCATTTTGTTGCTGTCTCTCGCCCTCCTACCAACAACCTGGAACGAAGCCAGTAAACATTGTCTGTTCTTCCCACGACAGTGGAAGTCAGCTCGCCCACCACCAGCCCACACACACACAAAATACACTGAAAAACATGACAAAAAAACCCACATTGCACTAATGAGTCTTCCTGTGGACAACCTGAAAATGTGCACATGCTAATTAACCCCTCTGCTCACCTGCAGCACACACACGGACCCTCATTAACATAATCACAGCTCATAAGCTCATCAGCTCAGTGCACGCTCACGGTGTCTCTGCTCGGAGTGAGATAACTAAGCAGGAGCCCACAAACAAAACACGCTTTGAGCTCCGTGTGTGCTGCGTGTGATAAAATACAATATGAGGAGCAACAGGCTGCCATTTACATTTAAATTCAGACAGCATGACATTGTGTCATTAGGTGACGCCTCTGAGCTAAAACTGAACCAAAAAAAGAAGCAAAAGTTGAAGCATCAGTTATGAAGGGACATCAAACCTCACTGGGATGTTGTAGTTACAGAAATATTACCAGAACTTTAACTGTAGCAGAACTGTGTGCACCTGTTTCTTCTTAATGCTTCAGATCTGGGTTTTTTTTTAGATTGTAAAACGTTTTTTTAAATTTTACCAGAAAGACTCATTCTTTCTATCAAGTGTCGCAGCAACAGTTAGATAAAAACCACAACATTGAGCCATTTCATGAATAAAACAAATATAATTAAACTTTAAAATGTTTAAACATGTGGAATTGTGTGGTTATTTATGTGGAAATCTATCTGTTTTACATAAAATTCTGTGGTTATTTATATGAAAACAACCCTAATTTCCTACATTTTAAAGAGATTTATGACATTGCATGATTATTTTAGCAGAAATATTAAGAACTTCCTGCCACACTTGATCCCTGGTTGCACCAGAAATGCTACTTTCAGCTGCTCCTGGTGATATTTACGCTCATAAACAACCACATAATTTAGAATCAGCTTTATTGGGCTTGATGGTTGCACAATCAAGCAATTTAGTTTTGGATTCATGTGCATGTATATGTATGTCCAAACAATTTAAAATATGTATAACATATATAACAAACCAAAAGGCATGTTGCTTTTTTGTCCCAGTAGAGTATAGCTGACTACTCTGGGAGTTAGATGCTCATCAGAGAAACAGCCAGGGGGAAGAAACTCTCTCTGTGGTGACTGGTTGTTGTAAAAAGCGCTCTGTAGCTGTAAAAGTTTGAAAAGTCTGTGTGCAGGGTGTGTGAGGTCTGCAGAGAGTTTAGCTGCCCTTTTCCTGACTGCAGGTCTTTGATGGAGGGAAGGTCAGTCCTGACGATCCTCTGCAGACCTGATTATTCTTTGCAGTCTGGACCTGTCCCTCTTTGTGGCTGAGCCACACCACACAGTGATGGATGAGCACAGGACGGACTGGATGATGGAGGTGTGACCAGTAGCTCTTGTGGGAGGCTATACTTCCTTAGCCGTCACAGGGAGTACCGTCTCAGCTGGGCCTTCTTCCTAATAGTCTCTATATGTGACTGAGGACCATCTCAGGTCCCATGAAATGATGGTTCCTAAGAACTGGAAATAGTCCACAGTAGACACGGTGTTGTTAAGGATGGTGAGAGGAGGGAGTGAGGGGGTGTTCTCCAGAAGTCCACTGTCATCTCCACAGTCTCTCCAAGTGGTTCGTTTTTTTTAGATGGTTCTGACTGTACAAGGGGACCAGCCGATCCACCTCCTGTCTGTATGCAGACTCATCACGGCTCTGGATTAAACCAATGACAGTGGTTTGGTTTCATCTGCAAATCATAGCCTGGTCCACTGAGGTGCAGTCATTTGTGTACAGGGAGACAGGCTTCTGGAGAACGTCTGGGCTGACGGTGTTGAAGGCTGAGCAGAAGTCCACAAACAGGATGTTGACCCTGGATGGTCAAAGTTGTGCAGGATGAAGTGTAGTCCCAGGTTGAAAGCATCACCTGCTGATCTCTTTGCCTGGTAAGCTAACAGTTTGGGATCCAGCAGGGCGGCTGTGATTTCCTTCAGATGCTTCAATAGCAGTCGCTCAAAGGTTGTCATGACTACAGACGTCAGGGCGACAGGACTGTAGGTTTTTAACCCTGTGATGGTTTGTTTGATGGGGCAAATGTTTGAAATGAGGGAACCTCACAAAGCTCCAAAGACGTATTGAAGATCTGAGTGAAGATGTGGGCCAGGTGGTCAGTACAGCCTTTCAGGCAGGAGGGGGAAACACCATAGGACACATCCTCGTCCTCACAGATCTGTAGTGCAGGCAGTGAGTGTGAGGGGGGAAGGGAGGGGGTTGTAGGGTTGAAGTTTAATGTAAATAACCATGTGAGGTGAAGCTGATGGTGGTGAAGGTTTATTAAATAATGTCAGATGAGCTGCTGTGAGATTTAGAAGATAGGAGCTGATTTAAGTTGACAGCAACACACTTTGTTGTGAACTGCACTCCGATTAGCTGTTAGCTCATCACTACTTTTCTACTTTTCTTTTCTCTGAACAGAGGCTATTCAGGAAGCTATCTACATTTTTGCTTATAAACCACGTTATAGTACTGCAGAGTAGTGCAAAGTACTGCACATCAAAACAATTAGATAAAAATATAAGAAGATATGTCAGAGAGACTAAACAAACATTTGAAGTTTTGGGATCTTGCAGCCCATGAAGCACCCTTGAATCTGTGCGTCTGTAATCTGTACTCACATTACGGAAGTCCCTGAAAGGAACAAACTGCACGATGTCGCGGACGGCCTCCTCTCCCGTGTTGGACCTCAAAACGCTGGCGTCTCCATCCAAGAACTCCATGGCAGCGAAGTCTGCGTTGCCAACGCCGATGATGATGATGGACATCGGTAGCTTAGAAGCCTGGACGATGGCGTCACGGGTCTCGTCCATGTCGCTGATAACTCCATCTGTTATGATGAGCAGCGTGAAGTACTGCTGCAGAGGCATGATGGGAAAGAAAAAAGCGGGAGTTCAGGACCTTCAGATGAACTTAGAGGAGATGCATGTCCAGAACTTTATCCTAAAATCTGGTTCAACTTTTTTAATTAAACTTGTTGTTGGATTCTTAGCACATAATTAAAACTTACTTTAAAACTTTAAGTAAAACACATAAACGCTCTCGGTGTCACTGCTGTCTTTGGTTCTGTGCTGCAGACTGCGGTCCTATGATAAGGACAGACATTGTGAAGACACAAGTTGTCTTAACTTGGAAGAAAATCACACTTCAACGCAGCACAGGGTGGGCTCTGAAAGCCCGTCTCATTTATGTGCTAGCTGCAGCGCTCATTAGAGAATCATTATCACACAAACAGACAGGGTCGCACGCGCGCCACGGCACGCATAAAGCGCTGGCCTGCAGCCTTTATGTGTGAGACGGCAGCAGGAGGATCTTCTTAAGCGCTCACACCGTCTCCAGTCGCAGGTTCTCTCATTATCTGAGGAATAGAAATGGTGAGGCAACCTAAAAACTACCCACCCACTTTCTCCAACACACACCAGTCCAACCACTGCCTCAGCATGTGGTCCACACACACACATACAGGAGCTGCAGCTGTCACAACTCATTGTGTGTTACTCATTCCTATGTTTGAACTCTGTAAAATAAAATAAGAAAAGGATCTGCAATCATTTCCTTACAGAAACAAAAGGATTCTGGCACACATCACACAGACGAGTACAATCCTTTGTGTGCCTTTGTTCCCTGCAGGGTGACAGGGTACAATTAGGGACAAAAAGCACCGTGGGAGCATAATGATACCCAGCTACTGCGCTCTTTTCAGATATGTGCAGGAGACATGCTGCTGGATATGTACCAGAGGGGGACATTTGCCATTTGTTCACAGTCTGTAGATTCAAAGCTTCTCTGAGTGTCACACATCTGCAGGAACATCAGGCAGCTGTCACAGAACCAAGGCTGAGGAGACGAGGAAACATAACCGATTCACATGTTGGAGGCACTTAATGTGATAAAACTACATGCTGACATCACCTCATGTCAGGCTTGATCTCCAGTAACTAAGAAAGACTTTATCAGCTTTCAAGTTTGGAGTTTAAAAGAAAAGAGAGAGAGAGTTTTATTGTTGTTTTCTTTATTTCTAACCATGGCTGTGCTATTAATGAAATTAGTGTTTCAGTTTAGATTACAGGTACAAAACAATCACAAGACAGTGTAAGAAAAAATGTAGGCCAAACTTAGGTGCATCTTTTGGCGTTTTTTTTTTTTAAAGTCAGCACAAGTAATATTGGCAGAATGAAGGGAACACACAATATGTCAAAAAAAAGGTCTGCAGGTTTTTTCTGTAATGACCTCCACATTCACTGTGATGTGGCATTCTAAGCATCAATATTCCCTACAGATTTTTTATGACTTCCTGTTTGGACCTCCAGGCTCCCGTAGCAGCTTTTCTCTGCTGTCTCTCCACAAGTAGAAGATTAAGTTTAATTAATGTCAAAAAGTTTTTTAAGATTTCTAAATGTTCCAAAATATTCATTTAATATATTTTATATAGCCTAAATGAAAATGTGTTTTTATGGTAGTCTCTATTCATTGTAGTCATTTTGGTTTCATAATTTATTCTCTCAAACGGGGGAGGAGCCAGTTGAGGTGGTTCGGGCATCTTGTTAGGATGCCTCCTGGACGCCTCCTCAGGGAGGTGTTTCAGGCATGTCCTGCTGGCAGGAGGCCCCCGGGTCGACCCAGTACACGCTGGAGAAAATACATCTTCAATCTGGCCTGGGAACGCCTTGGGGTCCTGCCGGAGGAGCTGGTGGAGGAGGCCGGGGAGAGGATGGTCTGGGACTAGTTGGGTTGCTGCCCCCGCAACCCGGACCCAGATAGGCGGAAGAAGACGAGACGAGATTCTCTCAGAAGTAGTGATGTCCAAACTTTTTCAGAATCAGAATATCTTTCTTGTCATTGTAGCAAATACAACAAGCTTAGGTGCCCTGTGTTGTCACAGAAATACAGAAATACAGTCATGTGGTCTAAAAGCAAACTGGACATGAAGAAAAAAGACCTAAATAGATAGAGGAGGGTCGGTAGCATTCGGAATCCTAATAGCTGCTGGGGAAACTCTTGATTAGTTCGTCTGTCTTGGCTTTAATGCTCTTGTGAGCAGCTGGAACATGTGATCAGGGTGAGAGGAGAGGAGTCTCCTACAATATATTCCCGAGTCGTGCAATTCATCCAGCCAGTGATCTCCCAAGAAAAGGTCACTGTGGCCAAAATAATCAAGTTGAAAGTATTAACATAATAAAGTTGAATATTTCAAATTGAAAATAGATTTAGTGTGATTTTATTTTATTCTACTTGCTTAACAATAAAGTAAATATGCAATATTTTGATGAAAATAAGATTCATGTAGAAAAAGGATCTGTACATTTCTGTAGATCTGAAACAATAAATGGACATTTGTCTCAAAAATGGAAAAGCATCAGATGTCCTGAATTAAATGGGTCGAATGTTTTCCAGTTTTGAAAATAAGTTTGAGTTTATTATCAGCAACGAGAACAGGACACTCACTTTTTTCTTCAGTAATGCTACTGGATTCAATCAAGCACGTCTGCTTTTTCAGTAAATGTTAGTGAGGGTTTTTCTGTTTAAATTCTGTTTACTAGGAAATGCATGTATTGTACTTGTCCTTTTTATTTAAATTTTTTAAAATTGTCTGCATATTTTCTATTAGGCATCACATTATTAAAAATCTTGCCTTAAACATGTAATAAAATCTGTCCATCTGCTTCAACCGCCAGTGCTCCAGCTAAAACCTACCGTTCTTTAAATGCATTCACTGGACTCGTAAAATCACTTAAGAGGACACAAATGGCCCGCTAGCTGCATTTTGGACACCCTTACACATAAATTTAATTCACAACAAACAGCTCAGCTCTGCCACCTGCTGACATCAACCTGAACCTGTGAACTCTATCGTTTCCCTACAAGATGGCTAATTGTGTTAATAATCACATTATCAGTATAGACCTAAATAATCATGATTTTATTTTTTTTCTCCAATATCAAGCATTCCCATCCCTAACCGAGTGTCAACCTATATGGTGGTAGTACCAAGATAAAGATGATTACTGATACAATGTGTGAACAGCCTGGTCCGCCTCAGCTGCACCGTAGTTAAACACTCAACCGAACAGGACAGCCGTTTTCCCTCCAGTCTCCTCCGTGGCATTCTGATCCACATGCCAGGAGCCTGACAGATCTACAAAAACAAGTTTGTCCCATAAGCCATATAAGTGGATAAATTATGAGTACAAACTCCCCTGACAGCCGCTCGCTGACAGCTTTTGTATCACTGGCAAGTAAACAAAAGTTAGTGTCATGTTTGCTTTTCTTTGGTGTAATTTGCCCAAAGATATGAAGGAGAATATGATTATTAGATCAAATAAAAGGGAAAAAGAGAACAAAGCAAGTGAGGTAGAATGGAAGAGATTTTGTAAAGAACAAAACAGGGAAGAAACTGCCTCTGAGAGGTTTATATTCAGCAGGAATGAGGCAGTAAATCTAACATATCAGTGCACGAATCAAACACACTTGAAGGGATTTCTAAGAGACAAGTGGAGAATCTGAGAAATTATGAACAGCAAGCAGCTAGAGCATCATTACAGTTTATAAATCGTCAAATCATTTTTCACTCTAGAGAAGAGCCTTTAAACAAGATCTACAACATTTCTTTAAACATAAAAAGAAGGAATTATATGGGACTTTCCCACTAAATTCCTGGGAAACTAACGGTTGTATTTCTTGTATTAATCTTAGTATAGATTTTGAAGCTTCGATCATCATCGTCTATAAATCCAACCCTGTTCTGGCAGGGAGCATCCTCATACAGCAGCTTCATCCCTGAGCTGCACATCGCTTCAGGTCTTTTGACAAAACAAGAATTTGTAGGTTCCAGATTTCTCAATTGTCAAACGCAACTGCTGCGCCACTATTACACCACATTCACAACAATTGCGTGTGACAGATTAGAGTTATGCAAATGTCTCTGGACATTCCTGAGAAATTCCTGCACCATTTGCTCAACAACACTGAGAACTCATGCAGCCAAGATGAGACCTAGTGCACCATTTATATGAGATGTGCAATGTGTCATTAAGTACACAATAAATGAGACTGCAACTAAAACTGCATATTTTTTGCAATAATCCCACAAATTTGAACCTCCAACTAGCTGCCAAAAGTCGCAGCCCAGTGAGACATGAGCCACATTGTTCACAATGCAGAGGAAAGTTTAGTAAAAGAACCAGGAGCCTCATTTATAAAGCTTGCTTCTGCACAAAACAGGGTCTGAGAGTTGCGTAAGTCTCTTTTTAAGCAAACTTATATATAACTATATGTAAGCACATTTTGGAAATGGGGAAATCTGGAAGCGCAACTGCTGAGACGACAAAATGGTGAATTTTAGACACATTGTAGACACACACACACACACGTGTGCGCATGCACGCACGCACGCAACCAACAGACAAAGTTTTCTTTGAAACAGAATAAAAATGGAAATCGGAATGAAATTATGTCGCATTTAGGAGTTATATCACATGTTCATCTATATTAGGCTTGAGCAATATTACCGTATACAGCCGGTGTTTAAATATAGCAATGATATCTGTTTCAATATGAAAAAAATGCAGGGTGAGACTGCCGGTGAGCCAATGGTAACTTTGGGCCGGTCTGGGGCGCTTGAGCAGCTCGCTATCCGAGCAGCTCATTTTAATAAGGACTTCCTTGTTGTGGCGCGAGCTTGTATGGCCGTAGGTGTGTTCGCAATCTTACAGCGCTTCAATCAACAGCAGTAGCTGTCTGAACCGAACATCAGCTGTAAGTGATCATGGTGGGAGCCATGATCGAAAACACCCGGGCCGAATTATGGTCCCAGTCCAACCCTGGTCACAGTAATACCGTACACCGTGGGAAAATGTGGAGGAAGTTTGATGGTATCAAAATTTGGATACCGTCCAAGCCTAATACATGTCTTCAAATTATATAGCGACTGCACTTTTTGGTGCATTCATTGTGATAAAATGTGTATCAAGTAGTGTGATTACTGAGCAGACATATAAATACTGCACTGACACTTGTGCATAATGCTTCACAATGGATGTGCTGGCACTCATCCATGTGGTGCAAACATAAACATAAGCATCACCCCAGTGGCAGAATCCCATCGGAGAGAGATTTTAGAGATCATGAAGAGTTCCAGGCTCATGATGATGACTGGCTGGATCAGCTGATTTAGATTCCCTAGAGCAGTCCTATGGATCTTTATGCTGAACTGGGCCTGGTGTTAGACCAACCGACTCGCTGAGCCTGGAGCCGTGCAATCCTGTAGCGCCACTGACATGACATTTCCTGCTAAACACTCCTTTGGATTAAATGAAAACACTTCATTCCACCTCATTTATACAGCATCTCAATTTCAGTCTCTGTGAAATTGCGTTCACGCAGCTCACTTTAGTGAAATGATTAATACGACAAATAACAGGTCCAGTTATACTTCCATTTTGTGTAAAAACAGAAGAATGTGTTGCAGATAGAAACACCAGATAAACTCTATCTCATGTAAATTCTATATTTGCATTTCATGAAACAGGAAAATACCATATCAATTCCAAATCCACTAAAAGACTTATGAACAAGGTCTGACGTCACCCACCGCTGCTTTCTCTTGCTGAAGGGCCTGGGCAGCAAAGCGTGCTACGTGGTTGATGATTGGAGCAAAGTTTGTCGGGCCGTAGAACCGAATGTGAGGCAGGCAGGCAGAGTAGGCCTGAGCGATGCCCTCCACACCTGAAGAATGACAGAAAGACATTGAGGGGGATTGAGGAAAGCCACCACAACCCTTCAGGTAAAATTCAAGCTCACTTTCTAGTAGGTTCCTGTTCTAGAGCGGTTTCTCTACATAACAGCATCCTGCAGCTCTTCCCAGGATCTCAGCAATAATGAGTTGAGTTGACCAGTATTACTAGGAAGGCCTCTGTCATTTAAATAATCCACAGTATGCTATAATAATCACAACCTTTTTACAAAATCTCATCAGGATCTAAAAACCAAAGCAGTGATCACGCTTCAGTCACCCAGAGAACCAAAACCTACCGCAGTTTGTGTCGACAGAAAACTGAAGACATAAGTTCAGTTTTTACATTTTGGCAAGAAAAAAACAAAACAGTTTCAGGAGCACTACAGTGAACATGAAACACATGCTTTTGTCACCAAAGCATTCATTTTAAGACACTGACGAACGAGCAGGACCAAATCACCAACCTAAAATCTGAAGCAGAAGTCCAGGAGGCCGCTGTCCTCCAAACAGCCAACTCAGATTAAGAGACTTCAGATGTGAAAACAGAGCATGACGTGGACAGTTCCCACAATGAACAGCAGGTCTCTGCTGAGCAAATAACAAACAAAACCCTCGCAATCACATCAAAGAACAGTCTGTGAGACAAAGGATCTTCCAGTGGGTAAAAAGAAGAATCCTCCTTTCTGTAAAACAGCATGCTGGGTTTGATGAAACCCACAAAACTGGATAAAGAACAACAACTAAACAAGTCTAATCAGCTGCCCTCCTTCACACACACACCAGAATAAAACCCAGTTCAAAAACTTTAAGTGTTAAGACAACCATGATGAGGTCCCCACTCAGTGGAAGACCTCCTGTGTGGTTCCAGTTCCAAAGACAGCACACCCCAGGGAGCTGGACCACTACAGACCAGTCGCCTTGACCTCCTACCTGATGATAGACTCTTCCTACCCACCTTCAATCTGTAGTGAGCCCAGTGATGGACCCACTACAGTTTGCATATATGAGGGTGGATGATGCTGTCATCTATCTGCTGCACTGGGCGCTGACTCATCTGGAGACACCTAAAAGTGCAGTGAGGGACATGTTTTTTTATTTCTCAAGTGCTTTTAACACCATTCAGCATCTCTACTGCAGGAGAAGTGGAGAGCAGCAGGAGTGGATGAACACCTGACTGCATGAATCGGGAGCTACCTCACCAACAGGCCTGAGTGCGTGACGTCATCATGTGACACTTATGTGTGTCATTCCTCGCTCTTTATTCTCTTCATGCTGCCGTGATAAGTGAAGTTCCACACTGTGGGATCAATACAGCAATTCAACTCAATGCTCTGGAAGCTGTTTTGTCTGGGTTATCATTCCATGTTAGGGTCTCCCATGGCAACCTGAGCTCAGGGAATGGCTCAGGCTAAGAGCGATTCAAAGACCTACAGGACATAATTGTAATATGGAGACTAGGTGGTCCTTCTGAAGCTACTTGAAGATTTTCTAGGTACTTATATACTAATAGCTTTAGCTCCTCACGTCACAATAAAAAGCAACAGGCACTGGTAACGGTTCTCTCAGTAATGAGATGGGGTTCAGCTCCCTGCAGTGCCCTGCTGATTGGGTTGATAATGACAGGGAAGGAAATAGAGTTTTGTGAGAAGTTTCAGGAAAAAAAACAGATTGTTTTGCAGACATCTGGATCACCTGTATCTAATTAAATGAGGGTCTCAAGAAAGTGTTATGATTTAAACTACAACCTGAGGAATCTATGTGATGTTTTTGACCAGTCCCTGAGTGTGAGTGGGTGTGTGACTGGTTGTTTGTCTCTATGTGGCTCTGTGATGGACCGGCTACGTGTCAAAGGTGTCCCCCGACTGCTGGAGATAGGCACCCCATGACCCTCACTGAAGGATCAAGCGGTACAGAAGATGGATGGATGGATGGATGGATGGATGGATGGATGGATGGATGGATGGATGGATGGATGGATGGATGGATGGATGGATGGATGGATGGATGGATGGATGGATTCCTGAACTGGGCTGAACGGGCCACATCGCTCTATCAACAGACCATCAGCAAAAAATCCTTTGACTTTAGAGTCAAAGCAAATTTACTCTGTGACAAGATTCGTCCAAGGTACTCCTCCTGTTGCACCATTAACTTTGCTGTTATAACGGCATGACAGACTGCATCCAGCACCAGAGTGGACAGGCAGAGAGGTAATGGACAAACGAGAGCAAAAAAATACATAAAAAGGGAAAACAGAGAGAAGGGGGACACAAGGAGAACAGTGACAAACACAGGTAAGAGAAAAACATGCTAAACTAAACAAAAGAAAAAGGGAAGAAACAAAGTCAAGACTTCCTGTTAACACATTTATAACCCCAGAATGTTTTTAAAAATGTATAAATACTAAGCTGAGTTTTTTTTTTAAACTTTTTATATTTTCAAACACTGCAGCAGGTTCAGTGACGGTGAACTCCAGACCAACTCACCGTAACAAAACGGGTTTGTGGGGTTAAAGTTGATGGCAAACTCGTGTGACACCTAAAAAAAACACAAAAAGATGATTTTAATGCTCATTCTTCAGAAACTGTAAAATAATGCTAAATGCTGTCAGTGTCTCCCACACCTTCTCCCTCCCTCCCTGTCTCCACTGCTCCGTGTACAGCTTCTTTGTCCTTTTCATCAGTTCGGTGCCATGGTAACACAGATGGGTTAAGAGTTGCATAATCATCTGAATATGCATGTGTAATGCGTACAGTTTTATCCATACTTTAACTGTAAGTTTACAAATAACAGCCCACCCTCGTGTTTTGCTCTCTGATCACAGCTCAGCTCACAAACATACAACATCAACACGCGTGTTACCTTCCAGTCTGGTGGGAGTTGGGCTCCAAATCCAAGAGCAGGAAACATTTTGTCGCTGAGGAGGAAACCATGACAACAGATTGAAGCGTTACTTAAATGATTTTTTTTCTCCACCCTTTTCATTCAAATGCAACAAGCACTGGATGAAGACAGCAGAGGAAATCCTGCAACCTTGTTCTCATAGAAACACGCTCAAAGATTTACAGGAACGAAGCGGAAAGCTGGGAGAAAAACGAAGGCGTAAGAAGAAACACTTTGTCCCAGAACACGTATTTATCTACAATTCCACTCCCGAGCCTGTAAATAATGTGTTTTGTTCATAATTTTAAAAAATGACAATAAACCTTCCTTAAATCCCTGTTATTACTTACGTATCGTAGTCCTGGATGATTTGTCCAACAGCTAAAATGGCAGAGAGGTACTCGTTGCTGCCCAGTGGGTTGATGTAGTGGAGGGACGACGGCTCTCTGGGGTTCCCGTTGGATGCTGTGAAGTCTATACCCACCTATCAAAGACAAAGAGGGGGTCAATTAGATGGAATTTTGGAGATCTAAAGCAAACTTTAAAGGGTGAAACATATTCAGAAAATTTGCTCGACCTGCCTAGGCATGCATGCTAGTCACTAGCCCCTCCAATGCTAACGCCAGCCTCTCCATGCTATTAGACAACAGAGGGAGTAGTAAGTCCAGTGGATGTACAGCCTAAGCATGCTAGCCACTCCAATGATAACGCAAGTGTGTAGTCTCCTTCTCGTTTACTTGCGGTGGCCTTCGGAATGAATATGACCTTCTGCTACAAGGATGTAGCCACGGCAGGGTGCACAATAGTCTTAATTATGGCCCTAGTACCCCGCCATAACCTTGGAGAGGTCAAATTGAGACAAAATTGACACTGCAGGTCAAAGCTGCAACAAAAAAGGACTTGATTAGTATGCAGTGAAAACCTGACTTGAGGAAGTCTTATTTCAAGTTTGGCTTAAACTGAAAACTTATATCAAATTTTTGTGTTCCCAACTAGTCACAGCCCAGTGAGATATGGGCTTTTAGACACGAGCTAACTTTTCCTTTAGTGCCCTCTGGTGACTCCAGCCCATTGTCTGATGGGTACTAGATAATAGAAACATGTCTAGGGCCCATTTTATATAAAGCAGCATTTCTAAAGTTTGGTTAAAATTAGTTTGACAGTTGATGGAAACAGCTGCAGGTTTTTATGGAGTCATGCGAATGTCTGCAGCAAAATACTAGTGAAGCTGGTAAGTCTGGAAAACAATGTTCTGAAAATGAACATCTCATTATCCGGGCCCATCAGATCCCTGACGGTCTAATTTTCTGGAGATGTGTGGCTTCCAATCTGCATCACTCTCATGGCTCATTTATAAGGGACAGCTGATGTATTCCAGTCCCATTTTGTTTTTATGCTGTTTTGGTTGCAACTTTTCTGTCTCGCAATTTCATCAGAATGATGGAGCTTCCTTATTTATATCTGCTAGACTTCAAGGATACAAACGACGCACACTGGTGAGTGTTTCTGAACGTTTCACAGTTTATGTTAAATATATACTGTCGCTCACTGGGGTCTACAAAAGCAGCTGTTATCCTGGAATCAGAGAAAGGTTTATTTTAGAACTGATAAACAACAGGTGACATGCATTATGAACAAATACAGGCTGAAGCACACACTGATGTAACTGTAGACCCGGTTACACACGTTTCCAATACACATAAGGCAGACACAGCACAGAAACACACAGTCTAAAACAACACGATATTAAAAGTGACAGGCTTTTCCTCCGGCGCTCAACAGTGCTACGTGTGCTGACAAGAATCCGACCAAATATCCTCACCTCCTCAACCCCTTACAGCTTATTCAATATTGGCCTGACCCATCTCCTCCTCTCTGGGTCTGTTGGGCGCTATGAGGAGTCTAACGAAACAACAATGTCCCCTAATGAGAACAAAACGGTAAAAAAGGCTGGAAATGATTAAAAGAGAGAAAGTAGAGAAACTGAAGAAGAAATGGAAGAAAGGTCAGGGTTCCAGGAGCAGATGGATTATAGGAGGTATGACAAATAGATGCAAAGTGACAGAACTGGGGTGCAGTTGAATAGTTTGTATAAATGTGGACCAGTTGAGTCCTACTGAACCTGAAGTTACCTCTCTAAGCTCAATGAGATTTTAAAAAAGACATCTTTATGAATGTTTATCCTGCTAAGCAGAACATATTCCTAGAGTGCATACCGCTGTCCATTTGCTATTCTGGTTTACATCTATTTGGTTTCACCATGTGTCTCTAAAAGTGACACATGATGGATGAAAATCATCCCTGAACTGTTACAGCGTTCGTCCTCCGATGCCCTCTCTAGTGACAGACGTTATTAGTGTGACAGCTGTGAATCTGATGACAGACATTTCAACTTCCTCTTCGCTTCAAGCTCAGAGTAATTTCAAAAACACAAGTAGGTCCAAGTAAAGAGGGTAAGTTAATCAGATCACTGTGGTTTTATAGGCAAATTCCAATACCACCTAATTACTGCCAAACACTCACACATACTGACATTTAAGCTGCACTTTTACTATCGGTTTTACTGTTGAACATTTGCCAAACTGCATGCCAGGATCCCTCTGACACAGTTACAGTGAAACAACCAGCGATGGACAGAGAGGAGAGGAGGGTGGATGGATGAAGGTGTCAACGCCTCTGTGAATATTTTATTTCTTTGTCTTAGAGACAACCAGACACAGTTGGTCCCTTTAGAATTTCGGAGTGGAAACCTCTGCCTGTTGATATTTATAATTTTATGATATTCTGGATAAATAGACATGTGCTTTCTGAACAATGACCTTGAGTGTCTTGAAAGGCACCTATAAATAAAATGCAAACCATAGTCTTGCATCACATCTCCCAGTGGGATCACTAGGTGTTCCCAGGCCAGTCTAGAGATATCATTTCCTCAGTGTGTCCTGAATTTGTATATTTATATATATCGACCTTAATATCAAGAGTTTACATTTTAAAGAGGTACTTTGGTCCTTTTGAAGTGGCGTTCTATCAGTTATCTACAATAAGGACCATGCCCACTGGTTGTAAAACACTACAATTTTGCATTCACCCTTTATTTGTTTATTTCATGGTGTTTATGCTGCTGCAGGGGCACACACAGTAGCATGGTCATTTGGATGTTGAAACAAACTAAACAAAGTTTCATGTCAAATTGTACAGGTTTATAGACAGGTAGTATAGTGTTTTACTGCATCACTGTGCCTTTTTTGAGCGTAGTTGTTATAAAATTACCTGCTAATTTGTCACCATTTAGCAGCAGTTTCTTTTTCTAGAGACTCTGCTTGCTTTGAGTGATGTCACCAGTGGGTATGGTCCTTACAAATCAGAGGTGGGCAATCTTGGTCCTCGAGGGCCACAAGTTTAAACACACCTGATCTGAATTAGTGGGTGATTAAGAGGCTTCTGATATTCAATATTCAATCTGATTCAATATTTAAATCAGGTGTGATGAAGCAAGAAAATCTCTAACATCAGTGGCGGCCATCAATAGGGGGCGCTGAGGCACTGCCCCACCAGTGGCAGAGGAGGAAGAAGAAGATTGGAATCACAAAACAGTTTTAAAAGAACCATAAAAGTTAAACTAAATGCTCTATCCATTATACATACTGTAAGTGCTGTGTATAATCTGCATTTAGGTGTAGTTTTAAATTGTTCTCTCACTCTTTTTTTTTTAACCACGACTGAAAGGTTGTGTGATGTACTTCCTGTTTCTTTGGGGTCTTCTGTTCATGCTTTGGGTGCAGAAATCTTTACCATAGACCTACACTATAACTGGAACCCCCTTAAATACAAAGTATAGGAGAACCTTGGGGTGCAAAATTTAGTGACTGAAGCATGAGCAGAAGACCAGAGTCTCAGCTCAGATCAGGACGTTGACCCGGAAACTCTAAGTAGTTCGAGGAGTTTTTATCATGGAGGAAACTAAATGGATATTTATTCAAAGAATCCTTCTTGACAGCTTGTGACAACCCAGCAGATTGATTCCATGTGTCCTGATTTAATCAACTCAACTGTGAGTCATTTGGTTTGTTTCTTTTGTTTTTATTAACGATGCGTCACTGTCACTGAGTTCCTCCATTCAAATATGAGCTAATGGCTAGGGCTAACTAGCTCTGTCCCGATTAGTTATTCTATTCATTAACAGTGACATATCTTTGTTATTGTTGTGGCTGAATTTTAGGGGAACACTTATAGTGTTGATTGAATACTTTGGTTTGTGTAGTTTAGCCCATTTTGAGGAGTTTTTTGTTACTTTTCCTTAAAACGCCATGGCAGCCTATGGGAGTTTTGTGTGAGTGGCCTAAAATCGTAATATAATTTATTTTGATGGGACATATCAGTGGATTTGACTTTATTTTGTTGTTAATTCACTTTATTAGTTGAGCTAATTGTCATGACTTGCTTGGTTATTGTTTGTTGTCTAAACTATAACATTAATTATCTGACTGTAATAGTTATCGATGTATTTAAATTTTATTTGTTTGTGGTGTTAGTAGAAAGCTAATTGTGAATATTAAGTTATGTTTTTGACCTTGTTTAGGTCAGGTTGTTATTTCCCTGAAACTCTTACAACTTCTGTTGTGATCACATTGTGGTTGTTTTTTTTATTGTTATTTATATCTGATTATATTGATATTATTCTAAGGTCTCCTCATGAAGACCTTATGATTTCTTTACTGTTTGATGTGTAGAATTAGACCTAACTGCGTCACAGTTTTAGTGAATTGGTGGTAGGGACTTTTACCAGCAGCATTTTCAGTCAGATGAAAATATTTTGCTTCATTCCCTGCTCTAGTGGTGAGATGTGGGGTTTTGCGCATCTGAAAACTGTCTTGTAAAAATGCGCCCCTCCCAAAAAAATGTCACCAGCCGCCACTGCCTAACATTCGGCCGTCGAGGACCAGCATAATTAATGTCTGCTGTAGAAAAATAACAGAAAAATCCTTTTAAGGAGACTGCAGACACTGATTTACATCAACAGCTATCAAAGTTGTGTTGTTAAGTGGTGAATAAAATGATAATAATGAAACCAAAACTACTTATCACACTAGACTTAATATAGTCTATTGTCTAAATGCCTATCATCAGACTGGTATAGAATAAAAACCAATAAAATATATTTTTAACATTCAAATGGTTTAAAATACATGTGGACATCAGTTATTACATTTCATTTTCTATTTGATTGATCAGTCAAATGAATGAAACATGAACAGAGTGCAGCTATAGAGAAGAGCTGTATGCGATGCTCATATTAAAATAGTGCTGGCATATTTGTTCACGTGTCAAATGCTGCTGATGTGTTTTGCCTTCATTCTGTTATGCTCTGATTTTATAAATCATGACCACATGACGAGACACGAGTTTAGGACAACAGTCAGAGGGCAGGACAAAACTAGAGCAGCTGAGCTGGAGCCCAAAGATCCTGATCCGCTCAGCAGATGACTCATCAAGTCAGAGCATCATTAGTGGAGGTCGGGTTATAAAAATAATATTGTATTGTTCCATGTTGTTTTCTGCAACAGTAACTGTAAACTATAAAACAATTTTTAAAAAACCAGAAGCTATTTGTGAATTTTTTACCATCGCTACAAATTCATTTTAGTTTTAATGATTTGATTTATTTAAAAAACCTGAAAACAGATAAATTACCCAAACCATTTTTTTTATTTTTCACTCTCACTTGTTTTTTTTTTTTACACTCCCAATATTCACAAAGCATCACTATGGCAACAGCAACAACCCGCTCTGCTTTAAAGGCTTGTTTTCACCAGGTGACAGAAACAGGCTGTGAGACACTCGTCGTCTGTGTGAATGTTTTTGTTCTGCCCTGAACTTAACACCAGTCTGAGCAGCTTGCTGCTTCACAAACACACACACATGCTGAGTTTATGGGTTTTGAGTGTGTGTTTATTTGAATTAACTGAAACTTGTATTTATATATAATTATCAGCTTTTCTCCAGTTCAGTATTTAATTGGAGTTTTGAATTTCATGGCTTTATTCTTTATAAATGCAGTGTCTGGTGATAATCTCAATGTTTATCCTGAACATTAGTTATTAAAAGTACTGCATTTTGGCATTTTTAAAAATAAATCAGCCACCAGAAGGGTTCAGTGATTGTAAATGAATATTCATCAGCAGTATACAATATATCAGATCGACACATAAATAAGATAAATAAATAAAACATCTCAAAACAAATAATTTACTAACTGTGTGGGCAGGAAACGTTTTTCCAAAACGGAAACTTTCCAGAAAGTGAAAGAAAACTTTTATCATTTTTATTTGACATATTTTTACATTAAATACACTTTGAGTGAACACTTTGTTGAAAAATCATTAATAAAACCATTGATAGATGGTAGAGATAAATAACATACAAACATGAAAATGAAGTGAAAAGGAGAAACAGGGTTTTGGCCTGACCAAAATCCCATAAATATGATACATATCCAATAAATAAAAACAAAAAACTTCTATAAATAAATGAATCATTTAAAGAAAAACACATGGTTAAAATTTGAACAGTGAGGCACTGCGATGCACATAAGAAAATTGAGAAACTTCATAAATGTTTCAAGACAGAAAAATTCACGGATGGCGTTCACAGGTTACTGGTTTTGATGCGCTGACCAGCTCAGTGCTAAATTATGTCTTGTTAATATTTGTAGGACATGGATTCCTTTATTTTTTGCTTATTTTATGTCTAGTCGCTGTGTGTTTTCCTGGATTACCACTGTTTCTCATTTTTTTTCTTGCAGAGTGCGTCTGGTTTCCTTTCGTCTCTGTTGGATTCTCGTTGGTATTCATTGCTTCGTCCATGACAGCCTGTTGTTTGTCATCAGGTCTGCTCATGTCTGTCATAGATGCTGTGTTTTTAGATTTCTCGCTTTTGAAGAAAGTTTCATTTTGCTTTTTTGAATAAAGTTTTTATTTTTCTCTGGCTTTTGGGTCCTTCAGAATAACACGAGAACCCTGTTGCTCACAGAGGGCGTTTCTATTGGGATTGTTTCTCTGTCTGGTCTCAACTTTATCTGGTCCTCTGTGTGTTTATGTCTGGTTATAGTTATTGTTTTAAGGCTTTTACTTGCGTCTCCAGTCTGAATTTCATGATTTTTGTTTCTGTTGTTTTATTAAAAATGAAATAAATTTTTACTAACTTGCTTTTCTTTCATGTTTGATTCCATTTTATCCCTAAAAGTTGTAAACGTACTTTCTGCTCTCCCACACACCTTTTCGTGGTTCATATACTGTATATCACGCCACAATTTGCAGCAAAAGCAACTGATGGCTCAGAAGGAGGAGTTTGAATCAATGGGGGGTTAAAAGGCTTCTGAAGAACTTGCGGACATGTTGAAGAGGTGATTTAATCATTAAATCTGACTCCAGCTCTTATCTTTGATTTTTTTATCATCATTTTCATTGAACTTATTTTACAGTGTTTTCGGACCATTTTTGTTGCACAGACATTCACATTTTTGGGGGCTCGTCCGGGATAAAAACCAGGGACCTCTCACCGCTGCCTTGCACAGTGAACAGAAAAACCCAATCTGTTTGCACCAATAACTACTGCAGACACATACAGTATAACATGTTTTGTGTTCTTGATTTGGCGCTATATATACACCATACTTACTGAGTATTTCCTTGAGATTTCATGGTATAACTTTGAGGTTATTTCACCCAGCCTTCTAGTCTTATGATGAAACGACTCAGTGTGTGAGAGAGACTGTATCTGGATGCTGTAAAAGAGGCTTTTCTATCACTCACACAGTAACACAAAAAGGTGTGACATCAGAGTTTCTCCTGACAGGAGACGAAAATAAACCATGACACTTTTTCTCACCCCTCCCTCCCTCCCTCCCTCCCTCCCTCCGCTACACCACTCACCTCTGTTTCTTGTTTTCCTGTTTCTTATTTCCAGCCCTGTGTGGTAATCTCAAACCCCTTTTCATTACATTTTTTTTACATTTACCTGTTTTTGCACATTTCAGCTTTTCACAATACTCTCATTACTTCTCCAGCGCGCTCATTTTCTTTCACTCAACCCCCCCCACACACTTTCCCATCTCTGTATGTAAATGACTGCGATCCAGCTGCAACCCCAGGAGATGAAAGTAGAAAAACTGGATGTTTTCCATCCGTTTTTGAGCGCAGAGCGAGTGGAAACATGGATCTCATTACTGCAACACTGCAGAGGCAGAAAAAACCCGGCATGTTAACATCATACTCACTGTAAACATGAGCTGGCATCCCCCCAGTATGTAATCCAGAAAGGTGTAGTCGTGTGCGATCTGGAATAAACACAGCAGATGTCATCATTATGCTGATGTTTTACTTTAAACAAACCAAATGCAGCGATACTCATCTTGTTTGGGCCCAATTTCCACAGCAATTACAGCAAATATTTAGCATGAATTTTACTGTCATTAGTCTAATTCCTACTGTCAGCCAACAGATATAATTAATAAATTAGTGATTTCCTTCATGTGTTTGTGTGTTTATACACACGTTTGTTCACGGTGAAAAAGGAGAAGAACGAATCCTGAGATCTCATCGTCCACACAGCTTCAGTGTTGAGCTAACAGGCAGCTAAAGTCGACGTTTTCCAGCTTGATGTGTTCTCTGTGGGGCTTCGAGCTGCAGCACTAATTAGTTAGTAGTTGTGAAGTTGAAGCGAGTGTGAAGACGAGCTGTTAAGAAGTGTTTGAAAACAAATTGATTTGTCTGATTTATCAAGGAACAGATTTCAATAAATTAATTAGAGTCTATGTAGATTTTGTCCTGATTTTTATTATTATTAAAAATAAATTTAAGCCCCATCATTCTTCGCAGCAGCAGTTCCCAGAGTTGGGGTCAGGACCCCAAAGATTATGTCCAGAAATCAAATACATCTTTAAAATAACTAGAATATTTTAAATATAATTGATGTAGAGCTAAAACTAATAGCCATACATGGTTATAAACGGTGCAGTATGAGTTGAAGCTGTCATTATTTGATTTTGTATCATTTAACCAGTGATATTTGGAGTTTTTGCAGTTTTGTGGGTCTGAAGCTAAAATGTTCAGAAAGAAAAAGACAGAGTAGGTTATTGCTTTTCATGATGGAGTTATGGCTGTTTTGAGCAAACCTGTAAAATGAACATGTGCAATTTTATGCAACATCACAAACCTTAAGGGATCTATGAATGCTTAAAGTAAAGATGTACTAATTCTGGTTTTAAGGGAAGATTACCGATAGTTGAACAGCTCTGGCCTACAGAGACCAATTTTAGCTCATTCTGATTCATCAAAACAAACTATGATTGAATAAACTCCAATTTGTTTCAATGTCTGATTAGCACTATAATTCAAAAAGTAAAAGCCTCCTTACAGAAGATCTGTATATGTAAGTGTAAATTAGAAATGAATGCGTTCATGAACAATAAAAGTCAGATTTATTAGTTCCTGCTTGACATTGGTGTGTTCACAGACTCAGAAATAATAAAATCTTTGAGTTTCCAATCACAGATACAGCTGATCATGTTGAATGTGTTTGATGCATCTGTAGCTTAGGTATGTGATTGACTCTCAGCTCGTCACAACAAATTTGAGCTGAAAATCTGTCAAACAGACTGAGTTAAGTCCATTTTTGTGTTAACGTCGTTAAGTTTCGGACATATTTTGCTTGCAGACAAACAACTGGACTCCACCAATCAATTGCAAAGTTTAAGCAAAGATTTAGAGCTTGGAGTGTTTGAGGAAGAGGATTAGCTGCTACAACATCAAATCTTAGCTTCATATCTGTGACATTAAATTTTGTTAGAATCATTCTGTGTTTGCTGATGATGATTATCTGTGGTGGCCACCTTAAACCTGATAAACTCCAAAAGTGAATTACTTTGAGATGTTTATCCTAAGAGTTTCATTAACATCAGTCCATTGGTTCATGAGATATTTTTGCTAAAAGCCTGACAAGCTCAATCTATTTTTAAGATCGAATAAAATAAATCTACAGTTTTTGTAGTTTTTTGTGATGCATTGCACAGATGGCCAGTTCACTGGTTTATCTATAAACAGGAGAAAATCATTGCACAGTTTAAAAAAAAAACCTCTTTAATGAATGACTGGTGCAGGTTTCTATATCCGTCTGTCTGCAATGTGCAAGATTTTTAAATGATTTTTAAAAAATGTACTGTAAAAGAAGCTGCACATGCAAACACAGTAGATTAATTTGAGATGTAATAAATCTGATTTTTGTGATTCCACAGGTGGGCTAAGTCAGAATAATTAACCCAAACAAACTGTCAGAATTACCATCCTCACCTTACAGGACTTCACAATGATGACTCCTGAGTTTTTATAGTTTTTCTTCTTTTTCTGTTTCTTGGGATTGATGCAGTCAAACTCCACCTGAGGAGACAGAAAAAGTGAGGAAAAGACAGAAGAAAAAGTGAGACAGAAACAGAGGACGAAGTTAAAAAGAGAGTGAGCGCAGACGACAGCAGAGCTGGAAAGAAGGGATGGGGGAAAGTGTTGGGAGAAGCTGACGGAGAGGCTGTGACAGGGATCGGCAAGTTTCCAGCTGCCGCCTACAGTAACTTCAACCTGACTGACAGATTCAGACGCGCGTTAGAAACCAGCTGCACCGTATGCTGGTACAGTAAACCCTTTATGTGACCACCTACGACTAGCGGGGAAATGATTTCATTTAATGTGATGAAGATGAAAGTAAAAAGAGGAGTGGGACTATCTTTAAGACGGTACAGGAAGTCACACCGACACACACTTTAGATAGGAGCGACTTTGATCAAAAGAGACATTTGAGACGCGTTCTGCACAGAGACGCTTTAAGTCGGAGTCTGATTCATGACAGGTAGCTCTAAATGCCTCGTCGTGTTACTCCAGCTCAGCTAAAGGCTGTTTTACATCTCAAAGCACCTCTCATTTTGTCATCCTTCTTTTTCCACTCTTTCTTTATGTCTCCAGCTCTCTCCATCCTGCTTCTGTCGCTATTTGCTTGTTATTTTACACACACACACCTTCAAGTCATTTCCACACATGAAGGGACTCGGTGGGAGAACGAGCCATGACACATGCACACGCCGAGCGCACGAGGAGCTGCTAATGAATGAACTGTGCTCTGATCCGCACGCCTTTAAGTCTTTAGCAGACCAGAAATTAAAAGGCAAAAGGAAACGAGTCTCGGCAGAGTGAGAACGCAGCCTGTGTGAGCAGGATTATTTAAGGTGGAGGGATCTACATGCATTTAGCTCCAAATTAAACAGCAGATCAGCTCCCAGCGCAGAGCTCTGCTGATGGCCAACGGGCATCAATCAGGAGCATTTAAATCAGTTCCAGGATCAGACGTTGATCCTTCTGTCTGATGACATTTAAAGGTTTCAATCTGAGGTTTTCCTCTGAGGTGGCATCAGGAAAACAGGAACAGGAGCAGAGCAGGTTAAGACTTCAGCGTTTGTTACCATGGTGACCTAGCCAGTTTGTGATGCTAAACCCCGTCCTAACAGCAGGATAAGGTGATAATCTGGCTTTTTCTTCCAGCCTTCAGGAGTTATATTATGCTCTGCTCAAACCTTCTTACTTTTTCTAAGTTTTCTACAGGAAATTTGTGAAATAAGTACATTTTAAATATATTCCCTCCTGGATTTAACTAAATAAGAACAACAACAAAGGTTTGATACATTTATGCAACAAGATGCTTGTTAGAGTCTGACAGCGTTTACCTTTGCTTTGTGTTTTGACTTCCCCTACTGCTTCCTGTTGGGGTTTTTGCTGTCTGTCTTCCCAGGTGTGGCTGGCGGTGCACTGATTAGTGATTCTTCTCACCTGTAGCTAATCATCTCCACAGCTCCTTAACCCCAGTCTGCCTCCCAATCATCACTAGTTCACCTACATGGTGCACAGCAGGCCAGATCTTTGTCTTATGCTCATTAAGATTTGCTGCTTTTGTTAAAAATTGTTTGTCTCAGGAAGTGTCTGTTCCCTGTCTGCTCATTCACCTGGATGTTTGAAGTCGCCACGCCTGAGGAAAGCTAAAACCTGCTACTCCACAATTTCAAGTTTGTTCATCTGCAAACTGTCTTTAAAAAATTGCATCATTTATTTCACTTTACATCTCTAAGTCTTCTTATTGTAAGAAACTTTGGGCTTGTTTTTCTGTGAATTTGCTTGGAAAATATTGATTCATGGGTTTCAGGTTTCTTTCTTTCTAGGCTTGTCCTGACTTGGTCTACTAGAGATAAAGAATAAATTATTCCAGTCAAATAATGAAGTCCACTCTGCCTCTGATTGGCTAGTACTTGATGCCTCCCCATATCCCCTGAACCCTAACCCTATTCTGGAGAAAAGAGACTAAATTCATGAGTATTTCTTTGAGTTCAAAGGGCTAACACGATTTTAAATACTTTGCAGCTATTTGTGTTCCTTAACATGATTTTGCATAAAATGTTAATAGATTTTATATATTAGGTGGTGTTTCTGTTGTTCGTTGTGTGGCTGCAGGTGGGCGGCTTGCTTCTTTTGGGCTGTTTTTCCTAGACCTGCTGTTTGTTTCTCTTGTGAGAACTGGCTGCAACAGAGACAACTGCTAATGTTTGTCCAGCCAAGCCAACTTTATTTATAATGCCTTTAAAAAATGAGCAGACACTGACCAAAGTGCAAACATTTATATAATTCAGTAAAGTGTTTAATATGAAACTGATGGTGATGTAAAGGTTTATAAAATAGTGTTCACATGAATGAAAAATGTGTGATTAAAGATATTAGAGCTGAAAACACATTAGTGCATATTTTCAGGGTTCTTACACATTTGCAAAAATCTAATTCAAGTACTTTGGAGGTAAGTTTTCAAGCTGCAGGATCCGACACTTTACACTCAAGTGAACACTACAGAGCATTTTCAAAAAGTTCAAGCACCAGAAACAACCCCGATACTTCCTGTCAGCCATGATTAATTTGTGGTTATACTGTAGACTAGTTAACACTTACCCAACATGTGAGCACTGGATCAGAACTGTGACTTGAACCTGGTAAAACTGCAGGTTTTTGGAAACACTGATGAGAAACAAAGCACTAAATAATGTCAGTGTTTTACCTCCACTGAGTTCTGTGCGTCGCTCATTTTGGCGACGGTCGTCTGAAACTCTCCGATGAAGTCGTGTCCTCCGTCGTTATCATAATCATAACAGAGCACCTGTCAGGGAGCAGAAAGCATCACATCACCTGGACCTAGAGGCAGTTTGTATCCTTTATTTATTCTTCTGTTGTTGTTTTTTCTCTAGCTTGCGTAGTGTAAACAGTTCCAGGAGCTTTCTGGTTGCTTTCAGGCAGAGGGCTAACCTTAATGCTTCTCTCCACATCTCCGTTGCAGAGTGAAATGAGAGGCACAGTAAAAGGTTTCCACGATGGATCTAATGTGTTCTTTATGACCTGAAGTCACAGAAACATTAGCATTAAATGATCTCAGGCAGCTGTAACCAGAGAACAGTCATGTTTCACATGATGACAGCTCACCTCCGTCCTGTGGACCAGCATCCATTTACCATCTTCTCCCTGTTTGTGAAACTCCAGGTATGGATCCGATTTACCAAAAAAGTCCTGCACAGTCAAAATGTTTTTAAAGATTAGCCTTATTTTCCTTTTTAGCCTGCATTTAACACTTCTCAAACCAGTGCATTGTTCTTATCCTCCAAAAAAAAAGCATTTATTAAAAGATACGCAGAGCTCTAGCAGTTAGTGTTTTTTATTTATCAGGAGGGTGCAATGCATGTTCGCTCAAAGACCCTTTGTCTCAGCAGCAACTTTTCAAAACTGCTTAAACTTTTGTTTCTGTTACACAAAAGAAGGAAATAAAGTATGAAGGAATTTTAGGGCTGCAGAAGGAAAAAGGTTTGAAGGAAGTGTTTTTGTGTATTTAGGTTGAAGTCAAAAAGGGGAAAGAATAAAGTACAAATACTATGAGTAAAGTTGTTATATTGAGAGCAAAATCAGCCCCTGTGTAAAGACCTACAAAACCCATAATGCATTGTGTTAATGAACTATGGTGACTTTATACTTTAGTGCAGGTTTTAATAAACAGGAAATCAAACATAACTTATATCTGGATCTGAACACAAGCTGTAAAAGACACCCTACACTGTAAAACCAGACACATTAAATCAACTCAAAACTTTAACTGATTACGTTTAATATTTTAAGTAACTCAAACTAAAGAATAAAAGTTAAATTAACACACTTTATTTAGTAGCTTTGAATAAATATTTTAAGTTACACTGACAAATGTGACAAATGTCAATAAAGTCAACTTTTTTTGTATATAACCACTTATCTTATGATCTAAAACTACCAATTTTAAACTTAAAAATTAACTTTTAAACGTTTAAATTTTTATTAGGGGTGTCAGATTAGCGCGTTAATTACGATTGATTAATTAATTACAGCCCTAATTAACACGTTATGTTTTTTGATCGCGTTAATCGCTTGACCGTTTCTGCATGCGGTCTGCCGCTGTGTGTGTGCGTAGCTGGTCTCCTTGTGGTGTTTGTGTGTCACTGAGCAGCTCTGTGAGCCCCTCACTTTCAGGAAGTGATCGCGTGACCTACGCGTGATGCCGAGACAAAACAAACACAGCTGATGGCCGTGTCGGTGTTAAGACACCGGCGTCACCTTTTAGAGCGCTATTCATCTGAACCCGCTGCAGCAGGAAGTGCAAATAAAACGACCTGCTCATTTCACGAGCTACTCGACCAGAACCGACGACCTCCGGCAGTCCAGCACAGCTCTGATCATTACAGTAGTACACGTAACTGTCAGCCGGTCCGGCGCGCGATCGGCCGGCTGACAGCTTCCACCGCTTGTCCAGCACAGCGCTGATCACTGGTTACTAGTAGTACACCTCTGGACTGGTGGTGTTATGAGCCGGTCCAGTCAGCGGTGCTGCAGGGGGGACATGTCCTCTGCTCGTTTTTAAAGCAGCTTTGACCCCTGTAGTTTTTACTGTCTAAAACAAAGTTCCACTCTATTAAATGGATACAGGCTGTTGTTTTCAGGTGTAGGTTTAATATCAAGACTCTGTTTAAACAGTTCGGCCCCTCTTCTCCACCTCCTCCCACCCTGGACTCAAGTTTAGATGATGAAACTGGGGTTTTGTTCTTTTTATGCATTAGACTTTGGACTATAAACAATGCTTTTAAAAATATATAAATTAAATCATACATTTATGTTTATTTAAAATCATAATTTTGTACCCTCAAATTCCTATTTCCCTAAAATACTAATCTGACTATATCTGAATGTATTCAAGTCTTTAAATTGTATCAAATGTTTCACAACTCCCAGGAAGCTTTATTCAGAAAGTGAGAAAAAAGCAATTAATGAACAAACAAGAACAAAAACAGATCTAAGTCTTCAAATTCAAATGGATTAAATGTAGGCCTTTGTTTAAGGTTTAAAGTGCCTGTGACTCCATATTTAAATCACTTTATATTAAACAGGTGTAATCTTTGATGCCTCTAGATTAGCGTTGCACCATTATAACTCAAAATACGCTGTAATTATTTCCCAACAAGCAACTCAGAGATCAGAAGAAAGCGCCGCCTTCCGGTTCTGCTGGGTTTCTCCTTATTTGGCAGCCTGACACTTCTGCTGCAGCAGGGGGCAGTGCCGTCGCGTGAAAGAGAAACGAAACTGAAACTAAACACTACACGGTCTATGGGCAATGGCGGCGGCACTGCCTCGCTCCAGTTGTCGTGAACGTGCATGTGGGCGGAGAATTTACCATATAAGCAAGTCCGGATCACTATGACCTCATAGCGGGCTGGAGGGAAAAAAACTGTTTGAAACCTGGGTCTGAAATCTGGAAGAGCTTCTCACTGGCTGGACTAGGAGACAGATGGATGCCGTTTTTTGCTCTTTCTGGCAGGTTTAAGGTGAGAACTCAACGTTGCAACATGATAGATAAGTCAGAAAACATGGAAAACCATGTCATGGGCACTTTAAAGGAATCCTGTGCAGATATGATTGTGTAAACATTTACAGTAAAGGCTGCCTGTGTGGGCTCCATTTATGTCCATTGCTGAATTTATTCATATGGATGTTTCTGTATTTGCATCCTGTGTTTCTGTGTATGTGTGAATCTAACTGCCCACCTTCTTATCCAGCTTGCGCCCACTCAGGGTCAAAGTGATGATTCTGTTGTCAGACAGCTCCTGTGCCGTTATCTAAAGTTACAGAACAGATCGGCATCAGTTAGAACTTAAATACAGAACATTCAGATTAACAGGAGTAAACAGACAGATCACATCCTGACTGTCATCATGATCTGGCCTCGCCTCGATTCCACACGACTAACACATTTATTATACAACTCAGGTGTGTTTGTGTGGTTCAGATGTATCATTTACCTGAATGACTTTTACTTTATTTACCTGAAAACTGCACATTTGACAGCAAAAAATAAAAATGTATTAAAAGTAAGTACTCGTTTGTGTTATTCGGCTAGCAAGAGAAACATAAAGGTCCAATGCTGACAGCCCATCATCAAAGATCATGTTATTAAAATCAAGTCAACTTTATTTATAATCATCATTTCAAACAACCAGAGTTGTTATGCTACACAATAACACATCATCTATAAAAAACAATAAAAATCAAACTTAGAACCTGTTTCAAACTGAGAAAGATTAAAAAAAAACATGGAACCAAGTAAAATAAATAAGTTACCAAAACAACAAATGAATAAAAAGCTCAGAATATTACATTTAAACAAAAAAGTGTAATAATTCATTAGGTCTATAGAGAGAAGGACAGCAATCTTACAATAACTTCAAAGGTACTGTAAATTTTTAAAAAATGAAGCAAAACATGAAGTTTTCATTCCAGCTGCAGGTGTTTGATGTGTTCAAGATAAAAGTCATTTTCTGAAGGTTTTTATGCTTCTCAAAGCAGCATTTTAAATATATTCTAGTTCGTTCCAGTAATGTATAAAACACTATTTTATTGTAGTGTTTTAAAATACTTTAATGTTAATAATGGCTTTCCATAGCACATGACCAACATCATTTTAGTGATTTGGTTCCATTCAGGTTTAACAATAGTCTGGAGTTTGTCATTATTTTTGGTTGTATTTGAGTTTTTGGAATGTTCTGTATTTCTGTTAGCTTCATTTTAAGTTTTAATAATAACTCAGGTAACATTTATAGTAAAAAATATTTTTAAAAGTATAATAAGTTTTGTACTTTTGATACGATTAACAGATTAGATTAGGAGTTTGTTTACATCTGTAACAGAGAAATAGGTCAAAGATTATTTACAAACTGTATATTAAAAGATTCATTTATTACCGTGATGGATCCTTTGCCTGCTGGCTTCCCATTGGCTAATATCAGCGGTCTGTGGAGCTTCTTATTAGAGACAATCTAACAAAGAAACAAGCAGAAAAAGAAAACATTAACTTTAAGTATGAATCAGTCAAAATGTAAATAATTAGAACTGATTGAACTGATATATTTTACATTTTATTTCACAGCAGCTCCTCCTGCTCTAACTCCAGTTTCATTATTTAAGTTCATTCACCATCTGATCTAACTGAAAAGAAAAGAAAAAAGCCAGTACCAATCCCAGAGTACAGACGAACTCTCCCAGGAAGTCGTGCTCGTAGAGCTGCGTGGCACACTTGTCCTCGTCGAACATGGCGAAGCGAAGCTTTTGAACCTCTTCAAAGTGATAATCCACCTGAAACTTCACCCCAAACACTGGATTCAGGTTGTTCACTGCCGTTTCTGTGCGTCCCAGCTAAAAGACAACAAAGAATAACAAGTTAAAGTTTTACCAAAACGCCTGAATCATTGCATGTGTTTTTGTGAAAATGCAACATCCCTCAAAGTGTTTCCCTGACTGGTTGCTTTGTGTTTCTGTTTATTCTACTGGACTCAGCTCAGATGACACAATGCTAGGACAGATTTAGTCCCAAATCATCACTAACTCCACCGTGCTTCACTCTTAGGATTCTGCATGTTTCTGAAGTGTTTTAATCCAGGTCCAGTTTTCGGGGGTGAATTCATTGTGTGATGTCATACTAAACAGCTGGTTGAAGTTTGATCTTGGATATTGCCTAAAGATTATATAGATGATGCTGTGTTACTGTGGTACGATATATTTTTTAAAGCAACATAGGTATTTTGTATATAGATCAATTACAAAATACTAAAAATAACTTATTATTACGGTATTATGGATATCATATGTTTTTACCACAGAGCTGATTTAGTTTTAGTAGAATAAAATATATTTTATCCTAGTATCTTTCTTCAGAGTGGCCCTATTCCATCATACTTTGATAGTTTGGAGTTCTGTGTTAGTTTTTGGTTGTTTTTTTTTTTAAACAGGCGTTAGAGAAACGTCCCAGACAGACAGCAGACGGACACACCAGATGTGTGTGTGTCTCTCGGAGTCGTGCTCTTTGCTGTGACTCGTCTAAATAAGGTGCGTGGATGATTCATTTTCACTGGCCGTGTTACTCTCCATCTGACTCACCCGGGACACACGATGTGTTTGTCCAGCATTAGATGAGGTCGGCGCATGTTTAGCCTGTCACCACGTCTGAACTGGAGTGAATATACAGTAAAGTGTTTTGAAGGGCCTGTGCACTGACACAGTGGAGCCGACAGCTGTGAAACACACTGAGTGTAAATCACATCCGATTCTCAGGCATGAGATGAAACTCTGCGCTGTATCATGCCTGATTTATTACAACATGCATCATAAAGAGAGGTTTTTTTTAATGTTTTCATTTAAAATAAACCAGTTAAAACTAATTCAGACAAACCCAAAACTTTTTAGAGTTAAGGTTGACGTCTGTCATTTAACTACAGGCTGTGATTGGTCCTTTCACTGTCAGGTAACTGATGATGTCATCTGTAAACTTTTCTAACTTCTTTCTTTATTGTTTCAAACTGCATTTCTGCATAGCCTAAATGTGTTCCAAACCTTCTCAGTTGGCATTTCACATTATTTACAGGGAAGACAGGGACAAAAAGGCGATCCGGGGCGGGATCATGACAGTTTCAGGACTAATTACTGTTGGGTTATGAAATTCTGCACACTAACAAAACAAAAAAACAGAATCAAACTAACAGGACAAAAATACAGACAACCCCTTTCAAACAAGCTCATCATTAGTCATTTTGATGTGATGAATATTTTTCTGACGTGTTGGAATTAACTGGTTTTGTTCTTGTACTTCATGTCTGCCATCATTCATTTATTCAGGTGATGTTCCTTCAGGTGAGCTACAGAGGAAACCTCTAAGAATCCCTCCTTTACTGTTCAGAGACTTGAACTCTTCTTTTGCAGCTGCACAATTATGAATGCATAAAACTTTATATTTCACAGAAGACAAATACCATTTCAGAGCTGCTAACAGAACCATTCCTCTGCAGTGATTGCAGTTGAAGAACGTTAAATATTATCATGCTGAATTCTAATTTCTGCAGGAATAATTCTGAGGCGTTTTCTATGAAATGTTTTCCTGTTAATGGCCCATTCAGTGAATAATAATTCTGCTGTTTAGCTGTTCTGCTCCTAATTGCATCCTGTTTTATTTCAGTGTATTACCTCTGTGTCTCTCCTCTAATCTCACAGCTGTTTTCAGTTTAAAACATATGCATACCTGCTGATTTCCATCATCTATTCAGTTATATAAGATTACATTAATGCATCTGTAGATTTTCTACCTGTGCATAAAACATGTCTTTCACATGCTTTAATAAATGTTTTTATCTAAAACACTCTGTTGCGAAGCTGTTCAGACTGAAGTTCTGAGTAGCGAAGTTGAAGATGTACTTCAGGAGGAGAGGTTTTAACTCCTGCCTACTCTCAGCGCTTCCAGCTCTGATTCTCGTGTCTGACACGTGGAAGGAGAGCAGAGGAGAACGGCTGCACTTCACGGCTTAAACAGAAATTACTGGGACATCGCTGCAGCCCAGCAGGCTCGAGTGTGCTTCTTACATTTGTGTCACAGAGGATTTGAACCTGGCTCACCGGGCTATGGAAATGAATCAGACCCTCACGGCACTTCATCCTCTTTTGGATCTCTCTTTCATCTGCCCATGTTTACTATCACATGGATGAGACAACAAAAGAACAAGCGAAACAGGTCGCGTAAACAGATTCAGACAGAGGAATTGTGCTCTGGAGCACAAACAATGCTGTGACAACAATATGAGCAAGAGGATCGGGTATAAAAATACACCAGGGCTGTGATAGAGGAGGAGGAAGGAATGTGATTATTTTGTAACCATAATTGATGCTGAATGAAATGATTAGATTACTAAATGGGGAAATGGCTAAGAGCTTAAAAAGAGAGAGTTTAGTTTTTATATTTTCTTCACCAGATGGAGAACTGATTTTAGGGGCAACACTTAAACATGAGAAAGTGTTACAGCCTCTTGTTGTCATTATAAGGGCTGGCTGAAAAGCAGTTTCAGTAGTCGGGGTGGTCCAAAGCAGGAGAATGACAGGTGGATTGGGGAGGTGTCTGCAGTCATCTGGACGCTGTAAAGCAGGGGCGCGTCTAGAATATTTTTGAGGGGGGCCAGGTAGGGGCAAAACCTGTAAATTTAAATGCTTTGATTGCAGTGACCAGTAGGCCAAAGTTTTAATAACAAAACTATTAATTTACTTAAAAAAATACGTGGAATTTTTTGTCATACAAGAACTACGCAGTAGACTAAAAATCTGAGCCATCTAGAACGCAAATGAACATTTGAGTACATCTCACCATCACAAACAGTCTGCCTGTGCTTTCAATATCAAAAATACAATAAAGTAGAATTACAAGACACTTTCTGCATATTTTTCACAATACATCAAAGGTGATGACATGTCTGTTTTTGTGGGTTTTTGCAAAGCGTTCAACAAAGTACGAACAAACAGCCGTGGTGGGGGTCAGGCAGGGTGGCTAATTAGTTTTTAAGTGTAGCCAGTGTCACCCCCAGTCACCCCTGTGGCTGTAAATGTGAGTTTAGAGGTTTACCAGTCGCTCCACGGTATCAACTGGATGATGACTAAAAGAACGAGACTCGTTGTACAAGCACATGAAATGAGCTTCAGCTTCAGAGAAGCTGGACTGACCCTCAGGGTGAGACGTGCTGGAAGCTACTGAGCCAGTCCAGCACCAGACCTCTAATTCCCTAATGTTGTAGTTTAAACAGTGAACCACCAGCCTTATAGATGAGCATACCTCATGGTGTTTTAGCTCCATGAGACACAGAATGATGTAGTATACGGTTCAGGAAATACACTAACAATACTTTTAAGATATAGTTTTCTTTGGTTTTGTGGTACTGGTCAGCCTTGTTGCTTATTGCGGTGATTTTTAAATAAAAAGGGATAAAATTTAATTTAGTTTTTTATTTCAGAACATTTATTTTGAAAGTATAGTGAGGGTGGAATGGGATTGGTTTAAAACACCTTTTTGCCCATTTAAATAAAAATAAAAAACACTGAACAAATAAAACCAGCCTTTTTTATTCGTTTCATTCAGCTATTTATCAAGATTTGAGCTGATGTGCAACAAATAGATATCTGTTTTTATTTGAGTATTTTAGTAGCCAAAGTGGTTTCAGTATATCTGAGGTAGAAACCCAAGATGCATCAACCAGAAGATTTTAATACCAGTCCTGAAGTGTGACCTAGATACGCTCTGAGTGGGACATTTTGTGCTCTCTGGTGGACAAACCCAGTTTGGTGTCAGTCACTGGCGAACAATCACACAGATATCTGGACTAAAGATCACCTCACTTAAAAAATTTTTATTATTTAAAAAAATGTATAACCTGGACAAACTGTGAACTTGCATTCAGCTCTTATAAAAAAGTACATTTTTATCTGCAGCACAAAGCAGAGAGGTTTCAGAAAACATGATTAAGATTTGTATAAATAGATGCAACAAATAATGATTCAAGGCTCCATAAGGATGCTCTTTGCAGTCTGGTGAACGTGTGACTTTAAACCCCACTGAGAGAACATCCCACTGCATGCGACTTCTCACTTGTAGTGTTACAAGCTTATATCTGTGCTCATAACACGTGTGCAGATTAGCATTAGGATTTGGAGTTGAGAGAAGGAGGAGAAAAAAAATCACAGGATTTAGAAAATTGCCTGTGCAGACTGCTAACTGGGTGCTAGGTCATTTACATAACTAAGATTTACATTTCTATGAACCCAAAACGTTCTACCAAATCACTCGCTGCCACACGCATCTTCATTCATCTTGTCACCTCTCTGTCTTTTATCCCTACTCGCTTTATTCTTCCCTTGTCCTCCTCATCGCCCTTCTCTCCTCCTCTTCTTGTCACCCCTTCCCTCACATTTACCCAGCTGCTTCTCATACCTCCATCTCTTTAGACAGACACATATAGACACAAAGTGAGACAGAGGGAGACACGGAGAGGCGACGGGAACGGGAAAGGCGCTGGCGGAAAAGGAGGGGAGAGAAAACAAAGCTAACAGGAGGGAATCTGAGAAAAGTGAGAGAGCTGCGAGTGTGCGAGAAGCGTCGAGCTGGAGAAGTGGATGAAATCCAAGAAAAGGCGCGGGCCTCGTTTCGCCTCCTCCATGGCGCCCTCACTACAGGAGCACTAAGCTTTTTGTTTCCCTTGCCGTTGCCGTGGTAACCGTTGGCAATTTCACATCAGAGCCACATGCCCTGCTGACCGACAGCTCGCTGCAACCTGAGGCACTCGCCTACACACACACACACACACACACACGCAAACACACACACACACACACGCATGCATGCATACACAGAAACCGGATTGACCTGCTGACCAGCCGCTTGCTGCAGAGAAGCCTTGAAGCTGCAGCCTACACACACAAAAACTTCATCTCCATCTGCATCCTCAACTTGGCTTTTTTTTTCTCCATCAACATAAAAATACACCAGACTCTCACAGCATGGATTATTTGCACAACTATAAATGTTCAATCTAACATCTGAATTAGGAATCTGCTGATCGGTGCAGAGACATTGTGAAGCACTTTGTTTAAAACCTTATCGGTTAAAGGAGGGAAGTGATAACCCATAATTATATACTTGTATTTAAGCCAACAAAAGGTGCAGCAGGAGCAGAAAAACGGCGCAAAGCACAAACAGGAGGGTGGTTCAGAAAGGCAGTTCAGCAAAATCTCTTTCTGTCTATGATCTCTGAGTTTCTACAAGAGCAGAAACTCTGGTTTCAATGGGCTCAATCAGTTTTGAGCATCTTCACCTTGAGATCCACCATCAATAGAGCTCAGATACTTTGATTCACCATGGCAACCAGCATAAGGCTTGTACGATGCTGGAACAGGAAGTCCCCTAACATCATGAAGTCACTTACATTAAAATATAGAGATATATGGCAGCAAAGGCAAAAACTAAAAGTTTGACTAATAAATTTACAGCAACTTATTTTTTATATTCCATCAGATGAAAAGCAGACTTGAACCTAAACACGAAGCGTTTAAATCTAATTCAGAAAATGTAGCTGATTTTCTACCTGTTTTTAAAGCTTTTACAGTAAATACTAATACAGTCTCTGTTTCCATGTGAAGTCATTTAAACCCTCAGTAGAGTCCAGTTTTAACACAACAGTCCTCTCACCTGAAATCCTGCTCCAACATGGTCTATTTACACTATATCTACATTTTGATTCAACATAATCTTATTTATTTCACACATATTGGAGTCAATGAATTATAGACTACAATAATGTGTAGAAGAATGTTTAGAATCCTTCAGTTTTTTAAACATTATGTGACATTCAGTTGGACTCAGGTTATGTAAATACTCCTAAAAACAAGAAAAAAAATTACTTTCCAGAAAGAAAGGGATGTGAAACTGAGTCTATCACCGTGAAATAAACCTGATCCTGGCAGGTTTTCAATCAAAAACCCTGAGCATCTACCAGATAATTGTTACATCAATCAAGATTCTTTCTCCTCCTGTCAATTTTTTACCTATTTGATCGTAGTCTTCATCAGCTTTAAGTCTGAGGACTTCCTCCTCAAGCAACATAAAGTTATAACATAAACCTGAAATGTTATAGAAAGCACGAGATCTAATCAATAAAAATAAATCAAAATGCTCACATTATGGCTTCACTGCCTCTGCCGTCATCATCCAAGTCATCATTACTACTGGAAACCACAGCAGCTCCGTGTCAACACACGCGTCATCCATTTAAATCCACAAATGATGTCATGGAAAGTCATTCATGATGTCTGCATTCACTAATTTAACTCTCACAACAGCAGCTGTTCTGAATGTTTAGTTGCTGCCATGCAGAGTTCAACTTTGAATCACTTTAATGAATAATGTTTTATTGAGGATCAGTTCTGCACTCAAGTCCTTTTTATTTCATCAAACAGTTAAAAAATCACCCCTTTTTACTTCAACATGATAAGATGTTAAATTTAAACTTTTCAGCTGCAATGAGAAAAAAAGATCCCCTCAGTGAAGCCTGGTCGTCCATCAGGTTCATGAAGCTAATATCATCAGGTCGTTTCTTGACTAGATGTCTTTGTTTTAGGATGTCACTTCTCACAGGAGGAGGTTTTTTTATTTAAACAGAAACGTGAGAAGTTAGAGTGACTGTTTAACACGGTTCCTCAACAAGTTGGGGAAATATCCAGAGTTCAGATTTTAAAGAGACAGCAGAGACTGATTCACGTCAGCAGGTGGCAGAGTTGAGCTGATTAGTGATCGTTAAAACTTATGAAAGCATGAATTATTAAACAAAAATGACTTTTTTTCTCACTAAAATCAATATAGACTGCATATAGACCTGACGAGAAACATCAACATTCAGACATGAACTAAAACACAGAGGCAGCAACCACTTAAACTTCATTTTCTGCTATAAAAGCAGAGAAAAGCTGCTACGGGAGCCCGGAGGTCCAAACAGTCACTGACCAAATAATTAGATTTTTCAGGAGCGTTGACACCTGGAAACAAAACCTTTTACATGTTTTAACTTTTATTAGAACTTCTTTCAAGTGGAATTTTATATCTAAGTTTGTTTTTGATCAGACTGGAGTTTGTTGCTAATGTTCAACTATAAAACTATTAAAATTCCACCTAAATTGTCAGATTTTTGCAAGCAGGACTTAAAAACATGAAAACTAATCTTTAAACAGAACTTCTCACCAAAGAAGAAACACATCAACAATTAATGTATCTTTATGATGTTAATGATAAACATAGTTATGTTGAATTTGTTTCTTAATTCAATGTTTGCATCCCAGCAGAGGAAGATGCTCTGATAATGAAGTCCTTCCCTAATGGATCAGTGGTCCTCCTGAGAGACATACCTCATCAAACTGATGCTGCTTTGATTCCTTTTATGGACACATTTTAATTAACACATCATATACCAGACATCACCAAGCTGTATGGAGTTTATTTCAATAAAACCTTCTGTGAAAACATGGAAATGCAATGGAATATTATTCCTGGACGCTGTCTGGAGGACATACTCAAACATAATAGAGGTGTCCTTTTTTACATGCATGGCAGCGCGTTCCCCCGCCATGCTTATTGACTTTTTAAAACACCACAGGATGCATGTTTAGCTTCCAGAAGAGGAGGAAGTGCTCATCCTTTGGAAGGCAGGACCAAAAAGTATTGCAGAGCTGATTCTGCAACCTAACTTTAGTTAACTCAGGTCACGTTTACCCACTAAGACAAATCCATACACTAATATAACCAGATCTACAATCCTTGTTTTCCTTTGAAATAAAGCTCATTGCATCATTCCATTGGGCTCAGCATGCCATGACTGATGCCAGATGGTCAAAACATCATGTGTTTGGATCTGGTTCCCAACCTTTAGGCCCACAGCCTGCAGAGGAGCAGAAACTACAAACAAAGTCTCTGTTGCTGTCGGAGCCAACGTGGTGAACGAGGCCTTTTTAAATGTCTTATCATCTTTCCACCTACAAGGACTTTCAGCACAGTTAGGGACCACTTCACTAATGAATGTCTCAACTCTGATCAGAATTACGGTTTTAAGCCTCTTTTCATGCTCATATCTCAAAAATATCACATTAGTTCATTTGAAGATGTTTTAATAAACCTTTACACCTCAGTTTATTTCACACTACAGTTAATGCAGCAGAAATATTCTGGTATTTCTTCTGGAAGGCTGCACCAGACAGCTGCTGCTGTCTGAGCTGCAAAAGACTTCAGTGAAAACTGTGAGACATGAAACTGATGTTGATGTAAAGGTTTATGAAACAGTGTTTAAATGAGCCGCTTTAACAACAGGACCCAGTGTTTGTGGTTTCTGGTTTAGTGGTAAAAGGTTTCTCGTACCTCCACCCAGTTTCCATCCACTTCATGGAAGAGAACGCAGAACGGGTCCGACTTGGAGGCTACGTCTCTGTCCAGCAGGCTGGTCGCTGTGACAGACATCTCAACCCGAGTGACGCAGTGCTGAGGTCCAACGCTGCGGGTCTGACCACCAGGCGCTGAGCCCAGAGTGTAGGCCATGATCTGAGGTCACAGGTAGACCACCTGTGGAAGAAAACACACAAAAAACAACAATTTAAGTGATTTTCCATAAAAGCGTTTGACACCAATGACAAAAGGCGGGTGTGACTCTGAATATATGAAACATTCATTTTCTCATATTGAGAACAAAAACCTCCGTTTCCAGGTGAACGTGACCTCAGAGTTGAGTTATCCACTAAAACCTCCGACTTTGAGACTCTTGTCAGGAGACAAAAACTCACCCAGTTCTCCCAGTAATTCCTCCAAATGATGTCATTGTTTCACCTCAGGTTGACAGAAGCGCTGTATAATTTCCTTCAAAGGAAGTTTTCTCATATTTACCTACTGATGAGGTCATCTGAAGAAAATCATTCAATCCTTTTGAATTTAAATTTATGTTTAAAGTCCTAAAGCAGCTGATGAGGAGGCTTGTTGGAGACTTAGTGATCATTCTAAGCTAAAGCAACATAATTAAATTAATTTTTTAATTTCATGCATTTTGCATAAAACTCACAGTAAAAATGTGTTTTAAATTTTTATTATGTCAACCTTGTTAATAATGCTTCAGAGGGCGTAGATATACCGGGTGAGTGCGTTCTTATAGACGTCTTTTTGAATTTACTTCTCAGACGTTTGGGTTTTGTTTCATGTTTGTGCCTGAGAACAGCTGGATTTAATGAAGTGTGGAGTTTAAATTAAAATTTACTTGTAGGTAAAGAGGAATACTTCCCTCTCTAGCGCCACCACTTGATGGTTGTTGTGGTTGATGATTAAACATTTTTGGTCTTGGTGTACTGTGATGTTCTGCTCAGGTTCAAACTGCACCATTAGTCCTTTAAATAAATACAAGAAGTTAAAAATGTTCCTCTATTTGATCACGGCTTGTTATTATTGAGTGGATTTTCTGGTCCAGACCAGTTGAGAATCACTGCTTTAATGCATCAGGTTACAAATGTCTGAAAATTAGGGAAATAAATAAAATGCACAGTGATGGCTGGCATCCAGGATGAATTATTTGTCTCTATCAGTGTTATATAACTCACACTTTACAGAATGCGTTATGTTTGCCTTACATTGAAGACAACAAAATCCTAAATTACTGCAAATGTTGCATTGGAGGGGAAATAAAATGCTTGCAACGTGTTGGCTGCTGCAAGACAGAGAGCGTGTTTATTAAAACAGATTCACTCAAAATGAATCCACAGAAAGGAAAAAGGTACAGAAGTGAGTCTGAATCATCAATAAATACCAGTTAGAGTGAGTCACTAGTGGGTTCACAGCCACTTTAGTTTAATCAAACTAATGATCTGGTCAGCCTGAAAATACCAACAAAATACCAAACATCATCTCCACGGTCCGCGGTTTGGAGACGGCAGCCCTTAAAAATCCCAATCATAGCTGGAATTAATCATCACACACACACACACACACACACACACACACACACACACACACACACACACACACACACACACACACACACACGCTTACACACACAAAGGCAGAGCCATGAGACCAGATCAAAGGAAATCACCAAACAGAGATGCTTCAGACGCTGACAGACATAAAGAGGAAATTAAACGTTTTAATGACTTAAATTGTCGTCATAAATAAACGTAAAACAATTTCCCAGCAGTCCTAAAACAAATAAACAAGCAGCACTCCGTGTCCATTAAGGTGGTTTTATTCTCAGTGGCGTGTTGAAAGGATGCGGTCTGTTGCTAAGATACTAATGTGTCATAACCAACGTGCTCCTCCTGTTCACTCTCATGATGTCACACTGGAGGTTGTGATGAACTGAAAACTCCAGCGTCTGGAAGACGTTCACTCACTGATTCATTGTTCTGATAGCCTCAACCTGTCACCGACTCCTGTGTTTACAGATAATCTGAACAATGCTGGTCAGAACAGGCAGGGCGCTGAATAAATCCGGCTTTCACCTGACACCTGCTGCTTCCCCCGTTTGGTTTTTACTGATAAACGGAGACGGATAAAGGCAAAGCAGAGTGACAAATAAAAGAGTTCATGAATGGAATCAGGACTCGTTACAGTGAAAAGAAGCTAAAAAGCTGAAAGTAATCAGATTTCTAATGAAGTCCAGATTTTAAGACGGAAAGAAATTATCATTTATATTTAGAGATGTGCAAAAAAATCATCTGGTGATCAGAATCAGCTAACATCACGTTCAAGCAGCAATAATGAAAAACCTAACTCTTTTTTTAAAACCAATCTCTGAACTGCTATTAAAAGCAGATCTAACAGGTTGATGCTTTTATGTCCAGATTAACTGTGATTTAGCCCTCTAGCTTCCACACCAAGAAAAGCTATTCAATTCTTTTTTTGTTGCATTTTTTAAAATTAATTTGGGGCTAAATGGTTATAATTTATCATAAGGTAATCATTAATTACTACTATTTTTTTAAACACTCCCATTAAAGTTAACATAACAACAATGTAAGATGTTTCAATGTCAATATCTAACTTTAGATTCATTTACATATTTTTAATAATTCATTGTTTTTTCCAGGCAAATTCATTACATGTCTCAAAACATAACTGTCTATATTTACAAAATTTTCTAGAGAGTTAATCAGAAATTTACACAAAAAAAGTATAGAGATAAATCAGTCAGAGGAGTGGAATCGGCCCAAAAGCCATTGCTGTGTCGATATTTATCTTATATATTATTTTAAAATGTCTCATTGAGATTAAAATATATTTTTAAAATGTAGTACGACAAACAAAAGACTTAACTGTAATGTGTGTTTGATTTGTTTTTCTGTCACTTTGCTGCAGTGAACTGAAAACTTCCCCATGTGGAATAAAGGAATATTCTAGTGTTTTCCTCTTTAAATCCTATCTGATCATTGTCTGGATATGAGCCATGTGAAATATAACTGATATTCACAATATGACACAAAATGTGCTGAAATAATCTGCAACCTTGGGGTTCACATCCTTTTGGGTGAACACTGTGAACCAACAGGTTCTGACCCTGAGTCAGAGCCTCAAACAGAGTGTTTACACCCCATACACACTCATTAGGTCTAATTACACGTCATGTTTGCTGCACTGGAGCCAAACAGGAATAAAGTGAAGATGTAAACATTAATCAAACAGAGAAAGGTGTCAGCTCAAAATAAAACCCACATCTGACTCAGCTCCCCGTGATGCGTTTCCGGTCTGATTTACATTAAATGTTAAATGTTGCCACATCCTTTAACCTCCGCAGTCCTCGCGCCTCTCGCACCTGACGACACACACTCCTGCTAAATCACAAAACACACAAAACACACAACCTGGATCCAGACTCACCTCAGCAACGAGCAACTTCTTCACTTGACAAATTCTTTAATTACTTCTCTCCGGGAGGAACAAGAAGAAGAAGAAAAAACATCAAATGCACTTTTTTTTTTTCCTCTAAAAACGAGTCAAATCTGGCGCTGACATGTTGACCTGTCGGGTCTGTCCAGAGAGGCGCAACAGTGCGTGCGCAGAAATCATCCTCTCAGTCCGCACTGAGCGGTCCGCCGAGCGCAGGAGACGGACCGAGCTCCGGCAAGCTCACAGCAATAAAAGCGCGCCGGAAGTTAGAACGTTGCCTTCAAAATAAAGGTAGACTGTAAGAAAACCTTTTCCGGTTGATATTTTAAACTTGACTGATACTTTATGGTTTTATTATGAGTTTTAAAAGCTTATTGTGTGTGAGAGCCATAAATCTAAATCCATTAAGACAAACTCTAAGTGGTCAGGTTTTGCTCTTAATTTTTGATGCTTTATTCTTTCATTTGCTTTTTTTTTTTTTTTTTTTTTTTTTTTTTTTTTTTTTTTTTGGTGTTTGATTTGTTTTTTTTTGCAGAAAAGAGTTATCTGGGGCAGCAGAGCTCTGTCTTAATGGAGGAAAGAACTTTAAATTCCCTGGGTTTGATTGGTTGATTGTTTCTTGGTTTTGAAAATAAAATTCCCTCCACTACCAGCAGCCAGACCAGGATCATGCTGCTTGATTTAGTCACGTTTTATGAATGGAGCTCACAAGTCTGCTTTTTATTCAACTCAGTGAGGGTTTGTGGTTGTAATTGATGTTTTCCCTTCAGCCTGACAGGTAAAATCAGAAAACTCTTTATATTTGAAACATTTGTTGTCTAATGTTAATATAACAATAATGTACTTTTACGTTACATTTATTGTGCAAGTAAATAACAATGCAAAAGTATTGGATCTAAATCAAATTTACAATTGCAAACTTCAGTGCTTAAATCTTCCATCATAGGGCAGCAAACCCTTTATGAGGAAAATACAATTCTTATTAAAAAGATAGAGAAACGTAGAAATATGTGGATCAGATATGATTAATCTGGTGTTAAAGGGTTATAATTTTATTTGTTAGACCTTTTTTAGTAGAACTCTGAACCCAAACATTATAAAATGTGTCTATCTGCATCAACAGTCTTCGACCCTTCGTGAAGGGCAGCACAAATGTTTCTGAGGGCCTCAAATGGTGGGCCACGCTTTGAATACCCCTGACCTAGATTAACTCACTTGAACACAAACACTTCCTGTTAAAATGTGCTGTTTTATTGCATATCAATAACAATGAGGTATGTTTTCTGGTTTTGTTTGTTTTAAAGTCAGTGACTCAGGAAGGAAACACAGATCACCACAAGGGGGAGCCAGAACACCACAGCTGTTATTTCTCACCCAGTTCTGTCAGATTGATCTTCTGGACTGATGACAGGAACTTTTTCCTCACAAAACAAGACACTAAGCATGTGTGTGCATCAAATATATCTAAAATTTAATGCATCAAAAAACACATTTCTATATTTGATCAACTTTTACCATTTAAATAGTCTTAAACTTAGCTAAATGCTGGAGTTTCAATTAATTTATTATTATTTATAAATGGTATATATTTTATCACAAAGATTGATGCCTCTATATCAAGAATGGCCTGGCCAAGATGACACACCATTAAAAACACAAGCTAAAAATTTGACATCAAAGTACATACAACATTTTTAAAGGGTTAAAATCCATGTCACAAATACAAATCCATTCTAAGAATAGCAGTTGCACACCTCAAAAGGCTTCAGCAAACTTACCCAATGAGTATATGTTGTTTCTAATGTGTTTAATGCAGCTTTAAATAAAATAGTTTATGTCAAAAAGTCACTAAAATGGAAAAAGTAAGAAATATTCTGACTTATCTGGAGTAAAACTCATATTATTGGCTTTAATACGTGTTCAAAATGTTTGTTCACATAATAAAAATAAAGATGTATGAATTGTTTTTTACAGATTTTTTTCTGTTTGTTCTAAGATGCTGACTGAATGTGATTAATGCAAAAAAAAAAAAGATAATTTTGTACTTTTTAAAATTTTCATAATTTCCCTATTAGACAATCAAACTAGCAGGTAAAAGCCAAAAATGACTCAGTTCAAACTCAAACTGTTTATTTATTTTTATTTTTACTGAAACAGCAAAAGTCATGAAGAATACAAAAAGGTTTGTGAGAACTCAAATCTCAACTTGAACGTGAAACGTGAAAGAAAAACAGCTTTCGAAATAATTCTTTAAAAATGTACGTAGATTTAGTGACAAAAACTAGTCATGGAGTGATCATAAAAAATGGAAAACACGCAGGTGCAAACTATTTAGAAAAGAGAGGATCGGCATCACAACGTCAACAAATTCAAAACTCAAAACAATTCAGGATGATGTCATAAAATGAGCACTTGGTCAAAACTTGAATTTGTGTTAAATTATAAATATTTAATTCTTTGTTTCTATTTCAAACAGCAGAAATAAATACGGGATTCGGACAGAGACCACAACCAACACGAGAGGAGAAACTCTTTACTGCAGATTTATGATAATTGTGTTTTTCACTTCTGTGGTCCCTGCATCGCAGTGCAAAGTGACTCCGTAGTTCAGAGTCTGCATAAATACTTAAGAAAGTTTTTTTTTTTTTGCCTTAAAACGCTGCAGATGAATCAAAGTGGCGTTTAGTTCAACAACAGTTTGGTAAAACAGTTCAGACACCTTTAAGCCTGGAGTAATATTCCTGTTTTAACTGTTTAGTGTCGGGAAAATCTTGACAAATAACATGTTCAAGAATGATTTCTGTTTTTTTATCAGCTTAGTTCCTATTTCACTGATCTGATCTCAAACTACAGCAGAGCATTCCTGCCACCCCAAAAAATAAACAAGGAGCAAGAGTTGAGATTAAACTTGAAACATTAAGGGAAAAGGTTTACATACTGCGTTCAGAGAGAAAAGAAACAACCCAGCTGTGCTCCTGTTGTTTTATATTATTATTTTAACAGAGCGTTCTGGGTGTGTTTTTACTGAGCAAATAAATAATGATGCATTTTACTGATTTTAGGTGCTTTTATTTGCTACTTCAGCTCCACAGCAGAACTAAAAGAGCTTCATTTAATCCTTCACAATAAGAGCCTCAACCAAAAAGACATCAATCAAAACACCTAAAGCCTTAAAAATAGTTGAATTTAAATTAGAGAACAATATTAATAAAAAATTTATAGTAAAAAAAACTGTCTCATATTCAGTAAAACACCTTGTTTTGTATTGTTTACACTGTAAAAACACCCATAGGACTCTCAGTTATAATAATAATAATAACCTACTTTCAGTGTTGGGAGTAACTAGTTACAAAGTAATTAGTTACAGTAATATATTCCTTTTTTGAGTAACTAGTAATATATTAACATTACTCTTTTAAAGTAAAGTAATATATTACTAGTTACAATTTGAGTAACTTACTAGTTACAACACCCCACCCCCCAAAAGACATTTGCCAAGGAGTTGGATAAGACGTGTGCTGCTATGGAAACGGAGCTGAAGAGAATATTTGAAGCCCAGGAGTATCAACAGCTGATGTATGGACTGACATTAATAAAATATTCTTTAGAATTGACTGTAGTTTAATAAAATAGTGAGAAAAATACAGGTATTTTCTGGTGTCATTTTTGTGGAAAATGTAAATTGATCGGTTATAATATTTTAGAATGCCGTCACATAAGATTTTTTACCAAAAGTAACTCAAAGTAAATAAAAGTAGTGTAACTTTGTTACTTTTTGGGGACTGTAATATGTAATACAAACTATATTACATATTTTTTGCTGTAACTAGTAATATTAAGATATTACAATTTTAAAGTAACTTACCCAACACTGCCTACTTTTTGACTCCTTTGTTTCTGGAAACAATAGATTGGCTTTTTCCTCAGCATTTCAATTTTATACTGGAAAAGATATTTCAACTTTAATCTCGACTCTTGTCTCGTGCACTAATGCTCCTGAGTGAGAGACACAGACGATGATGGAGGCTTTAACATCCGGTGTGGATTAAAGTAGTCACGCTGTTGGCGCTACACCAACCAACTGCTGGGAGAAAAGGTTCCAGAAAGTATTTGCTTTCTTGTCTTTGTAAATGTCTATGTAAACTACGTAAAAGAGACGTGGTTTTTACAGCTGCCCTGTTGTGGACCTTCCAAGTTCTGCTAACACTCAGAGTTCTGAGAACTGTTTGGTCCAAAAACATCTCACATTCACTTCAGTGTTTCTTTAAAGTCAGTAGCTAGTAGCAGAAGCTCTGATGTGGTTCTCTGCAGGTCTTGTCTGCAGAACATCACATGATGATGGGTGAGAAACTCAGCCTCCTCTCCTTCAGACTGAAGCTCTGAGCTTCACTCCCTGAGATGCTGTTCCTCCACAGCCTGAAGGCACAGAGAGGAAACGTTTCATCATTTAATGATAAATGATTTTAAGAGAGTAGCGCTGACATTTACCTGATGATCTGCAGAGAGGGGCAGGACTTTAACGCTTTAACCAGAACCTCCACTCCAACAGCACTCACACTATTCACCTCCAAACTAGAAGAATTACACAGGAAACGTTAAATCTCACGCAGCAACGTCTTTCTGGGAACCCAGTTAATTTACATAGTTTAGCTTTAATCCTCCACGTTAGGCTGAGCGGTTTATCTGTGATGTCACATCTGGATTCGTACTGTCAAACATTCTGTATCTTGTTTGTGCAAAATGCTTTCAACTCACTCAATACGAATCAGCTCGTGGCAAAGAGGCAGAGCGTTGGCCATCTCCAGAACGACGTCATCGCCGCAATTATTCCATCCCAGACTGAAATCAAATATAGGAGGTTAAAGAGAGAAACGATCATCTCAAACAAAGAGGCGCCACACATAAATGCTTCAGATCAGCAAACAAATTTCAGCATCAGACAGAGATAGCCCGAGTAAATGTAAAGTGCTGTTTTAAAACTATGATTTGATTCATTAGGGGAAACAAGCTATCCAAACCAACCTGACCTCATGTGGAAAAGTTTTTGCCCCTAAATGTAATAACAGGTAATATAACACTCCTGGTAGCAACAACTACAATCCAGTTTTTAAATGTGTTTACCCCACATCCTGGATGAACGGACAGTGACTCAAACTGGCAGCGACGACGTTCAGCTCTGACGTCCCGACAGAAGTCAGACTAAAAATGATTTAAATACAATCAGTGCACAAAGTCACACAACTGGGACGAGGTTCCTGTGGAGATGAAACGGGTCTTCTTACTGAATCTTTCTGAGGTTCTTTAGGCTCCGGACTGCTTTGGACAGACTAAGTGAGCCGTCTTTTCCAATGTGGTTTTCTGACAAACTAACAAGACATGCATGCATTAAAAATAAACCTCGGATTAACTCAGGAGATCATTACACTGAAGCTCAGCTTACTCTAAAACAGTGAGGCGTGTCATCGACGGCAGAACCGCACTCATTCTGGCAGCAGTGAGGTCACCCAGACTGTTACTGGACAGACTGGAACACAAAGAAAAACCAGTTTGATCGGATCTGATCATTTTTTATCAGCCATTTATTATTATAATTATTATTATTATTATTATTATTATTAAAAGTAGGTAAGTTGGAACAACTTTAAGTTATAAATCCTACTTGTAAACATCTTTGTAGTAAAACCAAACAAACAGCATACTGTATACTTGAGTTATTACTATGAGGGGACACCAGAGACATTATTCTAAATTATTTCTCATACATACATGTGAAAACCTTTCATACACACATATGAAAACCCCTCATACATATATGTAAAAAAACTTCTCATACATACATGTTGAAATGTATCATCTCATATACATGTGATAAAAACTTTATACACACATGTAAAACCAAAGAGGTTTTCTATGTGTTTATAAGAGGTTTTGTTTGTACATGTGTATGAGAAGTTTTTTACATGTGTGTATGAGAAGTTTTTTACATGTGTGTATGAGAAGTTTTTTACATGTGTGTATGAGAAGTTTTTTACATGTGTGTATGAGAAGTTTTTTACATGTGTGTATGAGAAGTTTTTACATGTGTGTATGAGAAGTTTTTACATGTGTGTATGAGAAGTTTTTACATGTGTGTACTGTATGAGAAGTTTTTACATGTGTGTATGAGAAGTTTTTACATGTGTGTATGAGAAGTTTTACATGTGTGTATGAGAAGTTTTTTACATGTGTGTATGAGAAGTTTTTTACATGTGTGTATGAGAAGTTTTTTACATGTGTGTATGAGAAGTTTTTTACATGTGTGTATGAGAAGTTTTTTACATGTGTGTATGAGAAGTTTTTTACATTTGTGTATGAGAAGTTTTTACATGTGTGTATGAGAAGTTTTTAACATGTGTGTATGAGAAGTTTTTTACATGTGTGTATGAGAAGTTTTTTACATGTGTGTATGAGAAGTTTTTTACATGTGTGTATGAGAAGTTTTTACATGTGTGTATGAGAAGTTTTTACATGTGTGTACTGTATGAGAAGTTTTTACATGTGTGTATGAGAAGTTTTTTACATGTGTGTATGAGAAGTTTTTTACATGTGTGTATGAGAAGTTTTTAACATGTGTGTATGAGAAGTTTTTAACATGTGTGTATGAGAAGTTTTTACATGTGTGTATGAGAAGTTTTTTACATGTGTGTATGAGAAGTTTTTACATGTGTGTATGAGAAGTTTTTACATGTGTGTATGAGAAGTTTTTAACATGTGTGTATGAGAAGTTTTTACATGTGTGTATGAGAAGTTTTTTACATGTGTGTATGAGAAGTTTTTACATGTGTGTATGAGAAGTTTTTTACATGTGTAGCGTAATATAACCTGATTTTATCGTTATAGTACGGACACACTTCTACAAGGTTATCAGCAAAGTTTGTCGGTTTTATGCTAAGCACTGTTAGCTACCTTCACTCAACTGACGGTTATGCAGGCATCTAGATCCTCTTTGATTCAAAGGGAGACCTACGCACGTATATTTGAAAGGTATAACCCAGAAGCTGACTTAGACTTCAGTTATTTTATTTAAGAAAACAGATTGAATAAACAGACAGATATGAGGTAGATAGTTGCATCTTAAGAGATTCTTCTGATGTTATTAAGCTGAGAGTTAATGACGAGAGCCCGTGATATGTTAATATCTAGGGATCTCGGCTAGTTAGTTCTGAGGGGAACTAAGCTAACTTGATGGAGTGTTATTTATCAATAGCCTCGGGTTTACCAGGTCGGGTTGGTACCTGCTGAACCGCTCCAGATCGCCTCGGCGTGGAGGTGAAGGAGGTTCGTCGGGTGAGCGTTGTCGGACGAACCTCGGAGTTGTCCCCGGGACCCGGAGGTCGGTCCGAGGCACGGAGGTGTCTGAGCGAGTCGGTGTCAGCGGCTCCATGATCGGCTGGTGCAGAGGCTAACCGGCTTTTCCATGGCAGGTGGAAAGAAGCAGACCGTGGTGTCTAGCTTCTCAGCCGGAGCAGATTGTCATCGACCGGTGAGGCTGGTTTTACTCACGAGCTCGGTCGGCATCAAGGCCTTCCGTGTAGCGGAGGGAAACGGAGGCTGTGTTCTCTCATCGTGGGGTTGACGAGAACTAAAGAGACTCAGTTCTTCCAGGCAGGAAGTTGGGACGTGGCCCGGTTTGGACGCGTGGACCAATGGGAACGGAGTTACCAAGTCACGTGGTTCTCGTCATTAGAAACCCAGGAAGTTTAGCTGGATTATAAATATGTTTTAACCCTTTAGCAAAAGTAGAAACCATAAAATAATACTGATGCAACATCAACATTCATGAATACTGGAAGAAGATGAATTAATCATATTAAGACATTTCTGGACAGTGGATTAAAAGGTAGTGTCTTTAGAATGAGACATCAAAGAGTTCTTAAGTTTAATTATTAATTAAAGGAAATCTTCTGAGTCTTCCGACACGACCGGTCCTGGAAGGAATGTTGATTCAGGTTACAACATAATAAAAGAGTCATTTTAATCCAAGTTATTAGGAAAAAGATGAGTTATTGTTGTGATGAACCAAGAGTCAGAAATCAGAGATAGTAACGCTTTGCCAGCGCTACACATGTGTGTATGAGAAGTTTTTACATGTGTGTATGAGAAGTTTTTACATGTGTGTATGAGAAGTTTTTTACATGTGTGTATGAGAAGTTTTTACATATGTGTATGAGAAGTTTTTTACATGTGTGTATGAGAAGTTTTTTACATGTGTGCATGAGAAGTTTTTACATGTGTGTATGAGAAGTTTTTTACATGTGTGTATGAGAAGTTTTTACATGTGTGTATGAGAAGTTTTTTACATGTGTGTATGAGAGCTGTTACGGTCCCCATAATTGTGGCTGTTCAGCGCCGCAGCTTCACAGCTCCTGCTGCTACGATCGGCCCAGTTCCCTCCCTGCCTGCAGTTTCAGCACCCTGGACAGAGGCACGCCCAGAGCTCCACGGCTGTGCCTCGTTACCCAATCACTGTCCAGCATGAAAGGCTGCTTCATTCAGGGAAGCAGATCTGTGCCGACTTCCCCCGAAGCAGTCTGTGTCTGGTGCTTATGGTAATTTATTGGTTATTGTTCAGTTGTGCTAGTAGTAAACGTAAGAGAGTAGTTAGTGGGCTGGGTTTCCAGCATTCTGTTAAAAACAGTCATTTAGAGTTTGTGTGTGTGAGAGGTTTTTACATGTGTGTATGAGAGGTTTTCCCAATTTGTGCATGAGATGTTTTAACATGTATGTATTAGAGGTCATTTTGAATAATGTCCTTGGTAACCCCTCATATATTACAGGCAATTCACTAAAAGCCGTGAGTTACATGTAAACATTGTTCTTACTGGAGCTCCTCCAGGAGGCTGCAGCACCTCAAAGCATCGAGCAGCTTCTCTCCTGAAGAGTCTGAGATGAGATTCTTTGAGAGACTGAAGAATAAAAACAAAGACAAATGTAAAAACATATAAATGGCGACGCCTCTTAATAAAGTTAACAGGTTCTGGTGTGATTTTAGTTGAGAGTCCTTCACAACATATAATCCAAACCTCAGCACATCGTAGGAGATCTCAGATATTTCTCTATCATTTCTCAACAAAAGATGAAGTTAGTTTAAAGTTCACAGTCGTAGTAACAAAACAAACACATTTATATCTGGTACCTGATCTTCCTGAGCTCTTTCCATTCAGGAAGGAATTTAGTCAGCTGTTCTATTCCCTTATCATCCATCCTCCAGCCATCCAACCTGGCAAAAATACATCCAGCATCAGTAAGATCATCCTGGTTTAATGACAGGCTGAAAAATGATGGATCACATTTATGAAGGAGCAACAAACACCTTCCATGTTTAGAAAAACTCACTCCATGGTCTTTATTTGTCTGAGTCCTCCCACAGCAGCCAGGAGGTCCAACACAATGTTCTTTGATTGTTCTGGTGTTTTCACAATCTCATTCAGCCTTTTACACAACAAACACACACACACACACACACACACACACAGTTACCTTTCTGTGCTGAACATCACTTTCTAGGAGCAAAATATTACAACGCCTAATGAAAAATATTAGGTTATTTTTTTTGCTTCAGAAGATTTATTTTGAAAATAAAGCTTTACAAATCAATTTTTCATTTTTATTTCAAACAAAACTTTTTCAGCTTTAATAAAAACACTCAGTTATTGTAATAATAAGTTAACCTGGTGTTTGAGCTGTCATTTACTGCCTTACGGGAATGTGAGTCAGAAAAATACTTCTTTTATCTGATAATAAAATATTGTTTTTCTGTTGAGTAAAAACCCAGAACATGTAGCTTATTGTTGTCACGGTCGGGGTCGGGGACCCAAGCGCAGGAAGATGGAGGCCGGAACAGGCGAGCTCAAAAACAGCTTCATTGCTGGTTGAACTCAGGGAGACTCGGCAAGGGACACAACATGAGGAACCGACAGGGGAACGACTGAACTAAACATCATATATAGGGAGAGAGGTGATTAGGGAGACGAGACACACCTGTGGAGGATTAGTCCAGGACACAGGAGGAGGAACATGGAAAACACAGGAACAGACAGGCAGGACTGAACACAAAGGGGGCAGCACATGACAACTGTGCTGTTTTACACATGATTAGCAGTAAGATGTCTTATCATTTAAAAAAAACTTTATTGCTTTCAAACTACTATAATACAGATACAGAATGTTAAAGGATACAAGGGATTTTTTATTATTTCTGTTTGTTTTTTGGACACAGCTGATCCTGTAAGTTTGTATACGATTGTTGCATAAAGTGGGCATTAAAGTTGGATGATTTTGATTATTATATTCTTAATTTGCTTAATATTATAAACCTTATTGCCTCAAATTAATACAAAAACAAAACATTTTTATTTTCTTGATGTAGAGTTAATGCTAATACTTGTTATTTCTGCTAGTCAGTTACAATTATTGTATTGTTTTTATGCATTTTAGCCCAAATAAAGACATGGAGATATAAAAAATATGATTTCTGCCGGTTAATATCAGCTGTTATTAGATACGTTATCTTTATAGAGGCATTTCTTACTTCAGACTTTGTATGGAGGTCATGTTTCTTAGTGCTTCAACCAAACACACACAGCTCTCCTCATTCAGCTGCAGAGCTGCATCCAGACTTGGATGAAGACAAAAACACTCATAAATACAAAGAAATGTTTCAAATGCAAACTGGGCACAAAAAGTAGGTAAGTTTGAGTTTGGTTGATTAATTATTTGTTGTAACAAATGCTTCTTAGCAGTAAATCTTGGGTTTTGGAGCATTTTTGGTGAATGCTACCATAGTAAAAGTGGCTATTTAATCAGGCTTTCCAACAGTGTAAGAGTTAATGCCAGGAATTATTGTTACAACAAAGACATAACCATCTAAACACACGTCCTTCCTTTTTGTGTTGTTTATGTCTTTTGTCTACAGACTGACGTCATACCAAAGGTCTTCCAAACGTTCACTCTGCCTCAGAGCTCTGATGAGCTGCAGTCCTCCGTCTTCTGACCAAACACAACGAGACAGACTAAAGTGGAAGAGTTTTATTTTAGAGTTTACAATCCCATGTAATGTGCAGATTTTAAACAAATCCGGAACAAAATTTTTTTTAAATAAATGATATTCTGCAGACTGAAGTTACTTACTTGAGTGAACGAAGACGAGGAAACAGTTTGGTCAAACTCTGAGCAGCTGCATCAGGTATCAAATGACCTGAGAGACTAAAAGAAAAAGAAACTTGTTTCTGTCATTTAAAAAAAAACACAAGAACTTCAATATTTAATAAAAGTGAAGCAAACATTAGTTTGGGGTCTATCTGAGAGAAATCAAGACCAGTTAATCCTCTTATGACCCAGGTTCCCTGAACTACACATGCTGCTCTAGACTGAAGGACGGATGCTGAATCAGAGATAGAGAGAGGATTATGGAATGAGAAGGTGAAATGTGTTTTTCTTGCTCACTTTAGTCGTTGAATGGATGCAGACTGCAGGAGCTGTGAGAGCTCCTGAACCACAGACTCAGTGGTTTCTTTGATTCCAACACTGCAGAGGACAATGGAAGTCGTGCGTGTTTTAAAACATGTTGATCAAAGTGTTAAATGTTAAAACGTTTACCTGAGAGAGGTGAGATTCGGTAGCGAAGGCAGAAGAAACGAAAGACACGCAACAATTCCCAGCTTGGTGCTAGAAAAACTATTAAAAGAAAAAAAGAACAGATTAGACTTTTTCATTATGAACTACAATTTTTATAAACATCTTTGACGAAGTGTTGCAGCGAGCAGATTAAAGTTCAATCATGAAAAAGCACTAACTCCAGCTCTGTGAGGTGAGGACAATAGAGGCTGAAACTTCCCATTGATTGGCTTCCATCTGCAGCTCCGTCCACGAGGCTGCAGACAAACAGGAAGTTATCAGTTCCCAAACATAAAACCTCCTGCTCAAATCCACAAAAAGGAACAGAGATCATTACTGCACACAACTTACAGAAAAACAATTACTTTCTGCCTACATTTTATGGAGGTTGTTTAAAAACTTTTAGGTTTTTATTTACTATGATATTGTGGCTCTGCTCACTTCTGACCTGTTTGAGGTTAGCTCAGTGGTCAACAGAGAGAGATGTAGGGTCGTTTGGTGAATCCTAAACACATAAATCAAAGTCAGTAAGGCATGCTGCTGGTTTGGGATGTTTGATTATTTGTCTTGTTGTCATGTGCACCAACCTGATAGCTGTAATGTTTTTATGAAGCCACAGGAAGCGAGTCACTAGATTCGCAGCTTCCTCAGCGCCGATCCAATCCTCTTCAACACTGATGGAAATAAAACGTTCATTTGTCATCATCACACACAAAAAAGTGACCAGTGTTGACGCACTTGTTAAAACTTTAATAGGACAAAAATGTCCTGTTGTGTTTATTCTCACCTGACTGTGCAGCGTCTCTGACTGCAGGTTAAAACTTTCACAAAGTTTTCAATCCATTCTGACTGCAGCTTGTTGTTCTTTAATCTGTGAACCGAAAATGACCACACACAAAAAACTGAAAGTATACAACACAGCTAATTTGGTGCAATGAAAATGTTTTTATTTTGAATTTGTTATTTATTTAGGGCTGCATTTGGGGCCAGTGGGGCCGGGCCCCACCAGGTGTCGCATGCTCGCTTAAAACAATCAGTGGAAAAGATTGTTTCAGAATAATATTAAAAACCGATTAAGTTAATGTTGTAAACATTTGCCAGAATACCGACAAGCTCAGGAGGCTAAATCCTCTTGAACTACTGGAGTTTGGGTCATTTGTTGAGCTGTCTTGACTCTTTAGGGGTCAAACAGGTTAAATAATAAACATCTGAAATCACAGCGTGCACATTCTCAGTAGGCAGCTCCCATCCCTAAACCCAGATCATCCAATTAAATTACTGGAACAGTACAGATGACACGTTCTGTGGGACAGCAGTGTTCTGCCATCTAGTGTTGGTTAGCTTGTTAGCTACCAAGACAAGAAAAAGAATGAAGTCGTTTTTGTTGATTTGCATCATTGCTTTTCAAGAAATGAACAGTGACCCTTTATTGTTAATTTCCTGTATAAAAAGCTTGTTTTCTTGAATTAGATTTATATAACAATTGTATTTCTAGTGTAAAAGTTTGTGTTAATTTATGTGGTTCATTTATTATAATATCAAATAGTATTAACAATACTAGAAAAGTTCCTGAAGAAACTTTGAGAGGGCGTGCTACCGGCGGCATCAGTGAAATCAACATGGTTCCTCAATATATTGTAGTCCAAAGTCCCATGACTATTTTAAACCAAGAATGACGTTTCTAGGTTAAAGTGTGTTGAAATGGCAGCCTCTCAGCTGCTGCTCCAGCCTGATACTGCTCTAATCAAATGTCATCTGAACCCTTCCATTAGAAAGAATGAGAACAGCATCAGCCAATCAGAACGATCCATTTCCCTGTCATGCAGTGATCACATGCACGCCTCATGCCTCTGAACTGATGTAGAAATGGCTGTTTAAACAGTAAATCACTCTTCTCAAACAACCTGTTCCCATTCGAAAAGTATAAGACCGATCAGAAAAATTTAAACACCGTTAGAAGCAGGAGGCTTTAATGGTCAATTGTCCCGAATTTCATGCGTGTCCTATGTTTTATGGCCGAATAATGACGATTCGATTTCACAAGACATCAAAATGTTGAAAGGCAGAGATCCAGGTGAAATAACATTGAAAAGAGACCTTTTCATGTGGCTCCTCTCAACCTTCACTGGCAACTTGTGAGCCAACCGTAGGTCACAGAGACATGAAAATCACTTCACCGGAAAGCAGACAAAAATCCACAATCACAGAGGTCAAATTTATGACTGTAGTCCAAACGGTTTTGGAAATATTCGATGTTGTTTGTGATTAGAATTTTTAAAAATCTGCTTCGTCACCCTCTAAGGTCACATGACCTACAGTGAAGCAGTCTGACAAAAGTCCTTCCCTCACAAACAACGTCGTGTATCTCCCAAACCGTTTGGAGTACAGACATGATTTTTATCTCATTTGGTAGCTTTATTTGTCTGCTTCATTTAATACATAAGTCATTTTTCTGTAGGATCTACGGTTTTCTCAGAAATGGCCCTAATAGGTCCAGAACCCCCCCTCAAATCCTGTCATTTTACATGTAAACGAGGAGAATTTTTTCTGTCAGATTCTGGTTTCTTTATCAAACTTCTCTCGCGATTTTAGGAAAATGGTAAAAGCTATCAACACAATTCTTCCAAATGTTAGAGTCCAAAGTCTTGTGACCCGTTTAAACTTTGAATGGAGTCTCTAGGTGATTGTGTGTCCGCACAGGAGGCTTTGGAAGAGGAGTGGGTTTGGGGTGTATTTTTTTCAGCCCTCAATGGGATTTTCAATGCGTTTTTTGGCCTGGTTTTTTGCGAATTACGTCGCCATGGTAACTCCGAATTCTTATAAAAGTAATAGCACACATCACGGGACCGAGCCGGTCGTTTTGATGTATCATGTGTCTGGCTGCAACCCTCCGTGCGGGCCGCATTAAAGTTGACGGAAGAGGAATAAAACTAACTAACTAACAAGACATCACTTTTCCTGGGGTGAAGAGTAATAGTTGTGCTTGCTTCGCATAGCACGCCCTAATTAAGGTAATAATGATATAATGTAATAATGCTTCACTTTTTATTTAAGCATCTCCAAATTTTATTAAAACAAAATGTGTTTGTTTGTTTTCCTCAGATAAGTTGAGTATAGTTAAATAAGATACTAGGACAGATATGCTCTGATTGGCCTGCTAGTAAACTACAAAATCTGGTCTTAAATAAAGTATAAATAATTCAGATTTTTTTTCCAAGAATCAAACAAAACTTAGATATTATTTAAACTGTGAAATCTCTCCTTAAATTTCCAGTATTATCAATCATTTAGAATATGCTTTTTTCTTCATGTTGATAAAATGCTGTAGAGGCTTTTATTGTGAAATTTAAAAGATAAATATGTTCTTACTCCAGTTTGGCTAAAGTGGGACAGCTGGACACAATCTCTGCCAATCTGACCAGATGATGTCGCTCCAAACTGCTTTTACTGACACTGGAAAACAGAAACAGACGGAGAATTAAAAAAACAATCCAACAGGTCTGTTACTGAAACCTTTTCAGTGGAAAATCTGATTTTAAAAAAACAGTAAAGAACAATGCACCGCTTTGACCAGCTGATAGAAAAAAAGTACTTTGAATAACTATGAACTTCTCCATTTCCTGTCAGTATTTCCCTGCAGGAACTTCCAGAATGTAATGCATTAAAGCCGCACTCTGGAGGATTTCATCAGGAGAGCAGTTTTTGAATCTAACGTCCAAAGGCTCCTCCTCAAAACATCTCGACACGCGCATCCGGTCGCGTGTGCGCGCGTGCACGTGGCGCATATACTTCGGACATGAACTGTACAGCTCAATGTGTAGGGTTTAATCACTCACAGTTCACAATCTTATTCCAACAATACTACGAGGGTCTGAAGAGCCCTCTCTGTCCCTGCTGCTTCTGATATTAGCTCTGTTAGCAGAGAGCTGCTGCTGGACTCTGAAGCTGAACTTGACTCGGCCCTGGATGAACTTTCTGACCAAAATAAACGCATAACCCTGTCAAGCCTTGCCATTCTGTGAGGTGAAAGGTTTAAAAATAAAAATAAATCCGTCTTTAGCTGGAGAATGTGTAGGTTTTTAGTAGAAATGAGCTGTGAGTCCTCAGTGAACGGCTGAGACGGCAGAGAAACACACGGAGCGTCCTGTACGACAGCGCCCCCTACTGGTACAGGTTTGGTCGATGCGCGTGCATGTTGAGAGAATGCAGACATTTGAATTTCATTGGCTGAAAAATGTCGGCGGCAAGAAATAATGGAAAGGGGTCTCTAGGAGGAAGGAGGGTCTTCATCAGAATGACAGATGTTGTGGAACTCAACCCATAGATCATAGTTTAGACCTGAAATATCATTTAAAACATTTAGAAAACTTTGATACAGAGAAAAATGCTCCAGAGAACCGCTTTAAATAAAGTCAGACTGCCTTCTTGTCAAATGCTCTTTAAAGATTTCTACAAAGTGTCCACTTGTTTTGAAACTAGGTTTCTGTTAAGTGTACAAACATTTCTGTTTATTCTAATGCAAATTTAAATGTATGAATTAAAAACATGAAACACCTGCCCTTTGTTTATGGACTTTTTTCAGTGGGCTTAAATGGTTTTTGAGACGTCTTATGAGTCCACAAGGACTACAAAGTACTTTGATCTCTTGGTTATCATTTCAGTGACAACATGAAACAGTGTTTGTCTCTAATACCTGAGACTCGGCACTTAGCAGGGGGGCCACCAGTGGGGGGGGGGCTTGCTGCCAGGAGGGCACTGGTCCACCCTGGCCCTCCCCCTAGAACCGCCCCTGTTTCCAACTAACAGTCTGCGTTTTTTTATTTGAATTATAAAGTTTGCATTTTTAAATTCTCACCTCAGAGTTTTTTCCTCGCCTTCCTTTTTTCTGAACCAGATGAGACATTGCTTGGTTTCTTCCAAACTACAAACAAAGCTGATATATCAGAAATCGTCTCAAACTTTCAGATTAGAACCTCTCCACCTCGCCGTTCGATCGCGACTCACCTGAGCTCTACATCAGAGACATTAGTGCAGGTATGAAGCGTTCTGGCCACTTCCATCAGCCCCTGCTGAGTCAGCAGGTTGTTACCAAGACTGGAGGTGAAGAAACAATAAACATTTAAAACATTCACCTGCATTATATCCTGTTTTTACTGTTTGTTCTATTTATTTTACAGCCTGAAATGAAGCAAATCAATATTGTTCATTCTTACTTGATATAGTTGCTGATTTTTAGTTTCGGTAGAGATTCCATCAGATGTCTTACTCCTTCATCTTCCAGCTGATTATCTGATAAACTGCCAGTAAAATAAAAGAAATAATCAATAAAGCAGTATTGGTAGGATTGTGTGTATGAATGGAGTTTTTGTGCTTCATACTCAAGAGAAGAAATGTGCTGATCCTGCAGCAGGACCTCAAGCAGCCTGTTCATTAAAGCAGCCTCTCCTTTGAAACTAAAATCTGTTAACCTGCAAACACACAAAGATACATGAGTCTGTCTGGGCTAACAGTGTAAAACAAATAATAATGTCTTCAGTATTTTAACTTAAACAGTTTTTACTAACCTGCATTTTACTTGTTCTGCTTTAACTCCATCAAAAGTAATGAAGGATTCATTCTGTGGACTAAAACATGAGCAGAAATTCAGCCAAATTTTATCAACCACACAGTTTTATATACTCCAATTGGGAAAATATATTTTACATTACAGGAATATACGGTCTGCCTTGGCCATTATGATTAAAAAACAACCTTGTAACAGGTTCTGTTGATGAGAGCAGCAGAAGTTACCTGAGATCCACTGATGTGACTCTCTGGTTATCAGTCAAACAGCTGATTAATAACAGAGCATCAGTCGCTGAGGAGATGCTGCTGCTAACACTGAGAGAAAATATTACAACAATTATTAAACACATCTCATCACTTAGGTCTAAAATTCATTGTATGGTTTCTACTATCATAGTAGGGCAATAAAACATTACTATAATAAAAAAATGCAGTTTACTAGAAAACTGTTGATTTTTTTTATAAAATGAGCTCCACTATTACCAGTAAACAGGTGTATAGGATTAAAAAGTACATACATCTTTGCTTGTAATAGGAAGAAATCATTTGCAGACGTTCAGATGTGTGTTTGTGTTTGACCTTCATGCATCATTTTGGAGGTTTTTGTCCATTTAGGTCAAATGTTCTTCCTCATTCCCTCGTTTTAGCTATGTCAGGGCATCTGGCATCATTTTTTGTAACAAAAGACCCATCTTGGTCAAATTTGATTGCATCTTTCTAATAATTCTGAAACAATCAAACTTTTAAAGGTCAGTCTGATTAAATGATGCTAGTATTGGTTATGACAAAGCAGACAAATAATTGGTTATTTTTCATTAAGTCATTTTTTGTGGCTGGGAGAGAATTATCTAAATCTTATATAGCAAGAGTTTGATTAAATTGGTGTTGTGCATAAACTAATTATGTATCAAAGTTAATATTTTGGGTATTCCTTAACATATATAAAACATTTTTTTATGTAAAAGATCAAATAAAAAATCTCCCTGCCACCAAAAATTTGTTTTAAGAATTTTAAAAAATGCTCAGATTAGTTTTCATAAATAACAATGATGATATAAAGTAATTAACCTGACATTTAAACAGATAAAATCCAGATTTATGAAAAAAAGATGAAAAATCTCTTAATTTATAAAGTTTTTAGAGCCGTTTTTTTGCCCTTAGTGACTCCAGAGGGGAGTGAATTAAACTGAAGGGTTAAGGATTTATGTTCAAACGTTTTCTGCTGTCCTTGAAATTCTTGGAAGACACGATCAATAAATGTGTTATTATTAAAATCCACATGACAGCAGCACAAATGCTGCTCTAGAACAAGTTTCCCTCCTCAGCGACAGAAGAGCTTTTAATGTTGTCCTTCTGCTCAGGATAGAGGGATGTGTTTAAATCCAATCAGCTGGTTCTCATTTACAGGGACAACGTGACTAATTAGCATTTTATAATCTGAAGAAAATATTACTTTAAATGAAGTTTATGGTGAAATTGCTTGAAAGTGAAAAGACGTCTTGTACACAAAGACTTGGACTAAATTAAATTCTGACCCTGGTGGACCTGATGAACTGGACTTGTTGCTTTTTGAACAGCTCTTTGAGATGGGTTTTGTTGTAAGATGATGCTATATACCTAAATAAACTGAATAAATAACGTTTTCCCTAAAAATCTAAAGCATTGTTGACACACAGCTGCCTGCTACTGAAGTATTCTACTTCTCTGTGGATGTTTTCTGCCTCCTTGGTCCCTAAAACTTAAAGGAGTTCTAGTCTTTTCTGTATAATCAAATTCAAATCATTCAAATTTAAATTCCCATTCAAATAGTCTAATATTTGCATATCTGCCTCTGACATTTGCAAACACACAGCAGGAATAAAAGGTCACGTATGATTAGAATCTGTGTGGTTTCTGTAGACACACATATTCACTGTATCCACGTCTTTACAGGGTGGTAAATGTGAGCATGAAGGTCTAAATCTATGATCAACTGATGTCTATGTTTTTTGTTCTTTCTGATTTATGCCTAAATGACCTAAATTACTTGAGTTTCTGCAGCGACGACATCCTTGGCAGAACTTTGAGCAGCTTCTCGATCGCTTTCTCAGCAAACGTGCAGTCGGAGAACCTGAAACAACACACAGTAATATAAATACACACATATTCAGACATAAAACAGCCAGCTGAGAAAAATCAGCGTACTCCAACTCCAAATGAGCGTGGCACTGGACCAGCCGTTTACAGATTTTGGTTATATCAGATGGCAGGAGGCTGCTGTTCTTTACTCTGCAAAAAACAAATAATATATATGTTTTAATGTGTAGAAAAATCAGAAATCCAATATTATTTTCATCCATTTATTGTACCTGAAAGTCTTCATCTGCAGATTGTTACTAAAAAAAGAAGAAAATGTTTAAATGTCTAACCAATGGAGGAGGAGAGGAATTCACTCAGAAACCACGTTTACCTGATGTCATGGTTAAACTGTAGGAACACCTGGTCTTTGCCTCCATCGCTTCACACAAGAAAAGAGAAGAACGGTCATTTCAGCTCCTTAATTATTCATTATTATTATTAATCCTATATCAATGACAGTATTGTTTCAACAACTGAAATAATATTTAAATCAGAGTTTTATGTTTTTATCTGATTTTGTGTTATCTTGTAAACAGGGTTCTGGTTTTGGGAACATTTTCTAAATATTTAGAATTATTTAAAATTAAACAAGTTAGAATTGAATTTTGAAATGTCAAATAAAACCTAAATATTGAGAATCAAGTATAAAATGAAACCTTTATAAAAAAAAAATCAATCAAATCCAAATGTATAACATTAAACCAAAATATTTAGATTTACATCAAAATATTTCAAGTTGAAAATTTTTAAAATCAAGTATAAAAAGAAGCTTTTATTTTGGTGGGTAACCTTTGCATTCTAGATGTAGCTGCAACATTTTATTTTAAGTACAAACATTTAAATGTATTTTTAATATTTAGATGTCACTTTATAAATAAAAATGTCATTCTACATCTGTATGGGTTATTTTAAATATAATTAACTGGATTTATGTTTCAATATTTAGTCATAACATTGTAACTTCCATCAGTTAATTTGGTAAAAAAAAAAAAGTTTTAAAAGTGTCACACCCTGTTTTTGTTCTAAGGAGCTAAATGTGATAAGTTTAGAGTTTAAAACCATCTACTGACTCAACGTTAAATCAGATACCTGATCAGAACGTCTGATAAACTGTCACTGGAGCACAAAGAACCGGCCAGCAGAACCGCTCCGTCCATGCTGATGTCGTTCTCACTCACACTGAAAAAAACAAAACAAAACGATGACACACGGTGTTGTGTATAAATAAGGTGTTCACACCAGGAACCGGCTTGGTGAGGAAACAACAGCTCTGAACACTTTAAACGAATTAACTCACTTGACTTTCTGGACTGTTTTGAGCTGAGGCAGAACGTCCAACAACTTATTCAGACCTTTGTCTCCTAGATGGTTAGAGGCCAGGCTATGTCAGAGACAGACGACACTCTGGGTTACACCGACAGACAGAATGATAAATGAGTGTCTGTGACTGAGTTCTGTTCTTACTCCAACACCGTCAGGTCAGACAAAGTTCCCAAACTTTTCCAGACTCTTCCCAGGTCTCTGGGCAGCAGGTCACAGCAGCTGAGACTGAGAAAGGAAACAATCTGTACTTTATAAATATCTGTCTGATTCACAGCATGCTCATAATTTAAACTTTTATTTAAACCTGAAGTAAACCATAACAACACACGCTGCTCTCAGAAATGGTTGAAAATCATTTCATACAAACCTGAGTGTTTTAGACATTTCACTCGCAGGTTTTTCTTCAAGAAACCCTACAGACACCTGCACTGGGTTCTGGAGTCTGGAACATAAATAAACAGTTACAGCAGCAGTCAAACCACAGGATTTGTGAGGGAGTCTCCAAAATGTCTCGAAACGTTAACAAGAGTTCTCAGTTTCCTGTCGTAAGCTCAGGCTGCTGGAATGTTTTTGAACATGTTCACAAATGTTCTCTCCAAATAGCTGCAGACGATCTGGGACTCGTCTTGATTTAGTTTTTTATGAATCATAAGTGAAATACATGTGAGACAACTTCGGTGAGAGGCTGGAGACCAAAATGCTTGTAAGAAACATTGTGACTAACGTGCAAATAGGAAATCTGCACGACAGTCTCGATTTGTTTGCAATTACATCATACTGTATGTCCCACATGGACAAATCAGACTGGGAATTTTAAAAAGTGCTGTATGTACCAACTTGCAGGATGCCATGCACCGGTGCCTGCCAAGTCCCTCAGACCACCACCAATAGGCAAGGTGAGTGAAGTGTCTTGCCCAAGAACACAACGACAATGTAACCCAGCTGGAGCCGAGCTGGCGACCCCCCGGTTGCCAGACCAGCCAGTCTACCAACTGAGCTACAGGCCGCCCCCAAAAAAATGCTGGAACTTGTTCTGCAGCTTAAACTGTGGGGAATTTAGAGAAGTTATCTACAGGTTTTGTTCAGATCCAGATGCAAATTATGGTGACTGAGCTATAAGAACTTCTACCTGAATCATAAAGTCACTGTGGCTCATTTACGCAAGGTATTGTGGGGTTTTTTGCACCAGTGCTGGTTTAGTTTTTGATCCCGCACTTAATCTGTAAAGAACTTATTTCCCAACATTTGGACTTTATTCTGGAAATACTTAAACTCTTTTCTTAACATTTTTACTTTGTTCTTGCCCTTTTGATTTTAGTCATGAGACATTGTTTTTGTCCTTCTGAGTGGCTCTAAGATGATGCAGGACAATTGAGCTTGAATCCAGCTGAAAATCGGAACATTTTCTTGCAGTTTTTCATCTCCAACTAGTCGCAGCCCTTTGAACACACGATGGTTTCGGTAATAATAATGTCATGTGAAAGCTTATTAGTCTGTTTGAATCCTTTAAATGTGTTTTTGTACCTGATGAGCAGCTCGATCACAGAGGGGCATTCAGAGAGGAGAGCGGTCAGAACCACCAAACCCTCCACCGATGAGCAGCTGTCGTTCAAGCTGAGAAAACAGAAAATCGTCTAAACGCTGGAGTTTCATTCAGACTAACTTGAGATGCTTCAAGGCTCACATGATCTTTTCAGTGATGTTGAGCTTTGGCACAAACTGAGTCAGCGTTTTTAAAGTTTCCTCATCCCATTGACCTCCAGACAGGCTGGAGACACACAAACAAACATTACAGCTTCACAGATTCAATTAAACTAAGAACAACATTTAAAGAACTGATTCTAATTGATTCAGGATTGACTTCTTTCCTCTGATGGGTTTAGTAGAAGAGTTACTCACTCCAGGACAGACAGAGCAGGACATTTAATCAGAGATTTTGCCAACTTTTCCATGTCGGACTTGCTCCAATCCTGATTCAACAAGCTAGAGAACAAAATCAGGCTGTAATTATAAAATATTTCATATTAAAGCACAAAAAACACCATGCACTATTACTTTACTGTAGCTCATTCCCTGGGTTATTCCTGTTTATCCTACAGTAAAGTTTATCTCTGACTTCATAAAATGTTCCGACCATTTCTGGTAAATGTTATCATCCATATGAAACCAAGCCAAATCTATTCAAGAGCTAAAGTTTTGTTTAATTATCAACACTAGCTGATAGCGGCGATCAAATCCTACCTGACTGCTGGCTCCGCGTTCGGTTTATGGCTGCAGACGGGAAAACATGAAAGAGGTTAGAGACATTTGCTGTGAGCATTTTTATTGTTTTATTCAATCTGTCAGCCATAAATCGTACCTGTTTGTATCTGAGTTCTTAAAGAATGTTACTGTCAACTCTTTTATTCCACTGCAAAGACAAAAAGACAGGAAATAATCGGTGTAAATCAAAGTATTTGCTTGTTTCTTACATTTTACTCCATATAGATATTTTCATACTCTGCATGAACATGCTGGACGTTCAAACATGATGATATTTTCTCAACCAGACACTCCGCTGCTTTCAGAGAAGTGTTGTTGCGTCCCAGCCTGGATGGACACACACGGACACACACACACACACACACACACACACACACACACACACACACACACGTTAAGCTTCTCTACAACTGATCGTTAAATAAAGCAGCAGAAATGATGAAACTCTGAGCTGATTGGAGGTATCGACTCACGTTACAGAGACCAGGTTTTGTAGTTTGCTAAAAATCTCAGCTGTGTGTCTGATTCCTTCATCCTGCAGGTTGTTGTCACTAAAACTGAAGCACAAAACCAAACCTGAGCAGAGGACAAACTTTTAGCTCATTAGCTTCTTCATCGTCGGCCATTTTTGTCTGTTTGTTAAAATGTCTTCAGAACCACTTGGTGGATTTTAATGAAACTCTCAGAATGTAATCACCGGATGAACATCTACAACTAGAGTTAATCATCATCGTTCAATATGGCCGCCACCGCTGACTGATTTTAGACTACTAAAACAGTTGAGAGCCATTCACATCGCTCATCGCAGACTCTCAGGTGAAAACCCTGTGCAGAATGATGAAGAGTGCAGGGAAAAAGAGAAAAACGTTTCTCAGAGTGATCTGCAGGTCTTAAAGGATGATGAACAAAGTCACTTCCAAAATAATAAATTAATCTCTGATTAAGTTCCAGCTTGAATAAGCAAATAAGGGCTATAGAGTCTTCATCAGAGTCACTCAGAAGCTTAATCTGCTTGAGACACCAACCTACCAGCTCTGAGATGATACATATTTCACAATAAAGCTCTTTGAGAATCAGACACTGTTGCAACAGGAAATGTCTCCACACATGGGCGGGGTTTCCTCTAAAGACCTCATTTAAATGTGGGCAGAGAGAGCAGAATGATTGGTGGTGTCACTTTGTGAGTTTTGTGAGTTAACGCTGAATTTTGCAGATGTTCAATCCATTGGTGAAATTTAGCCCCTGATGACAGATGTCACAAAGCATTATTCTCAAGATTTCACCAAAACGGCTATAACTCCATCATTTCTCAACATAAAATTCTAGTTTATTGTTTATTATTATTATTATTATTTGTAAAAATGGTGGTGTTTCTAAAATGCCTAGTGCTTCATTTAGCATTTATTAGTCACCAGAGGGTTTTAATGTATAACCCACTTGGCTTTTAAAGAGAGAACTAATATATTCTTTCTCTGGTTCCCTGTATGAACACTTGCACCTCTAATAAAAAACCCTGGTATGAAAGGAGAAATGCATTACTTCAAGGAATGCTAGACCTGTAACTACACCAGTCACACTGGAGTTTATCCTTATAAAACAAAGACATACTTGATCTCAGTGATGGTGGGACAGTTCTGCAGACCAGAGGCCAGACTCGCTGCTCCTGAAGCTGTCAAGCTGGCACCGCAGAACCTTGTGAAGAAACAGATCAAATCAAGGAGAAACAATCACATCTGATGCATTACACGCAGTAAAAAACCAAACCTACTCGAGCTTCCTCAGGGTCAAGAACTCAGGTAAAACAGTTGACAGCTTCTCTGCAAACCTATCACCATACTTGCGTCCTCCAAAACTGAAAGGAAAAAAGCAAATTAAACAGTTTGTCTCATTCAGAATATAATCATGAGCTGTAAACATCAGATTTGTTGATGCTGAAGTCGTTTCCTCTCTTTGCGTCCTGCTCTCTAAACTTTGTGTGCATCAGGTTGGGTTCAGACCTTGCTATATGGTGTTAGCATGTCCCATATCTGACTGGGATTATCCTTCTGATCCTATGAAATAACGTGACATCACTGACAGGAGGAGGTCCGGATACTGAGTTACTAATCTTTTCTTCTCTGACTCCTCTAAGCACCTAAATGTTTCCGTCTGCAGATCTTCACTCATCAGACTGTGAGTGAATGTTGGAGCATGTTAAATATGAAAAGTCGACCAGTTTCACATCAATCAAGATCAAAATCAGCAGCAGACACGTTTTTCCTGGTTTTGATCGTCTGACATTACACTGCAGCTCAGACTTGTCTCTGCAGAACTTGAACTGCTGCCAAACACAGGCGCATGTGAGCGCATGTAGAAGAATTTTGGCCAATCTGAAGTGAATTTTTCTGTAATTTTATAAATAAATATAGCTTCCTGGAGTTTATCTGTGCAGAAAAAAAAGAGTTCTTATTTTTCAGGACCGACAAGCTAAGGGCTAGTGCATCAAAGAACTTCTAGAAGATTCAGGAGAAAACTGACAATTGAACGGACTTGCAAGCCACAAAAAACACTAAAATTAGATTATTTTTTTACTTAAGAAATGCAAAATCAAAATGTATTCATCTGCTCAAGAACACATTCAACATGCACGTAGGTAAAGACTTTTTTTATTTACCTCAACCATCCTCACCACCGCATATAATCCTGTTTCCTTCCTCCAGACCTAGCCACCACTCTCCTTTTCTAACTCTGTTTTTATTTGTCCAGAAAGTTTTCAGCCTTAACAGCTTTATTCCATCACCTCGATATTTCAATGTTCTACAACAACATCTCAAAATAAACTCCTCTGTTGCTTTATTCCTTTAATGTCAGGAGCAGATCTGGTACCAAGACAAAAAGTGTTTTAAATGACAAATTCGATGTTTTTATCTCTAAACGTTTATGCCTCCAAACGTTTCTGTGCACCCACCTGAGGTAATAAAGGTACCGGCACCTGGACAGGACATCTAAACATTCCAGATCCATGGAACAACCAAATTCCAAACCGATGTCGCTTTCAGCTGCTGCGTTGACTACAAAAGCCAAAGCATTGATATCATAAGGCCACAGCCAGAAGTTCTTCAGCTCCAGGGTCGGCCTCGCACTCACAACCTGCTTGGCCAAGTCCTGGTTCTGGCTCTCCTGGACGCAGTGGCAAAGCTGCAAAATCTGTCACAAAACAAGAGAAGGAATTAATAAACGATGAATGAACCTCATTATCAGGTTTGACTTTGCTTACATCACCTTTGGCCCAGTCAGAGATTTGTTGCACCAACTTTTCAGTTCGTTCAGGATGCAGGTTTGGCGTTTCTGGACCCATTTCAGGACTCCTTTTAGACCCGATGCCTTGCCTAACAGAACCAGGGTCTGAGTGCAGCGTGAAGAAGCCAAACCACACACATACAGGTACAGGGAGTCGGTGAACACTGACTTCTGGTCAGATTTTGTTGTCCAACGAGTTTTCAGGCTGAATCTGAACAAACAGCAAGGAAGAGGAAACATTTGAATTCAATTACGACCAAGAAGCACACCTGGCAAAATTATTAATGAGAATTATAACTAATCCAATGCATCAAAACTAGCGAATGTTCAGTTAAATAAAACTCCAAACCACAGAACTCAAGCATAAACCACATTTCTATAATATCATTTAGTGTCTTTACCTCCTCTTGAGTTGTTGATTAGAGATGTCCTCACTAGTCATGATTCTCAGAGCAGCCAGAAACTCCTGAACGGTCAGGTGGATGAAGCTGTAGGCGCTGATGAGCTTACCGTCGGTGCCTCTGAACTCCACCTGTCAGGAAAACAAGTTTAAACACCGAAGGTTCGCACACTATACAAGTATTCTTACAGATGCACAATGAAAATGTGCAAAAATGAACCAAGACTAAGAACATCTCGTTCATCATTCTAAAAACTGATGAAACTCCAACATCTGAAACATAAGGTGACCTTGGAGTAAGAGCAGGAACCAGGTCTGACCTGTGAGAGGAGTCCGGTCCTCAGTGAAAACTCTAAAACCTTCTGAGGAACGTCTGCTTCCACAAACAGGATCTTACTTTCCTCCAAGCCTCTCCAGGCCAGCCTGCTCAGCTCACACAGCTCAGACGGAAACCGCCTCAGTGCACACAAACTACACAAAGACACACAAAACAGATGTGTGTTATCTGTAATTCATTATAATTTCACATCTGCAGCAATACATTTTAGTGTGACAGAGTCAGAGTGAAACTAAAAATCGTCGTCTGTTTAAACCCTGAGGGGGGTATTTTGTGCTTTTTATGGCGTGTGTGTGTGTGTGTGTGTGTGTGTGTGTGTGTGTGTGTGTGTGTGTGTGTGTGTGTGTGTGTGTGTGTGTGTGTGTGTGTGTGTGTGTGTGTGTGTGTGTGTGTGTGTGTGTGTGTGTGTACCTCTGAGGAAGTCTCAGCTGTGTGTTTATTCCTCCTCTCTGAGGATGTCGGCTGAAAAAGGCAGCAACAGCAGCGAGGTAGATTTGGGTTTGAGTGGTGGGGACTTCAGGTGGAGGAGAGAACTCTGCTTTGTTTGTACAATCCATTAATGTGTCTTCACCTCCTTCACTTTCTTCTACTTGTTCCTCTGATTTTGTGCAATTGTTGCCCTCTTCTGAAGATTGTGCTCCATTTTCTTTAGTCTCTTGAGTGTTTATCCTTTCTTTACTTCCGTTTTCTTCAAGCATATGGTCTGTATTCCTGCCTTCCAGCAGTAAACGCTCCAGGAAGATGCAGCAGATGTTGCAGAGGGCAGGGATGGAGGACATAGTGAGGAGGTGTTGACTGGAGAGGAGGAGATCAGCTGCCTTTGTTTGAAGACTTCCGTCTGACAAGTAAAATGTTAGCGAGACAAAAGCAAGCAACTTTAAGCAAAACTCACTTTTTTTCTCTCTTATTGAGTTGGCTAAAAACCTCAGTTTTTTTTAATTTTTTATACCTTTTATACCAAAGAAACCATCCACATATTCCTTGATCTCCTGCTGGTCCCATGGCAGCAGCTCCCCCACTTTCTCTGGTAATCCGTCCAAATATGTAACATCTCGTACGCGACTCGTAACCAACACGGTGCTTCCTGGAAGCAGCTGACGACTCACCAACCCTGAGACGAGGTGTTCGACTGATAGAGGACTTTCTAAGTCCAGAGGCTCCGTTTGTCTGTAGAGTTTCTTGGTAAACTCATCAAACCCATCCAGCACCCAGCAGCTTTGGCCTGGATTGGAAAGGAGGTAGTCCAGGATAGCTGGCTGCTCAAACACACAAAAAAGATGCAGAATGTTTTTTTAAAAATTGTTTTTACTTTTTATTTTAAAAAACGTACAGGTTATTTAGTCTAAAAATCAGCTAACTGCTGCTACCTCTGCATCGCTGTCCCCGTTTGGAGCGGGGAGGTAGTGCTGGAAGAGCAGCTGAGACAGGGACAGGGGGGAGGACAGCAGGTTGAGCTGACGAAACTCCAGCAGGACAAACAGGGAGGATGAAGGGATGGGACCCTGGATGAGAAAAAAAGATGAAGGTGTGAAAATAAACTTCTTTAATAGTTTACAAATTCCCCAATCCGTCCTCCTGGAGGTTGTTAGTCCCTTAAACGGACGTTTGGGTCATTTTGAACAGGCGTTCTATCAGTTATCTATCTACAGTGAGGACCACGTACACTGATGACATCACTTAAAGCAGGCAGAGTCTCTAGAAACAAGATGTGGTCCTCTGACTGGAGAAAAACTCATCAGGAGAGAGACACTACTGCAGATCCGAACAAATAAGCAGCTAATTTTCAGGTATTTTGAACAACTCTTGCTCAGAAATGTCCTACTGAATCGAATTAAAACGCTGTTACCTGTTAGTTAAAGTGATAATATGCAACTTTTTCATATTTTTAAATCTTTTCCTTGAGCCAGTATGTGCTAATATGACCCTTTACAAAGTTAATGAAAAGTCACTTAGCCCCATCTGGTGATTACAGCCGGAATACCACGATTGCAAGATCTCCGTCGCCGTCACGGTACCCAGGAAGTCACGTGTCTCACGAGGATTAGGCTAACCCAAAGTGGCTAGCTGTTATGCTAGCGCTGGAGTGTTTTTATCTCATGATTCCTGATTTTTTTCCATCTCTCCCTGCTTGAACACAGCTGATTTCTTTGAAAGAGTAAATAACCGCTCCTGTAGAAAGCTATGAAGGCTGAGGAGACATTTCAACAGGTAGATTTAGGCGTTTAGAAGCTGAAACGATCTGGTAACTTGTTTAATGCAGTAATTTAAAACGGACACCAGAGGGAGCCCAAAACAAACAAAACTGCATATTATCACTTTAACCACTTCAACTTAGCATGAGTCTGTTTGTTTAATGGAGTTTATGCTACTGCAGCGGCAAGTACGGTAGTGAAATGATTCAGATGTTCAGTTGAAACAAACTGAACAAATGATCTCATGAAAAGTGTAGAGGTTTACAAACAGGTAATATAGTGTTCTAATGCATCAATATGACTGTTTTTGAGAAATTTAAATCCCCAAAAATTTGCCACTAATTAAAAACTTGAAATGGATTAGATTTATATTGCGCTTTTCAAGGCGCCCAAAGTGCTTCACAGAGGATCCATTATTCATGCACACACTCACTCACACTCTAGTGGTGATAAACTGCTCTGTGGCAGCAGCGTCTCTCCAGGGATGACCAGCCATGAGTATCCTCTAGTCAGAGGATAATATGTAGTCAGAGGACTACTACCTGTTTGTGGAGACTCCTCCCACTTTGAGTGATGTCACCAGTGGGTGTGGTCCTTACTGTAAATGAATAACTGATAGAACGCCACTTCAAAATGACACTAACCATCCCACACACTCACAGATACACACACACACACAAACAAAACACTTTTACATGCAAATATAGGCGCGCGCGCACACACACACACACACACACACACAGACACACACACACACACACACAGATATACACACTACTGGAAGATGAGTTGGAGAACGTTGTGTTTAGTTTTACTTTCAGTTCAACACAAAATAAAGTTGGCAAGAAAAAAACCAAGTTGACCAACGTATGAGGTGAAATGCAACGGTGAAAGTCACTGAGCTGCATCTGGTATCTATCAGGTGCTTTCCATGTGTTGGCTGTTGGCAACATTTGTTTTCTATTATAAATATTTTTCTGACACCTTCTTTTTCTCTTTAATAACAAACTGCACTGATCCAACAGCTCAAAGATCTACAGTAATCCCTCTACCTAGTTATTTACATATAGGAAACGTGGGCTTACTAATCCGTTGGCCCACTGCTGCCCGAGACACGACATCAGCAGGGTTTTTCCTGATCCAGCTTGACCACCGAGAACCGTCACTCTTCCTGCACATCCCTGGAGGAAGGTCTCCAAAGTCAGCCTGGATTCCAAACACCCATAATCCATGTCCGACTCTGATTGGTAAAAAACAAATGCAGAAATGTCTTTTATGACCAAGTTTCAACATTATGTAAAACATTTCTGTTTTTCCTTTGCTTCACATTCTGTTTTTACGTTTCTTTATCAGAGCATTCTGTGGTACGATAAAGAAAAGAGGAAAGGCCTCAAGAGGAAAGGCCTCCTGACCTGGTGTCCTGCTGCCTCGGTCTGCAGATCCTGGGGTCTGATCTGGTCGCTCCCTGCCTCTGTTTGCAGTTCTTATGCTGACCCAGACCTTTTCCAGCTGCACATCCTTCACCAGACCTCCTGACAGTCCCTTCCACCTCCTCTGCAGTAACTCTGTCACTGATTTAATGTACTGCTCCCAGTAATCTTCAAAAAGAAAGTACTTTTTTTTTAATTACACACATCAACAGGATGTACAGAAAAAACACTGTTATTGTGTTTATTGTTATCAGGATGTCATTATTATTATTTTTGGATAAAGTACAAAATCCTTCATCTTCACAGAATAATTACTATCAAGATTTCTACATTGATGTGGTATTTAGGACCTTCCACATACTTCTTATTGAGATGTCACCACGTGTTGACCATTTATTTAGTAGATGCACCAATGTTTCCACTCATCACTGGAAGACATGTCATACTTTTCCTGACGTGCCTGACCTCTTTTTGCTGTTGCACCTCATTGATTATTATTCTCATTACTCCCCCTGAAGCATGAATGTCGTCATCTCTCAGCAGGTTTTAAATACTTCACACTAAGTGCATGTTGTATTCTTTGGAAACCAGACTCTTTGTCCCAGCGGAAATTCACCTAAAGATGGGCGGGGCTCCTTTAAAAGATACAATTGGAGCAAACGGCACCAATGCAGTTTGGTTGGCAAATGTCTCTTGGTGAGGGCTTTGTGAAGGTGCAAACCCCTAAATTGCACCCAGCTGCTTTATTTACACAAAAAAAGCTACATTTATTATTAGAAAAAAATATTAATATGAAAATAACGGCTTCAGGTTGCATCATTTCAATGACAGTTGGTCAGATATGCCCAATGAAATGTTTCACTTCTGCTTTTTACATTCTTTTCTATTTTTTTCTTTACAATAACTAAAACTGCCATTTGTCAGGTTGGTTTGTGCATGTTACCATAGAAACCATGTCAGAGTCAAAGTGTTGTGCGTGCTGTACCGATCCGTGGGCGTTTGGTGAGCTGCTCCCCTGACGGCGGCGTTGATGATTTCTGATTCGTTACATCGAGAGTTGAATTTTCACAATCATCTATAGGAAAGAAATATATTTTAAAAATCCCCCAAAACACTTTATCAAGTGCTTTGAAAGGATCTAAAATGGAATCGTTTCTATTTTTTGTAATAAAATTTTTGTTTAAAACAATGAATGAAAGGAAACGCGGGGGAATTCCAGAGAGAGAGAGAGGAAAGGAGAGTCATCAATCGTCTTGAATGTCAGCAGATCTGTCCAAAACAAACATTTGCTTTCATTTTTAGTTGGATGAGTTTGTTTGCTGTGGATCAATTTGCAGTAAAAAAAAAACCTTACAAATACACAGCATTAATCCTAGACCAGGCAACATAAGGGATCAGATGAGAAATAAGATGAACATTTCACCTTATTCAAATTCTAAAACTCTTCTTCTAACATCTAAATAGGACAATGTCAGTATTTGGCTCCAGCTGTATTTAAACTTGGAGTATCATCTATCAGATGAAGCAGTTTTAATAATGCTTCAGTATTTGATGGAACTTTTTCAGTCAAGCAGAAAACTACTCAAATTAAATGACTTGCACACTCAACATCTAATTTAAATGTTTGTGAAATCTAAGCAAGCCATAAAATAACTTTTACACAAACACACTCATTACCTTTGTTTCTAGGAGGTCCTGTATGTGTGGCTGAATTCTGGAAGACGTCAGCTGAACAAACAAACAGACATCATGTGAAGGACGCAGGCACAGTATTGACCTTAAATGAGCATCGTCAGTCAGATTATCAGGATTTAGCAGCACAGAATGTAGATTCTGAATTTTTAAGTTTCAGTGAGTGTCTAAAGGGTTAAATTAAAGGCCTGAGACTCCATATATTACTGTAAGTTTTTTTGTATGTTGAGAAATGGAGGAGTCAAAGTTGTTTTCAGTCAAACCCTGAAAATAATATTACATCCTATCTCACATGGTCTTAATACACAAAGTGTTGTGACTCACTATCAGCTACTAACACATGGAATTTAAAGTGCCTGTGACTCCATATTTAAATCACTTTATATTAAACAGGTGTAATCTTTGATGCCTCTAGATTAGCGTTGCACCATTATAACTCAAAATACGCTGTAATTATTTCCTAACGAGCAACTCAGAGATCAGAAGAAAGCGCCGCCTTCCGGTTCTGCTGGGTTTCTCCTTATTTGGCAGCCTGACACTTCTGCTGCAGCAGGGGGCAGTGCCGTCGCGTGAAAGAGAAACGAAACTGAAACTAAACACTACACGGTCTATGGGCAATGGCGGCGGCACTGCCTCGCTCCAGTTGTCGTGAACGTGCATGTGGGAGGAGAATTGACCATATAAGCAAGTCCGGATCACTATGACCTCATAGCGGGCTGGAGTGAAAAAAACTGTTTGAAACCTGGGTCTGAAATCTGGAAGAGCTTCTCACTGGCTGGACTAGGAGACAGATGGACGCCGTTTTTTGCTCTTTCTGGCAGGTTTAAGGTGAGAACTCAACGTTGCAACATGATAGATAAGTCAGAAAACATGGAAACCGATGTCATGGGACCTTTAAGCTCAATATCTGTCAAACTGACTGAGATAGAGCTAGAATGATGTGGTCACATAGCAGCCATCTGTAATGGGGTCCAAAATGTTTTTTAACCATTTTTTTTTTAGATACAAGGTTTTTGTGTGACAGCGGCGACATGACGGGCGGCTTATTATTATGATTATTATTATTAATGTCATATAAATTACTTTCACATGACTGATAATGGAGAAGATATATCACCTAAGCCTAAAAACATAGTTTTCATCCAAGATCTCTTCAGATATTTATTATGAAACTGTTTTCTACTGGCAGAAAAAAGCTGGGCAGATGATTACTGTATTTATTAGGGTTGAAATGTGCTGCTCTGCTCAAACTGAAAGTGTTCCTGATCACGCCCCAGTTCAGCAATAAAAAAGTACTTCCGTATTAAACACAAAGAGAGCAGCGATCTGAGCTTGGAGTATTCTTTCTACTCTGTCGAATATTTTCTGCAAAAAACCTGAGTGACAGGCTGAGAAACGATTAATGCTTCATTCATCCCAGCAGGAACTATTCATAAACTTTGCATGAAACTACTTAATGAAACACTGCTTCTCTGACTGTGAACTTATTGAGCACTGACGTAAATGTTTGAGTGGACGTTTCTGTTTGTTGTTTAGGTTTTTCCATCAGGCATTATCTGCTGACACAACTCATACTCACTGCATCCTGCCACAGACATGAGCCTCGACTCCAGATGCATGGGCATGTCTTCACACATCATACAGACGCTCTGAAGGAAGTTTCTGCATTCTGCAGCGCTGGCCCGTCTGAAGTACTCCAGCATGGCTTTGACGTGGTCCGTCAGTGAAGCTGCAGCAGAACCGGTGGCCGCCTGCTCCTCGTGCCAGCCCGCTTCACGGGGCATCAGTTGGCAGAGAGACATTATGACTGAGGGCAACTGGCTGCAAAGGATGTGAAACAGTTCAGAGGATTCCTGAGCCAAAACGGACTTCACACTTCCATCATCAGGGTCAAGCTCCTCATCCATGGTCAGACTCCATCGGCTGAAACAAAAAAACATCATGATGTTGGAGCTTTTACCTCTAAACACAAACTCTGGATACCTGCTAAAACCTCCAGCCTGTATTTGGATTTTATTAGAGGTATTTTGTGTTGTAATTCAATGTTAGGCTTTTTAAATAATTTGTTGCATTTTAATTATTTGATTTAATTCTAAATAACTTTGATCAGCTGTAGTAGTTGTAAAATGTGTTAAATTAAATTTGAACACAAATACCACTTCTTCATACACCACAGGTGATTATGATTCTTAGAGTGAAAGTTGACAGAACAGGTCAGTATTATTATAGAGACAAACCTGCAGATGTATGAGGTGACGATTGTAAAATAATCTGATAAAAAATTAACATAAATACACTACCCACAAAAAGTTGCTAATATTGGGCTTACGGATAAAATGTAAGGATGCACCTAAAAGCACTTTAACATTGAAAGGTGCACTTTTTTAAGCTGCGTGGGTGAATCCCATAGAAAACCTCTGAGATCAGCTGAGTCCATGTGTCTATGAGACCCGAGGCCAGCCCTGCAGGAGGCATAGACGGCTTTTTATCAGCAGACGGAAAGTCCACATGTGAACATTATGAGATGTCAGTTCCATGGTGGCTGTTAGCACTGTTGCCTCGCAGCAAGAAGGTTGCAGGTTCGAATCCTGGCTGCAGTCTGCATGGACCTAGCGTGTCCCCATGCATCCGTGGGTACTTCAGTTTCCCCCACAGATCACAACAAAGAGTTTCTGAATCTCAGTGGGACATTTTCTGTTTGAAAAGGTCAATAAATAAATAAAAATTGCAATTTAATGCTCAAGGACACAAAAGATTATTGAGACATTGATACTTTTTTGTTATCGTCCACTGTTGTTAGTTTTTGTTAACTTATTACTTGAGATAAGGAAATTATCATTGCATGCTTCTATTTAAATGCCCTCATATAGTGTGTGAATGTTCCATAAATTCCACTCGTATTTTCGATATCACTAATTTTGGGGGGCTAAATATGATGAAGATATTCTAAAAGATTGAAAACTGTTATTTGTTGTTTGTTTTGTTATTTTTATCTAAAAAAAGAAAAGCCCAGCAGGGACTCCAGGTGCATGTATGCAACTCTTAGTGCAGAACAATAAAATATTCATATGTCCACCAAGTTAAACTGCCTGGTAAATAAGGAAGTACGCAAGTAAATATGGTAATTATAACTGTTAACACATGAATATAACTGTTAAAATATGGTGAAAGTTTTAAATGAGGAGGTGTGTGGCTCAGTGGGTAGAGTGGCCGGTCTGATCACTGATTCAATCCCAATTCAAGTGGTGCTTGATTTAGGGACCATCAACAAATAAATATTTTACATAATTTTATTTTTTTCATAATATTTTATTTAAATTTATTAATAAAAATTCCATACATTTACAAAAAAATATTAATACAAAAATATGAAATTATGTAAAATAAGTTTAAAACTGCTTCATTAGTTCTGTGTAAAGTGATTTGGAGTCATTTGGTCACGTGATACGGGAGCTTCTCCGTTTTTAAGCGTTTTCGACCGAATTTATTTGTTGATGGTCCCTAAATCAAGCACCGCACTCAGGCGCGAGAGGACCGGGTCAGGCTGCCCGCCATCACAGCGGCATCGCCCGGTATAAAACCCATCGCTGACCGAGGTGAACCGCGACGTGAATGAATGTCTGTCGAATATCCAATAATATCCCACTTCAACTTCACAGCGCTGAAAAGCTTTTCGGCTGAACGCAGCTCAAGCGTCGTTGGTGCGTTTTGCGCAAAGCACGCGCGTTAAGTTGAGCCTTTAATAGAAGCGTTAGTTTTTTGTTTGTTTGTTTGTTTGTTTTACAGACATTAAGCTTGTATTTTCTGCCCTGATGGGTTTTAGGTCTCAGCCTTTCGTTTTGTTGATCTGTATCCTGTCCTGAAGCGACCCGGGGTCGTTTAAGGTGAAGCTCAAACTCCTCCGCCTCAGCAGCAGCAGGTCGGACCGAGGTGACGTTAAGCTGCTGCGATGGAGCACCAGGCTGCAGCTTTCTCCCTGACAGGAGAAATCCCAGAGATGTAGAGAAGTAGACTCACCTCCGTTTGTTGTCGCAGACCGTATTTCACTGCAGGCAGAGTGCCGATTATCTGAAAACGAAACCCAGCACAGAGCGGCATCGTTTTTGGTTTCGGTTTGATGCCCGCGGAGGCAGAGCTGGAGCTGGAGCCGAAGAAAACCGGACTCCTGGTGATGAGATTTCCTCTGAAGGATCAGGTCCGTCTGATCTGGGCGGTGCCGCGGATCATCAGAACACCTATGGACGAGTTAAATACATAAAAAGTTTAATAAATAATATTAAAAGCAATCCATTAGAGGGGTTTTACCTCCAGCTGCAGCTCTGACTTCATTCTGGTTGATGATCAGCTGACCAGAGGCGTCTCTCAATCCTTTATACTAAAATACAGCAACATAGCAAAACACATGTATTCATCAAATAAGAGTTTTATTCAGTCTTTACTATTTTTAAGGAGTGTCTCAAGTGTTCACATTTTCAAGGTTTTAGTTCACTTGACTTGAAGTCTTTGAGGTTCTGGTCGCATATTTCAGTCCCCAAATTTCATGGAATCTTATTTGAAAAAAATAAATTGTAAAAAAAAAATACAAATGTTACATTTTATTTTAAAACCTTATACGGTTGCCCATTTTCTTGCAGCATCTTAGGCAGAACTGTTGCCAAAGTTACCATAGATATCCATAAAAGATGGACTTATCCAGTTCAAAGAGGTTTGTATGAGACAAAAATACAAGTTATTTTCTAACTGTATCTAAAGCACAGTCTGATCTACTGACACAATTAATATTTACCTCTTTGTAAGGTGTAGAATTTGTCAGGTCTCCCATAAATAAACAGGGACATCCGACTTTACAAACCAAACACATTTGAACCGATAGATGGCAGCAGAGTTCAGTCATTCAGTGAAAGTTCAGAATGAGGCAGTAACATTTTTATTGTTTTCCAACAAATAACAAACTTTAAAAATGTCACTGAGGACATTTTGGTCATTTATTATCCAAACATGTAAAAAGAAATCATGCACAAAGTCTACATTTGAACTCATCAGATGTTTAGAGTCAGTTATGCTTTCTGTGGAGTTACAAATGAAAAGTATTCACATTTATTAGAAGAGCGGGTGCAGGTAGGTTAACAGCCGGAGGCAGAAAGACTTCAGCTGTCAGTTTAACTGATACAAACACCTGCAAAGTGCAAAAGGAGTCATTTATGAGCTGGAGCTTAAATCAGCAGGCGATGCCACTTTGCAACCGGCTGTCGGACTGAGCACACCATCAGAGTCCAGTGTTCATCCTCTGAGCTCCTCTCCCTCCTCACGCTCAGCTGCCCCATCAGACGTTTCTTTGATTTCCCGGTCGTGTGCATCTCAAACACAGAAACGAAGATTTTACACTCCTCCAGAGGAAACTCCGGCAGTGAGAACATGAGGACCTCGTTGAAGACCGTTACTGGGCAGCAGGGGACTGCAGAGGTCTTCTGGTACCTCAGCTTGTTCTGGTTGCACTGAACGCTGATCCGGGCGTATAAAGCTGTAACACACAAAGTGAGTTGATTCATGTTGGTGCACATCTCAGCTGATGGCTTCATGTCTGAACATCACCTGTTTCAGAGGGGTTCTCGGTGAGGGCCGTCCTGACCTTCAGCAGACCGACTTCCAGCCTCTGGGAGGTGGGGAGTAACTTTAACGACAGCAGCACCCCCCCAACGAGATCCTGTAGAGTGGAGCAATAACACAGTGGAGTCCAAGCTTTTCATCACACAGGCCAAAGTCGACAAGATAAAAGTCCTAGGCTTCTGGGAAAATATTCTGTCAGCTGATGAGACCAAGGTCAAGACTTTGGATTTCATTAAAACATCGGTGATGGTCTGGAGCTGCTCAGGATCGTTGGTTACGTGACAGTTTTATATTTTAATTTTAAAAAAATAATCAAAGGAAGCTACTTCCGGTTTTTCCGGATTGTGGATGACAGTTGATAAGCACTAAAGTTAATTAGAACTGATTGTGCAAAACGTATTTTGTGTTTTATTTCTAAGTATATTTTGTGTTAGTATGTTTTAATGCTCCTGTTGTTTCTCTTTTATGCCTTCACATAACCTTATTTTTTATACATTAGTCCACTTTGTCTCTTTGTTCAATTTCTGTAGTGATTGTTGTCCTTTTATCGCCCAATCGAAAATTGCTATTGTTTTTGACAATAAAGTTCTTAAAAAAAAAAAAAAAAAAAAAGCAGCGTTGGCGATAACAGAGAGGCACCTGGATGCATCAAGCGTGAAGGGGCGGGGTTGGAACACATTGCAATCAACGCCATCTTTGGAACTGACTAAGCTAACCTCACCCCGACCCCTAACCCTAACCAACTGCGTTTATAAAAATACATTGTGAATTAATAACGTTAAGCTAATGTTTAAATTAAAACAACCATTCATGTGTTCTCTATCTTGTACTGTATTTTTCGTGTCTTTTATGGCCTCTGTTGTGTAATGTGTCACTTGTAAAAATTTAAATAAAGTTTTCAAAAAAAAAAACAATAGAAAACGGAAACCCCCCGCCCTCTTCAAGACCTCCCCTTTTGTTCCAAATATGGTATTGGTTGATGCATCCAGGGGTACTTGCCGCAAATGCGCATGCGCATGTGACGTCATCAAAGGCGCACCTTATAAGCAGTTCAAAGGCTGTTAAGTTTAGTTGACTTGATAGTTCAGTACAGACGGGTCAGTGTACCAGGAGCTCCGAACGAGGAATCGCCGACAAATTTTGACGGTAAGAAGATTTTAACAAAAAGCACAATGTTTCCAAGAAGCGTAAACATGTCTATGGAGGAAAATATGAAGATTCTTAGCTTAGAACAAAGAATTTGTTCTCTCGAGGCAGAGTTGCTTGTGGAAAAAGCAAACGTTGCACATTACAAAAAGCTATATCTAGGGTCCCAGGCAGAGCGCTGTGCAGTTCAGTCAATGTCTGGAGTTTCAAATTCCTGGAATGTAGAAAAGACAAACTTGGAAAGTGAAAACTATTCTGTCAGAGGGTCTGAAAACCTGACAGGAGCAGTGGCTGAAGTTTTAGCTGAAGGCAGACAAATAGAAGGCAGACATCACCTGATTTTAGAAAATGACCAATGTGAGTCTGCAAAACAGCATTCAGACAACTCTCTGGAAACTAGGGAGGATTTAAAGAGACAAATGTTGATCAGTTTAGGTAGAGAAATCCAAGGTGTGAAGGAATGTCTACAGGAAATGAATGATTTATTCGGGTGTATACCTGACAGTCCTAAACAGGAAAAACCAAGTGGCTCCCCGAAAATGAACACACCAGAATCAGAGCAAGGGAAGACCTCTGATGGTCAGGAAGATTCATCAGATGAAGTCGATGAGGACTCTGAAGATTCATCAGATGAAGTCGATGAGGACTCTGAAGATTCATCAGATGAAGTCGATGAGGACTCTGAAGATTCATCAGATGAAGTCGATGAGGACTGTAAAGACTCAATAGATGAAGTCAATGAGGACTCTAAAGACTCAATAGATGAAGTCAATGAGGACTCTAAAGACTCAATAGATGAAGTCAATGAGGACTGTAAAGACTCAATAGATGAAGTCAATGAGGACTCTAAAGACTCAATAGATGAAGTCGATGAGGACTGTAAAGATTCATCAGATGAAGTCGATGAGGACTCTGAAGATTCATCAGATGAAGTCGATGAGGACTGTAAAGACTCAATAGATGAAGTCAATGAGGACTCTAAAGACTCAATAGATGAAGTCAATGAGGACTCTAAAGACTCAATAGATGAAGTCAATGAGGACTGTAAAGACTCAATAGATGAAGTCAATGAGGACTCTAAAGACTCAATAGATGAAGTCGATGAGGACTGTAAAGATTCATCAGATGAAGTCGATGAGGACTCTGAAGATTCATCAGATGAAGTCGATGAGGACTGTAAAGACTCAATAGATGAAGTCAATGAGGACTCTAAAGACTCAATAGATGAAGTCAATGAGGACTCTAAAGACTCAATAGATGAAGTCAATGAGGACTGTAAAGACTCAATAGATGAAGTCAATGAGGACTCTAAAGACTCAATAGATGAAGTCAATGAGGACTCTGAAGATTCAATAGATGAAGTCGATGAGGACAGTGAAGATTCATCAGATGAAGTCTATGAGGACTGTAAAGATTCATCACATGAAGTCGATGACGGTGAAGATTCATCAGATGAAGTCTATGAGGACTGTAAAGATTCATCACATGAAGTCGATGAGGACAGTGAAGATTCATCAGATGAAGTCTATGAGGACTGTGTTCTGCCACAGCTTGAGGGATCAAGTTCTCCTTTGGAAACAACAGTTTCAGAGTCTGAACCAGATGAGGATTATGCTGTTGAGGCTGACAGATATGAACAAATATATATCACAGCCTTGGACTCTCAGTGTGAGGAGGCCATTGCACCTGAAGCACAGAGCAATGTGTCTGTGACAAACCTAGAGGCCCATCCTCAAGCACAGATGCTTCCTGCTGATTCTGGACAGACAGAGACGAACTCTACGAGAAAGGAAAGTCTGTGGCGATCCTGCGCCAAAGGTCTACTAAAGACAGCCGTGCGTGTTAGCATGTGTGCTGCTGTGGGCGCACTTCTGTTTCAAAATATTAAGTTCACTGGGGACTTTATGTGTAATTATTCTTCCAACCACCCATTGGACTCATTCTGCAACCTGCAAACCACAGGACCAGTTCCACTCTGAACAAGTCATCCCATAAAGTTACTGGTTACCTGTTGGAAAACTAAATTCACTATATAAAGAGTTCATCAAAGAACCATCTAAAGAGGCAGAAATTATATATAAACAAGCCACAGATCAATCTACAGTAACAGCAGAGAAGACCTCAGAGAAACCAGACATTCTCCATGGATCCACATCATCTTATCCAAGAAATCCACAGGCTGACGGCCAAGAGCATAAAACACAGTGGGATGAAAAGGTTTCCCTTGAAGAACAGCTCCCAGACACCAAAAACAAGTCTTCCTTTATGAAAAGACCACAGCATGGTCTGGATTTGAGTACAAAAAAAAGGCAGCACAAGGGTTGTGTCACCTCCCAGAGAGCAGGTCACCTGTTGACTGCACTTTCTGTGTCTCCTTGTGCTACCAGGGGGTTTTCTCCGAGTGCTTCGGTTCACTCCCCCTCCCCCCCCACCCCCACCCCAGCATCTTAAAATATTCACCTCATGTAATCAGTGAATCTAAACTGGTCCTAGCAGTCAAGGCTGAGGTGATGACCTTTAAAAACACCAAACAGCTGAAATCTGAAAACAAAGATCATAAAACACAGCGGGATGATACTGTGTATATATATATTTATCCAGACACCAACAACAAGTCTTCCTTTATTAAAAGACCACAGCATGGTCTGGATTTGAGTACAAAAAAAAAAAGGCAGCACAAGGGTTGTGTCACCTCCCAGAGAGCAGGTCACCTGTTGACTGCACTTCCTGTGTCTCCTTGTGCTACCAGGGGGTTTTCTCCAAGTGCTTCGGTTCCCCCCCCCAACCTTACAGCTGTTTTCAGAGACTCATCATGTTGTAAATAGTTTTATGGTTGAAACCTGCTGATATGTTCACCTGACTGATCCAAATCCTCCATGACTCAAAGTTACTGTCAATAAAGGATTTGTTTTTTTTTTATACAGGTGACAAGATTAAAGCATTAATATATTTTTCTCCACATAATTTACCTTAAAAATACTTCATTTTCCACATACCCCCAAATACTAGTTTCACCTAAACATGCTGCAAAGAAGCCGGCATGCTGTGAGTGGATAATGACATTAAACAGAACTATTACAAATAAATATAAAATGTTATTTTTGTGGTAAAAACATTTTTCCACACAATGATGATTAGATGAATCAGTAACAACTTAAAGTCTGTGTTGATGCTGGGCAGGTTGAAATGTTATTTAGTCTGTTAATGTTACAGAAATTACTGTGAGATTATTATTACTGTGAAGAGCCTTTTTAAAGGAACTAAAGAAAACCTTCCACTAAATACCTTGAAATCAGATGTTTTGATGCTGACCGAATTATGGGATGTCTCATAAGGGTCTGTTTGTTTATGTAGCTTTTAGAACAAAAATCCCAGTGATTTTCAAAGAATTCACCAGAGAGGAAAATGAAACAAAATCTGATCATTTTAATTAACAAACATGATACGATAACCTTGAACACAATAAAAGTTCAAACCTAGTGTTGATGATGGAGAACAACAGCTAATATCTCATATACATTATATATATTTAAAAAAATGTTCTCCCTACACATCAGGGAGGGCGGAGCCCCAGCACCCCCTATGGAGCTGCCACCGGGCCCAACTTGATATTTTTTCATGGGGCCCAAGATCCCTGGTGGCCCCCTTGCCCACAGCAGCCACCAAAGAAGAAGCCTCATTCTTTGGGCAGCCTTTTGGGGAGAGTGAAGCCGCCAACTTGCCGCTCTATCTGAAAGGAACGATTTCTTCATCTTCGGGTTCCCTATTGAGAAGTTAAAGTTTTGGGATTTCGTTTTTTTTTTTTTTTTTTTTTTGGATGCGTCAAATCGCTCAAAAGAAAGAAAGAAAAAACAGCGACTTGAGTTTTTTTATGAAGCGCAGCAGCGCACATGTTCACTGAAGGAACTATTTTAATTTTTATTATAGTTTTAATTTAAGTTTGCATTTATTGTTACTTAATTGGCCTAGTATGTAAGAGATACACACTAACGGCCGTTAAAATGATCAAAGTGGAAAAAAGCCAGTCTGTTTTGGTTTTCCAAACCACCGTTGTGTTTATTATTTAACTAAATATTTTTTCTGATGATGGACTGTTGTCATTCTTTCTTTCTGTCCTAAGTTTGAGTAAATAAATCACCGCGGGCCGCGGCATTCGGAGCGGAGGCGGGGTAAAAGCTTTGCTTGCAGCAGGAAGGAGTTTGTTTTAAAAACAGCCTTTTTTATTATTGTTTTCCGTGGGCCGCTCATCTGGCTTCACAAAAACATTGTTATGAATCCATAAATTAATTTCTAGGGGGCGAATAAATCGCGCTTGAAAAATGGGAGGCGATGGTCGATACATTCGTCCAATCGCCCAACCCTAGTATCTAGTATAGGGTGACCAGACGTCCCTTTTTACCCGGCACAGTCCCGATTTTAAGTCATGAGTCCCGTGTCCCAAAGGATTTTTACAATCCCATTATATTGTCCCGTTTTATCCCAGCCTGTGTCCCGGGCGTCCCGATTTTAAACCAAAGTAGTGGCTTACAGTGCGATTCTCTTATTAAAATATCAATATTTTAAAGTAATTTAAGGTAAAAAGTTTTATCAATAAAGGAAAAATAGTAAAGGAACGCAGCCGGTCAGAAGAGCGAAGTCAGGCAGCGAGTTGACTCCTCCCCTCCTGTCACTGGCTGCAGCACTGACTGAGAACACATTCTGTGAGTTAGCTAGCGGCAGAACGTAAACAGAGTCATGTGGAGCAATTTTAGCATCACAAAAAACAATGATACAGGCTGTGACATCTGTTGGAAGACTGTGAGGTACTGCTCTAACACCACACACCTTATAAAACAATTTAAATTAGTCACAAGACGGAGTCTGAAGACGTGATGAAGAGGAGAGTGGAGTAGTGGAAAGGAGACAGACAGGTGCTGCTAAACATTTATTCTGTTATTTAAACACAGAGTCTCTTGTATTTTTTAATCTACAGCATCCTATTTATTCAGATTTCCATTTAGAATGCAAAGGATGAGATTAAAAAAAACGGTTGACTTTAGGGACAAAAAAATGAGTCAGAAATAAGTAAATAAAATACATTTACTGTAAAAAGCAGTTACCAAAACAGACACTCCCTATTTATTATATTATTTTCCTTAATTTTATCACCGTTGTGGTTTGGCTTCAGTTGAAACACTGAAGCTCTATTATAAATCTATGTGATTGGGAATGCTGCAATAAAGAGCTGCAGGAATTCCAGTTGGATTGTTTCATGTTTCCCTGAAATCCCAGGATTTCAGTGAGTATTCAGGTAAGGTTTAATGTGTTGATTGGTTTAAAGTTTAAAGATTACAGACCAAGTGTTGTTGAAATTTATTGTACTTAAAATTAAACTCTTAATGTTAACTTTAAAATAAAAAGATCATAGGAAAGTATTCCATGGGTTAGATAAATAACAGGATTGATCAAATATATCCCAGTCAGACTGTTAAAATTGCATTAATACCCTCAATCAGTCCAGTTGTTTTGACTGATGTTAACTGAATATTTCATAATGTAGATTTTCACAAATGCATGCAATTGTGTAATTTATTTAATGATGTATTTTACTGGCCAAACAACAAATGTGTTATAAAAATACAGCATAGTTTCTTTAAAAATGTTGCACTAAAAAGATTACAAAAGGGTGTCCTTATTTTGAATATATATGTTCAAATATCACTACTTTTGCATTTTCCACAATAAAAAACCGTTAAGTCACTAGCAACGACACGTCAACCTTTCATTTTTGGAAAAATTTAAGTGTCCCAGTTTTTAGTTTTGAAAATCTGGTCACCCTAATCTAGTATAATATCTCAAACTATCGGTCATTAACTTAATTTGACCTTTAATATCTGATTGACTCTAGGAATAGGTTCCTTTGGACAGCCAGGAAATCAATACTTCTTAATAATTTGACACAGAGACAAAATATAGTTTTATAAAAATCGATTTTATATTTTCTTAACTAGTTTTTTATGAAATAAAACAAAACATTTATCAAAATGATGAGATGTTATAAAAGGGTCTAATTTAAATTTCTTAGAGTGTGAAGTTGAGGAATTGTAAAATAAACCTTGCTGAATAGATTTAAGTAATTACTGATAATTGATCAATTTTGATAAGCAATCTGACACCAGGTCTAGCCAAAAGGTTATATTGTACGTCCTCATGTCACACCAGAAATCAAAAGGCATTGGTAATGGTACTCTCAGTAATGAGATGGGGTTCGATTCCCTGCAGTGCCCTGCTGATTGTGTTCATATTGAGAGGAAAGAAAACTACGTTTTGTGAGAAGTGTCAGAGAAAAATGACCACATTGCAAAAATCTGTATCACCTGCATGTAAATCGCAACAAAACTCAGGGTCAAGAAAGTGTTATGATTTATATAAATTGGTCATTTACTCTCAGCTGTTAAAGGTGTACTCCATAAAGTAATTTTTGTCTATTGCCATATTCCTTCTAGTTAGATAAGTGAGCAAAAACAATTAGTAAACAGCCCAGTCGTTTTCCTGATCTGGCAGTACTCCTTTAGCATTAGCTTAGCATAAAACACTAAGTGAATGGTAACAAGTAGCATTGTGAGGAAAAAATGTCCTTAAAACTCAGTCTATAGTGATACTAATTCTGACTTCAATAAACATATCGACTGCAAGTGAAAATATAAAGTAACACGAAGGAATTGCAGGTACTATTTTAGACTCGGGACTACTTTATGACAAAGAGCAGCTGTAAGCCTCCACTGAACGGCGCAAGGACATGACGCAGCGGCCCCAAGGAGACGTACTTCCATAAACATGTATCCGAACGTTGTTTGCAAACCTCACAGATGATGAAAAATAACACAAAGTAGGGCTGGACAATAAAGAAAAAAGGCGTATTGAATTAAAAATTTCATATTGATCGATAATAGTATTGAAAATATGAGAAAAAAGTGTAGAAAATATATTTTAAGTGCAGCCCTGGCCGTTTAATGCTATTCCTTAATGAACTACGTTTAATAAAGAACATAAAATAAGGAACAAACAAAAACTGAATTGAATTCAACCTTTTATTCAAACATTTTAACCAAACCGATGGTCGGGTCAGCTGACTAATTAAGTTCATTGATCAGGATGAGTCGGAGAACAGAGAGAGGCAACCAAACCTCGTGTCATAATTATAAAAATAAAGAATGTTGAATTCCATTGTTGACTGACTTTGAGTGATTATAGATCCTGTATTTGAACCAGGAGAAGACAGACTGCTGAACCACACAGAGATCAGCTGTTTTTCATCCTCCATAGTAAGTAAGTAAGTTCAGTACCTGCTGAGGTGTTTGCAGGTCCTCCTGGAGCTCCAGAGGGTAGGTGATGTTGAGCCGCCCCAGAGGAACCCTCACCTCTCCTAACACAGTGTGTCTGGAGAATTTATCAAAGTCCCTCACCTGCATGATGCGGCAAGGACAAGACTTCAATTAGCCTGGTCTAACTTGTGTTTTTTCCTCATAGCCTTGATTTTTTGTGCTTTGTTGTAATTTATTTACCAAATTTGAAAATATCACAGTGAGCATAATAAACTAGTGTTTAAGTAAATCTGTAAAACTGATTGCTTTTGCGAAAAAATGTTCTCTTTCCTGGAAAGGTGCTTTTTTGTGTGAGTCCTTCTATCTTTTATTTCCTAACGACATGAAGTGTAAGTTGAGTATTGCAGGACCTCCATCCTAAGGTTGATGCGCTGAAGCACGTCCGTGTTTTTGTGCAGAACGCAGCTAAACTGGTCACCGAATGAAGGGTTGCAGCTTCCTTTCACAATGTGAGTGCGCCACTCCTGCAGCACTGTCCAAAGAACCGGAGGCGTTGCTTCACCCTGAGAGGATCACAGCAGCAAAATCACAGGAAGAGCTAACACTGTGCAAAAGTACAGAAAACCTGAAATGAGTTCAGGTTTTTTAGCCTAAATCCGACGACTGTTCCAAACCACAGCAGAAACATCTACATCACCTCCTGCTCCCTCATGTCCTCCACCTTTGCTCTGTCTGATTCAGCCCACATGAGTCGAATCCTGACAAACGGTTGGAGGCTTGTGGTCTGGTTCAGGTCCAAAAGGCCCTCTGCCTGCAGCACGGTGACCACCAGAAGTGACTGCAGCTGGTCGTAATAGACGGAGAAACGCAGAGAGCCACAAACCTGAGAGAAGAGAGCCAAGTATTATTGTCACCATCCTCATTGCCTTAATGCAAATTGTATGATCATGTATTTATTTAGTAATTTTTTCTGCTTGTAATTGATGTTTGGGATTATAATAGTTAATACTCACTAGGCATCTGCTGACAAAGGCAAATTGTTAAATTAACAGTTTGTGGTGTCTGTTACCATTTTAGAGGCTTCATCCTTCCTCGTGTTCTGGTCCGTTTGGAGGGATTCTGGAGAAAACGAGGCCTCAGACAGACATCGACTCCGCCTGTGAGCTTCAGCACTCACATCCCTCACCTGCAGAACACACACTCGTTTATTTTTAAAATGTGCTAATCGATCTTTATATATACAGAAGATTACCAACCATACAGGTTCTGAATACATTCATGCATACACATCTCCGCGTCCACCTCCTAAAATCATAAAGATGCGCGACCTGCAGGCGTTTCACATAGATCATTTTTGGAATGAACTACAGCTGGACAACTGGGAAAGGCTGATGCTCATTCCTGATGTGGACCATGCTTTGGATTTCTTTTATTCTGCGTTTATAAGAGTATTAGACAAACATGCTCCAGGGGTAAGTGTAAAAAGTTAAAGGTACCGGTAATCATTTGCCCTGGATTAGTAGTCATCTCATCACACCCTTTAAGAGATGTGATGTGGCTTGGAAACCAGACGTGATGATGCTCACGACTGGAGCGAGTATAGAAGGTTGAGGAATCTTTGTACCACTAAAACTAGGAATGCTAAAGGAAATGCAGTAAGATTTTTCCTTTTTTAAGGGAGGAGATGCTTGTGATTTCAACAATTATAGACCTAGCATTAATAACTTCTATTGTTATTGTTATAGTTGGGTGAAAAACAGATGGAGTGCTTCTGGGGTGTGAAAATGTTGTAGCTACCTCCGGTGCTCTTCAGTCAAGGGATCGAGGTATATCTTCAAAAAAAGAAGGGCTGAGGCTGTTCCCCGTTCTGACATTTAACCAGAACTTTTCTTAACACATGATGAGTCACGAGGAGCGATCTCACCAAATAATCTTCTCAGTTCTGCCAAACACATCTCATGCTCAGCATTACATTAACACAAATACCACACCCATCGACTTCTCTTACAAATAAAACAGCTGCTGAAACAATCCAGGTCAAATTACAGACTAATAGCTTCCCTTGAGTGTGTTTTCATATTCTTCATTCAAATATTGTAGCAGGAAATATGTTTTTTTTATATATAATATCAGGTATAAAATAGTCTTACAATGCCATAAAATACATTCTCTGATAAAAGTCTTTTCTTTTCTTTTTTTTTTTGGTCAGGCCTAAAAATGGTCACTTTTTTCTCTGTGCTTGTCAATAACATCAGTAAAATATCTCAATTAAAAACAAGGTCTAAAATGTAATAAAACGATCCCCAATAGATTTAGGTTTCTGCAACATTTAGCATGTTTACATTTATCATTTGCAAATAAGCTTCTCAATTAGAAATGTAAAAAAAACAAAACAAATATTTTTCTTTAATTTGATGTTATCATTCCACATAAATTCACCTCTTTGGGACAACACCCTCACCCTAACCTGACTAGCAGGTCAACACTTGGTAAGGAACAAGTTAGTTCCTTTATCTTATATAAACACGGACCTGATTTTTTTTTCCCCAAATACATGTTTAAAAATGTAAAACATGTTAATGTTTTAATTGTTTTCTTAATGGTGTGGATACTAAAGGGTTAAATCATTGTTGTGGTTCTGTTTTGACCCGGTTCTGTCTCACCTCGGTTCTTGGAGGTGCTGAGAAGTTTCCCACTGTTGACTTTTCATCTGAGTATAACAGTTCACTGTTCACTGCAGCAAAAAGCACATTAAACTCATTTATTTCTGGACTAAAACATCCGGTTTGGTAGAGGATCTCCAGTCACCTGTGTCCTGATGGTGGTATGTTGTGTACGTCTGTGAGAAGCATCTGAAGATCTGCCAGGCCAAGATGCCCAGCGCCACCAGGAGAAGAAACACAGAAATTCCCAGGATGCAGTACTTTACTGCGTCTGGGAACGGCATCCTCATGCCTCCAGTGGCTGACAGCAGCTCCGTGGAGGCCGAAAACTCAAAAGCTATCATGACTCCACCTCTCTAAGGTCTCAACATCATCTGGAATATAAGCAGGAATAAAAGCATGTTAGATTAACCAAACTAAAGAAATGAAATGTGCTACAACATGCATTAGTTACAGTGGTTTCCCAGTCACATTCATCCTAATTCTGAATTAAAGTAATTACAAATTAATTAACTGGTTTATTGTTTGAAGCTGAATTTCATTTTGGGAAGAAATTAATTTAGTGTTCTTGTGATGATTTATAAAACATTTAGTTTAGTTTTAGTGTTATTTTGCTGCTATTTTTCATGTTTTTATGTTACATTTCTGGAGGTTGTTCATTCAGTTCACCTACATTTGACTAGTCATTATCCTCCCTCTGTATAAATATTATAAATATTCAATTAGTTTCACAGGTTTTGGGTGGATTCTTGTTGTTTGAGCTTTAGTCTGATTCTTTCCATCCATCCATCCATTTTCTGTAGCCGCTTATTCCTCCACAGAGGGTCGCGGGGCAGCTGGTGCCTATCTCCAGCGGTCAAGGGGCGAGAGGCGGGGGACACCCTGGACAGGTCGCCAGTCCATCGCAGGGCCACACAGAGACGAACGAGACAAACAACCACACACCCACTCACACCTAAGGACAATTTACCAGCCCAATTAGCCTGACAGTCATGTCTTTGGACTGTGGGAGGAAACCGGAGTACCCGGAGGAAACCCACGCACGCACGGGGAGAACATGCAAACTCCACGCAGAGAGGCCGCAGAGCCGGGACGCGAACCCACGACCTCCTCGCTGTGAGGCAACAGTGCTAACCAGCTGCGCCACCATGCAGCAGTCTGATTCTTTGTTTCAGTAAAACATCCTGCTTTATGGCATCATTTGTGAGAGGTCTTTGTGTCGTTCCCTGTCTGTGTTGTGTACAAATGTCAATCCACCTGATGATTTGTATTATCTATCAAACATCACCATTGAAAACAGCTCGTAGAAGCAGAGCAAACCTTAAAAACTTAAAGAAAAATCACAAAACCTACAGAAAACTGGACTGAGTGTACCGTAAATATCAGAGGGGATTTTCTATTATGAATTTTCTGAGGTATTTTCACGTTTTTTGAGTTACAATCTGCAAACACAAAGATCCCAGTCAGAAACATTATTTGTTTCTTCTAAGAATGAACAATGAAGCTGAGCTGTTATCTGTCAAGTGCAGCATCATAACATGACAATTATATGAGTGAACTACAGAAAAACAATAAAATAATAAAAAGGTTTTCTGGTTGTTTAAAGAGAAAAGAGGGGTTTGGTTCAGAGATTGTCTCACACGTTTTCTTAAACGTTCTTCAGGAAAATGTGTCCTCTTGTCAAAAGGGACATAAAATGTCTTCTTTAAGTGTCCTTAATGTGCAAAACAACCAAACTGTATTTTCCTGGTATATAAAACAAAAGCTGCTGGTTGGTTGTTCAGACAATATTATCTTCTAACAGATAGTCAAATAACACATGACTGACTGTTACGGTAACAGTGTTACCATGCAAATTATAATGAATGTTGCAGGAAAACGTACAAGTGAGTGTCTATATTCCTCCTAAAAACAGGACCTGGTTTGTTAAGGAGCATTAATATAAAGGAATGGTTAAACATAAAAGCAAATATACTTGTAACAATTTATTAGAAATTAAAACACATAAAAACATTACCTGAAAAAGGTTATGAAGCCTGGGCTCTTTGTTGCTTTCTGTAGAAAAGCAGCATCTTCCTGTGCTATTAGTCCATGTTGTAAGCTGTTTGATTGTCACAGAAACAACAGCACTTCTCAGCAGGAGAAACTCAAACCAGCGTTGTATCATCAAACCATTCCTTCTGCTTTGCAAACTCTAGACACACTCCCACTTTTTCCCTCTCCACAGAAGCAACACCTGACTTCCTGCACAGCATTCTGGGCCAACAGGTTTGACAAGATTTAGATGACATTTCAGAGATCTTGATGATTCGATGCCCTCTTCCTCCTGCAGATCCCTCCAAAACAATGAGATGAGTGAAATTAAAGGACAATAGTATGTGTGTGTGTCTGTTTGCATGCTAGATTACTGCATCAGCTGGTGATTTAGATGTGCAGTAGAACTGAATTTTGTATAACATTTTTTTTAGAATTCTATATTTCAAAACATATTCTACCAAGTATGATCTGGTATCATAAAAATAAACATGTTCAAAGAGGAAGTAAAGGAAGTTTTATTTTTTGTCTCTCAGGATTAAGATCACAAGGTGCTTTACAAATAGATAACAGATGAGACAAATATACACAGAGAGAATGTTAACAGAATAATAAACAGAAAAGGAGACATCAGGTCACATAACTAAGTTACAGGAATTCATGAACAGATGGGTTTTAAGCTGCTTTTTCAATGAGACCACCCTTGATCTTTAGCCTGATGTGCTGCACAACCAGGAGGCTCTGATTACCAGACCTCAGGAAAATGGGATGCAGAAGATCCCTGATTTAGACAGGTGTTTGTCTAGTAGGGCATAATAAACCAGAACCAGGATCTTCAATTGAGCCCTGGGGTTGACGGGCAAGCAGTGAACCTGGTGGAGTGGGGTGACAACAAGGGTGACTTTGGAGGACTAACACATGCATTTGGACCACCTGTAACTGATTCAAGGAAGTTTTGTTCAGACAGGTGAAGAGCGGGTTGCAGTAGTCCAGATGAGAAAAGATAAATACATGGAGAATGATTTCCAGTTCAGTGTGACAGAATAGGACTGAGTTTAGAAATGTTCCTGAGATAAAAGAAGGAAGAGCAAACCGAGAGCAATTTATGACAGAAGGTTTGATAAATGAAGCAAGGTGACCAAAAGAATCCCTGACTTTGGGAACAAGCAGCACAGATGAGGACTTCAGTTTTTGATGCATGTGCTGAAGAGGGAGCAAATAAAGGAGGAACAACAGAGGCCCCAACACAGAACCTTGTGGGACCCCATGGTCAAGGGGAATGGAAGAGGACCTGTATTTGGAAACAGCAGCAGAAATAATGCTCAGATCTGAGGAGAACCAGTCCAGCGCAGGTCTTGATAGGCCTACCCAGAGTCTCAGCCTATTGAGTAGCATGGTCAGTGATGTTCTGAAGTACATAACATTAATATTTAAGCCTGGCTCTCTAGAGGAAAGATTGTTTACAAACAGATTTTTTAAAGAGCAAGTTGCAGGTTAGAACCCCCTTAAACAAATGTTTAGAGAAATATAATAGAAACTTATTCTGAATAAATATTTAGACAAATATAACTTATTTAGGCTTTTGGGATTGTTTTTGTGAGAAATTTCTTTTTTTCCGCCAGACAGGAAGTGACGTAAAGACAGGGAGACCCGTTTGCTTGATATAGAGAAAAATATAACGATGTTAGCTTAAACTCGTGCTAATATCGTACAGATTACTATGAACCAGCAAATTTAAAAAATAAAACTAGCATTTGTCAGTTATTATGACATTGATACTTGACAATAATAAACAGTGATGAGCGTTTCTAAGCTGTTTCGAACTCGTTAATATCAGTTCACATAACATAGTTTAACACTTAGAAATAGAGAGACGACGTACACATTTTCATGATGCCTCCTTTTTCAGGTGTTTGTGTGGGAAATGTTTCAGCTGGAAATAATTTCTTACTAAGTTTTTTTTCTTGATTTGATTCTTTTTTTAAATTGATTAAATAATGTATTTTCCAGTTGTAGGTTTATTCTGAAGAAAACATATAAGGTAAAATATATTGCACCACAATAACATACTGTGCAGTTAATAGTTTGTAACTAAGTGTAAATATTGTATCAATATTTACTCTGCATTAAAACCCCTTATTGTGGAAGGCTACAGTCAGGTCCAGCAGAACCAGAACAAGCAGGTCCAGAGCCCACAGTGGAGTATAGGAGATGGGCCCATCTGCGCAGATGGAGCTGTTCCCCATTGCTCCTGCTTCTGTGGTGAAATGTGAGCCTGTCTCCCAGACAGGTTGACATTTGTCCCACAGACACCCAATAGATTGAGAATGTTTCCTGTGTTCTTTTCAGCACAGTTGGTTAAATGTATTTAGTTCAGAGAGAAGCTGCATGTTTTGTGCCTTTTTGGATTAAAAAACTAAATTTAAAATTTTTTTTAACAAAATTTAAAAAAATAAACAAGTACAATTAAAAACAGGAAAAACGTCATTTTAATAGACCACAATAACACTCAAATAATTGAAATAGTTTAAATAAAAGATAATAAAATGTTTTTTCCTGTACATTTCAAGGGTTAAACGCAAGATTTTTTTTCAGTCCCCCCACCCTCGTCCAGTAGGTGGCAACAACGCACATCCAACCAAAATTAGAAAAAAGAAGAAGAAATCTGAGCCGGTTGTAGGCGGGGCCTTGATAGAAGAAAGAGTAGCTAGCTGCTAGCCTACCGCTGCTGCAGGCTCTCTCTGTCCTTAGCAGATCAACATGGTCCAACTAGTGGGTTCCCTTCGGAAAGAGCTGGCCGACTCCCTGTCCACCTGCAAGGTTCTGGTGGTGGGAGCAGGAGGGATCGGTTGCGAGCTGCTCAAGAACCTCGTCCTCACAGGCTTCAAAAACATCGAAGTGGTCCGTTTCGTTTACGTTTGTGTTAGCGTTAGAGAGCCGGCTAGAATGCTAGCTAGATCTTTGTGCGGCCTTGAACTATTCACTGAGACGTAGCTTTCAACGATATAAAAAGGTGTTCACGGTGATGTTGTACCTGTATTACTACGTGTTCAGTATCAGATATGAAGTTGTATATATGAGAGCAAGACTTTTCAATTTAGCCAGAAACATTTGGCGCCATTACAGCTGCTAAGCTGGTCTGTGATGTAGCTCATCGACCAGTGGGATAGTTTGATTCCAGCAGGCGACGCGTGTGTCCGCATCTGGTGGTCTCTACTTTGATTTGGCTGTTTTCAGTTCATTGAATTGGACAATACTTTGCGTACTACTTTCATCAATATACCTCCAGATGATTCTGAAATGTACATAAGTGTTTTATTATGCTGAAAAACCAACATTTACTTTTTGAAATAAATTCTAAAATGAGCTAGTAATGAAACAGATTAATATTCATACTTACTATTTATTTGGTTCTCGTCAAAAGCCCTGTTGCTGGGCTGGGGACTGAAAAGCTGTTAAAGTTCTACCTGCCTGGTCTAAATAATAAACCTGTTTTGCAGCTGCAAGTAAATTAGAGTAGTTTAATCAACTACAATGTTACATAGATATTATTTAAATCTCTATATCTCAAAACAGCAGCTAAAAATTTTGATGACTTATAGAGAAATTGGAATACCAAGGATCAGACTTTACTGTTCTAAAGCCAGAAAGAGGAAATTTGATAAACTATGGCGCAGTAATTCTTACTATTTCATTATATGAACAAACTCCTAATATACTTCTTATTATGTAAAATGTATATTGTATGCTTTTTTTTAAACTTTGTTTAAAAAAGCAAATGTGTAAGTTAGATATCCAAAAGCTTAGTATTTTTATTACTGTACGCTCTAATTTGTTTCACTGACAAACCACTGTGTGCAGTTTTTCTTTTAAACATTGAGGCAGACTTAAGCTTTCAGACTCTGGTGACCTTCAGTCTGGAGAGTGAATGTTTTTGCTTTCGTGTAGTCACAGCCAAGAACCTGGATGTTTTGAGAGTTTTTGTCAGGGATTGTAACTAACGCTACTCGATATGTTCTTTAATGTTAATTTAATCGAAAACTTAGTAAAGGTTCTAATAAATAAATTCCTTAAATCAATTTAGCAGATGGATCCAAGTTGCATGAAACATGTTAGAAATGAGTTTCCATTCTTTTGGTTTCTGCAGATTGACTTGGACACAATTGACGTGAGCAACTTGAATCGTCAGTTTCTCTTTCAGAAAAAACATGTTGGTAAATCTAAAGCACAGGTATGTAAACTCCAGATGTAATGCTTTAAGCTTTTGTTAGGACTCACATCATGTTTATTAATTTGTGTATGTTTGGGTCTTAATGTTTTCCAGGTGGCCAAGGAAAGCGCCCTGCAGTTTTGCCCTACTGCAAACATCACAGCCTATCATGACAGCATCATGAAGCGAGTCTCCTCTTGATTTCTTTTATTCAGATTTTATAAACATATAATGTTGTGTAGAGATAGTTACAAACTCCTGATGATCACAGTGTTCTTTGTTTTTTTTCTCAACAGCCCTGATTACAATGTGGAGTTCTTTAGAAAGTTTGTGCTGGTGATGAACGCTCTGGATAACAGAGGTATTCTCATATCCTCAGAATGTTTAGACTCTTCTGTCACTCTGATCTGCCTTCAGATCATTAAAATAAAAAGTATTCCTTCCCAGCTGCTCGTAACCATGTGAACAGGATGTGTTTGGCAGCTGATATACCTCTGATTGAGAGCGGCAGTGCTGGTTACCTGGGACAAGTCACCGTCATCAAAAAGGTACTTTTATCTGTAAAAAAAAAAAAACGACTGGATTAACATTTATTAAAGATGTAAAGATTTGGGGTTTTAATCAAATCCTTATGAGGGTAGTGAATGTGTTGCATGACTTTTTATTCTAATCTTTTAACTCCACCTTCAGGGAATGACTGAATGCTATGAGTGTCAACCAAAACCCACCCAAAAGACCTTCCCAGGATGCACCATCAGGAACACACCGTCTGAGCCCATTCACTGCATCGTCTGGGCTAAATATCTCTTCAAGTGAGGCTTCTGTTTTATATGTTTAAGTCGCTCTGGACAGTAATGCCCCATTTATCCCTTTTATAGATTATTGTATTATTTTGGAATAGCTTTTGTCACTATTTTGATTTGTGCTAAACTTGAGTAAGCAAACATGTGTTTTATGCACAATCAACCTTGCACTGTTTTTCCCTGATATAATATGTCTGAAATAAAATAGGCCAGAGTACAGTTCCTTGAGGTTCATCTCGCTGTGCATGTTGTGTCTTTAGCCAGCTGTTTGGAGAAGAGGACGCAGATCAAGAAGTGTCACCAGACACAGCAGACCCAGAGGCTGCATGTGAGTGAAAGCTTCACAATTTACAGAGTCTTTCTAGGAACAAAGAAAGAAACTTAATTTATGATGTATTTTGTCATTTCTTTTAAAAGATAGAGATGTAGCATTACCCCTGGACTACCTGTATGTAACAGCTGTTTGTTCTGTTACCAGGGAATCCTGAAGAGACTGCAGCTCGTGCCACGGCCTCAGAAAAAGATGGAGACATCAAACGAGTTTCTACCAAAGAATGGGCCCGCTCCACTGGATACGACGCGATCAAACTCTTCAACAAGGTACTGGTCATAAAAATCAACCGTGGTGATCCGTGGTGTGTACTTTATTTGCTGAAAACCAGAGCAGTAAAGGTGGTCGTTTTTTAAATTTAAGAATTGAAGATACAGAATACTGTTGTTTATCTTGACGTTCATGTTTCTTTTATAAATGCCTTTTAAAGCTCAACTAGCCGAAACAAAGACATAACACACATAAATGTATTGTTAAAATTATAGCAAAAATGTTTATTGAATTAAATGGTTGCAGATGTCCGATGTAACTACAAAGTGCATTTAGGGGAGCAGTAAACTGAACTGGGATCAGTTGCTGAAAGTGGCCGTGTATCATTCTGACTTCATGTGAACTGAAACTCATGTGATAACTTTACACTGCAGTTTGTCAAATACTTGATTAAAAAAAACTGAATTTCTTGTTTAGTCTGTGCTGCTGTAGTGTGTTAGAGCACAGGCTTGTAGTAACATGCTTGATTGTGATTGGCTCTCCTCAGCTTTTCAAAGATGACATAATGTATCTGCTAACCATGGACAAGCTGTGGAAGAAGAGAAAAGCCCCGATACCTTTGGACTGGCAGCAGCTGGAGAACAGTGGTATGTCCTTTAAAACGATTGTGTTGAAATTAATAACAGAGCTGTGCTCCATGCAGGCTGTGTTTATGTTGGTGTGTTTTGAAGCTTTGATCAGTGCCCAGTTGAATCAGTCCCAAAGACTGTGTCTGAGACCCAAAAGTGAGAAAATATTTTCACTTTTTTTCACATCCTTATTCTTATTTTTGGGAAATGTGTTTTGAGCTAATGCTAAAACAGGTGGGTTCAAAATCTTTCCCCTGCTGACATCAAGAAGGGTAACGACCACTCCCCTCTAGAGGACAGAGCCAATCACGAGCACTTTTGTCTACCTGAGCCCACCCCCGCCTTTTAAAAACCACGGGAGCCCACATCCTCACAAACGTTAGCAAACAGTCATGGTTAGGGCTGTGCGATATGACGAAATATTTCGTCTGGACGATAGAAAATGTCTACCGTCAGATAAAATGCTCTATCGTTTAAGCCACGATAGAAGTTTTACAGCATAATGAGCATAATGCACTTTACGGGATGTTCATGAACGCACCGCGCAGCAACGCATAAACAAACATGGAGGCAGACGGTAGTGGACGCGTTTTAGACCAGAGTCAACAGGATAACCAGCTAACCCAAACAGAGGAGCTTGTAACTAAAAGAGGGACAACTTCTGTCTCATCGATGTGGTTTAAATATAAAAAGACCGACGTGGACCAGACAGCAGGCAGCAGCTGTTTGTAAAGTTTGCCGACTCCCAGTCCCAACAACGGACTAATATATTTTATCACCTGCACAAAAACCATGTTGAAGATACAGAGACAGTCAAAGAGCAAAAGCTGCAAAAGCAGCGTCGAGTGTTGGAGTAAGAGCTCAGAATAAACTCCAGACACAGATGCTGCAACAGGCTTTTACCCGCAGCACGTCATGCAGCTGCCAGCTGAGCGGGATGGAAGGAGGAAGGAGATTACTGCTGCTGTTACCAGGCACTTCTACAAAGATATAGCTCTAATCTACACGGTGGAGAAACCTGAGTTTTGTGAGTTACACTCGAACCCAGATATGAAACACCCAGCTGAAAACACATCACTAAAGTTATGTTACTGATTTATATGATGCATGTCGGGCCACAGTGGAGGAGGACATTCATGAGGTGTTCTATCGTATGTTTATCGTTATCGGGATATAAAATGAGCTATATCGGGATATGGAATTTTGGCCATATCGCCCAGCCCTAGTCATGGTGAAGCTACGAGCAAAGCACGGCAGTTGCGTCGTAGATGGTTGATCAACGAGCACAAAAGTCTTTTTTTACTCCCTTCATCTGAGCTCCCAAAGACCTACTGACGTCTTGCGAACTTGCGCGGAGAAAAGAGATGGGCGGGGCTGCACTTAAAGTAAGGGCCGATTTGACCAATGCAGAGCTTTTACATGTCATTGAGACGTAAAGGAAATGATTCAGAGTGGATATAAAGTGCAGAATAAAGGACCTTTTAAGGGAGTTTTGGACTTTTGCATCTTAGTTGAAGAAATTTGAACTCTGGTGCTTTGTTGAAGTTTGCTTGTCCTACTTCAAACTGTCTTTAGAGAGATTTGCTTCAGCAAAACCTTTCCACAAAAATTTAGCAGTAAAATAATTCCTAAAGCAATTTATTCAGTCAATATTTTTGTTTTTTTGTTTTCATCCAGTGTGTCCTAATGAGGAGACGCCAGCTTTGGGTTTGAAGGACCAGAAGGTTCTGGGTATTTGGGGTTACTGCCAGATGTTCCAGCATAGTGTGGAGACTCTCCGCACACAGCTGCATGAAAAGGGTGAAAACTCTGAGCTCGTGTGGGACAAGGTAAAGAATCTTTGATTAACTCAAAAATAGTCTGATAAGTGAGTTGTAGATAAAGCTGGTTGGGTAAAGTCACAGTATTATGTGCCAACACCAAAACGCTGAACTGATTTTTTTTTAATACTTTTTTGTAAGCATAACTGGTCCATTGTTTTAACTGTTGCTCACCAACCTGCACCAAACTTTGAGCTAGTGAGGCACAGTTTAGTGTTTCCTCCATCTGGAGTGATGCGTTGCACACAGATGAGCGTAACCTGTTAATAATGACTGACTGTTAAATCTTTCATGCCTCTCCTGATGTCAGGACGACCCTCCAGCCATGGATTTTGTCACTGCAGCAGCAAACCTACGTATGCACATCTTCAGCATGAACATGAAGAGCCGTTTTGATGTGAAGTGTAAGTTTTGATGATCAGGATTTAGTTTTCTTGACATTTTTCAGGTAATAGTCTAAACTAAAACCATTTGTTCATTTCTTTCAGCAATGGCCGGAAACATCATCCCAGCTATTGCCACTACCAACGCTGTTATTGCAGGGCTCATTGTTCTGGAAGCACTGAAGATCCTCTCTGGGGAACTGGAGTCATGTCGCACGGTTAGTCCAGCAGCCTCCAAGTGTCCAGAATTCTGTGATGTTATCTCCATAATTTAGGATATTTTCTTTATTGTTACCACTTCCCATAGCCTGATATGCACTGTTCTGGAACAGTGACACAAACCAGAAACACAGTGAGCAAAGCAACATAAATAAACAAAGCATTTAAAGATCTAGCTTATTATAAGCATTTAAATGTAATAAATGTATATAGCTACATTGGTGTTGGGTTGTTGTATTGGTGCACAATAGTTCTAATTATGTCCTTAACAAAGTTGTAATGCTTAGTAAAGTTGTAATGCTTAGATTACTAAATAGTTTATTATCTTACTATGAGTTCTCTGATAACACTGACTTGTTTCTTTTTTAAATTTTTCTCCAGGTTTTTCTAAATAAGTGTCCTAACCTCAGAAAGAAGCTGCTGGTTCCGTGCATTCTGGACCCGCCCAGCACTAACTGCTACGTCTGTGCAAGCAAACCTGAAGTCACAGTCAAACTAAACGTCCACAAAACGACGGTGCTCTCTCTGCAGGACAGGGTAATGTGACTGCTCCACCCTAAACCAGAACAGGAAGCATGTCTTTGTCAGTTATGTTGTTCATTTTACAAATCTGAACACGGCAAACCATGAAAACGTTCATTTCATACAAAAAACGCCACATTAGAACACATCAGTGGGATGTGAAGTGACTCTGGTGGCTCCAGACGATCCCATGTGGAGATGAGCTGATGTTGTCTTTTGTTTAGATCCTTAAGGAGAGGTTTGGCATGGTCGCTCCAGATGTTCAGATAGAAGATGGAAAAGGAACCATCCTCATCTCCTCAGAAGAAGGAGAGACAGAAGGTAGGCAAAGGAAAAAGGTTGCTTTTAATGCTATACTTGAAACATTGGTGTTTAAAAAAAAGGCCATTCACTTATTAAAAAACGAACAACTGTTTAATTATTATGTATTTCTGAAGAAATGTCAAATTAAACATTTTCCTTCTAATGTTTTGACATCTTTTTGGTTTTTTTGTTGTTTTTTTACTGACTTAACTTTTAGTTTTACCAGTTCTTGGTAGTACTACTGAAGTATATCAGGTTTAAATGGTACAAGAATGCCAGAGCAGAAAAAAATAAACAAACCAGCAGGAAAGGATAAAAATGTAACAATATTCTTCAGATGTTTATTATTTTGGTTATTTGCATGTGGAAAGTGAATCATAACCATTCAACTGGACAGAAGGGGGCGCTCTCAGATTTTTTTTTGCAGTATTGCTAATTAATGTAACTTGCTTCTAATCAACATCAAACTGATTCTAATCAATAATGTTTTTACTTTTTATAAAGTTAATTTGTTCAAAATTCTGTTATTTAAAAAATGTAATAAAAAAAATAAAAGTATTACTTACTGTGATTAGTTGTCTTCAAATCTCCACTGTAACCATTCTTTCTCTTTGCAGCCAACAACAACAAATTTCTTGCTGATTTTGGGATTCGTAACGGCAGCCGTCTTCAGTCTGATGACTTCCTCCAAGATTACACACTCCTCATTAACGTGCTTCACGTGTATGTTCCTCTGATCACATGATGCTCTGTAAAATCTGTTTATCTGATGAGTAACCTCTGAGTGAGATGAATTGTTGTGGATATGTTCTTGTCGTCAGTGAGGAGCTTGAGCGGGACTTGGAGTTCGAGGTGGTCGGTGAGGCCCCAGACAAAGCTCCGCCCCCTCAGAGTAACCAGGAGGAAGTAAACAGCATCACCAATGGCAACAAAGACTCCGCCCAGCCGTCCACATCCTCTAAAGGTCAGCATCAAAGTCATCTGTTAAATACAACTGAATGCTTTTTAACCCTCCTATGACCACAGTGTGTGTGTGTGTGTGTGTGTGTGCATTGTATTTTGACAAAATCAAGATCAATATTTCTTGTAAGTAGATAAATAATACTGCACTGACTTTTAGCCAAGTAGTTGTCTGGGGGCTGGGTAGGCAGAGCAGAGATGTTCACATAAAAAAATGGCATATAGAACCTGATTTTAAAGGCAGAGAGCTGATGGCATTTAAACTGTACAAATACAATCATTTTGCTACTGTGAAAGCAGTAGTTTGTCATATTTGAAATATGGATGTAACTTAATCTGATTCTTAATGTATTTACCTGAAAATCTGAAAAACCCTTATAACCATTATACTCTTAATGGTTCCCTTAAGGATACTGTGGCCTAGAGGTAGTGGCAGCAACTCCCACCTGGGAGAGCAGGGATTGAATCCTGGCCCAAACCATCTGTCATTTAATCATTAAATGTTATTGTCTAGGGGCCGTGCAAGTCGACACACGCACACATTCGTGCAAAAAAAAAAAAAAAAGAGGTCGGTGGCTGTAAATCTGAGGGTCACAGGCCTAATCCGGCCTGCAGGCTGCTAGTTGCAGACCACTGGTCTAGTGTATTTGTTCAATGCACAATTGAAAAGCTCTTCTTCTCTTTTAAAATCAGTTTGAATTTTTTGATTTGGACCAACCGTTCAGGAGTAATGGTATGGGCAAGCTTGTGTGACAATCATGACACAGCTGTGAATCTTGCATTGATTGTTCAAGCTCATATTACAGATGTTCCAGGGCTACCATAATATGTATATGCCCTGAAAGTGCTGTTTCTCAGCTTTTTGGAACTTTTGGGAATTTTTCTGATATTTTGAACGGTCCAGGATTTGTAGCAATGAGAAGTATGCATGCCAAATCCTGTTGGCGTCGACAGCCAGGATGGTCATAAGAGGGTTGAATTGGTTTTTGAATGAGTTTGGAGGTATTCCATTTATATTTCTTTTAGCTGCACAAGATGCATGAGAGGTTTGTTGCATGAATTGCATTTTTCATCCAAATCCACACACAAATTTTTTGTAGGAATCAAATTTGGATTGGCAGTGATGCAACTTCCCATTTCTCCCTTTTTAGTGATTTCTCTGTATAATTGTTTCTTTGGACATGATCATTATTCTGCTGAAGGTCCAGTTGGACAGAATGGCCTTGTGATGTTTTCTAGTAGTTTTTTGATATAATGCACAAAAAATTTGAGAAACAAAAATTCCCACTTTTGTAATGTCGGTCGATAATTCTAACTAATTTGTTAAGGTGACCTGGCCTCAGTGCAGCGCATGCTTTCCTCTTTTATCCTTTCTTCTTTTAAGCTGATCAGTTTTTTTACTTTGTTTTAATTTTTTCTGACAATACAGAGTTGAACAAATTTGTAAAGATTTAGGATTTTAAAATATATGTATTTTTTTTGTTTGGACTCTCTTTTGTAAAATTAATTTCCTCTTCGATCTTAGCTGAAGAGGAAGATGATGACCTCATGATCGTCGACTCAGACGAGGAGGAAGCAACAGCGTCCAGCTCTGCGGCCGTGACAACCGGCACCAAAAGGAAGCACCCAGACGCCGAGACCGGGGAGACCTCCACCAAACGCTCACGGACGGACCAATCAGGTGCATCTGACGACGAAGACGACATAATCGCTCTGGACTAACAGCCCTCTCTGTTCCATCTGAAGGGATTTCTGTCAGTTTTTTTGATTCGACTCCAAACAGACAGTAGGCTGAAATAAAAACACTTGTTTAATGAAGAACAGCTTCCTCCCCGGTTCATCTCCTACAAATGTTTTTGTGCTTTCATACACACTTTCTGACGTGAAACTGTAAATAGATTCAGCATTTTGAAAAATGCAGCAAGTTTCTTTTATTTTTATTCATTTACTGTCCTCAAATGCTTCTTTTGATGTTAAAAAAGTGCTTTTTGTATTTTTTTATAAATGTACTGTATTTCTCATGCTACACAAGTCAGAGTGTCTTGTGTTTTTTTGTTTTACAAAGTTTCAAAAATATCAGTTAAAGAGGCGAGCAGGCAGGCGGACCCAGGTGTTTGTAGTGGTAAATGCTGGTTGTTGACTGCACACAGACCCAGAGATTTTTTTTTGTTTTTGGTCAGTTAGTGCCAAGGGGTGTTAGTGTTCTACCTCTTTTGTTTTTCTTTAGAATTCACATGTTTTTTGTTTTCTCAAATCTGTAACCATTATTTCTGTAACTTGGTCAGTGATGCGTCAGCTGTCAGAGAATCTAAAACTGTTCCTCCGTCAGCCAACATTGAAACGGCACTGACAGAATTGGATATTTCAAAACTGAGTTCTGGTAGCTTTGAATCACGCTAGTTGTAGTTTAAACATGTTATTTCATAAACAACACCACAAAGAGACAGTTTGTTAAAAACCAACCCAGCAGCAGCCTGGTGGTTGACACATCTGGGTCCTCCAACAGCAGAGAGCTGGACTTCAGAAATAGAAGTACTTTGTAGTTTCTAGTGATTTTTGGTATGATTTGAAAGTTTGTGAGAGCTTTTGGACCAATTTGAAGAAGACAAATAAAGGCAGCCATTTCAGAGGCTTTTTCTTCAGTCAGTTTTGGCTTTGTAAAGTAGTTTGTACTTTCTTAAGCATCACAGGCAATATGACCTCAAAACATGCGATTCATATAAAACATGTTGACTTGAAATTATTTAATTTGCATCTGTTTTCACATTCTGTAACTAGGGTTGGTAAAAATATATTTTTTTGTACAGGGAAATTGCAGATATACATAGACAGGGGTGCACATGTATCACTAAGGTACTCGAGAGTATCGGGGGCACTGTGTGTGTCAACAAGCTTCTGTAGCAGTATGAGTGCTCCTTCGTGCACCCTGCAACAGGATGTTAAGCTCGTCAGTGTGTGATCACGGGTTGTGTGATCGGTACCGTGATGGCACCGATGTGGGGGATCTGGTACACACACATCTGGTCCACATGTGCACTGGCATACCAGCACCCTGTATGTATATGTGTGTTTTACTGTTTTTCCTAGTTACTGAACAGTCTGCAACCAAACTTTTACTATGCAAAAACAACCTTTAAAGAAAAAGATTCTTAAATTGCATAACATTTCTCATCAAATTATGAACAGATTTTGCAATAGAGTTTTTAATACAATGTGCCCTATGGACTAGAGGTTCACAAACTTTAGCTTCTGACCCACAAAATTAAAACAGCAAAGGTTTAAAAATCACTGGTTGAATAAATTAAACAGCCCAAAAATCAAAACAAGGGCATAATGAAGATGATTCAACTTTTTTATGTCTGTTATTTAATATTTACATCAATTATAGTTTAGAATATTCTGTTTGGAATTATCTTTTCTTTCTTGAGGATCATGTCAAGACACCAAATTTAGTATCTTTATTAGTCATTTGCTTTCACCGCTTTAATCCTTCAGGATCTAATGTGGTCAAATTGTCCACTCCTACCTGGAACGCAGAAAATGTGCATGTTCCTGCTCCATTCTTAAGCAACAATGAGCACAGTGAGCGTCTGTTTTGTAGGTCGCCTTTTAATGACCTTTCCTCCAGATGTCAGAGCCTGATCGTGCTCATTTTAAACGCTTAGTGTTGTGTCTATTCAACAGAATTTTATCATTCAGTCAAGGTTTATTAGTTTGAAACTCGAGAATCTTGTGTTTGAACTAGTTCAGGTGATGTCATCAAACTCATGTGACTTTGTGACGTGTTTATTTACATGTAGATCAGCTGACTGAGGCGATAGCAGCAGGTCATTAAGGCAGGTTTTCACACCAGCTGAGAGCAGATGTTCCACTCAGGTCACCTGAGGCGCATCTAAAAACCACGTCTGAACAGAGTCAAAGAACCTTGTTTACACATATGTGCTCTGAAATGACTTAAGTCTTGATGTTTTGTAAACAAACAAGGTGCTGCACCTTTTCACTATGTGTTGAAATTTTTTAGGTTGTGATGCAACACTGCACACAAACCTGGTAAACAAGCTTAGAATACGTATTGGGTCAAAAGTCTTTCTCAGAGGAAGATTTTTTAAATAAAAATGCATCATATTTAAATATCAGGACTAACAGGTGCAACCATTTCATTAAAAACTATAATGTTAAATGTGCCAACAATGAGAAATTGTGTCTCCAGTTGTTTTATCCATTAGTTGATGGGAACATATTTCAATAACAGTAGGACATTGGTCATTTGACACCCCCCCTTCCCCCCCAATCTAAACAACCCTCATGACCTTAGGAACAAAGCTCTTTTGGTAGACAAGTCCTGATTAGAGTTGTGTACCCAGAATGCACAGCAACACGTTTACAGAAACCCAAACAGCATAAAGCACAAACAGCTGATACCAGGGTGGAAGGCTGATGGTATTGACTTGTTCTGCAGCCAGAGGACCCATCAAGTCAACCCTGACCTCAAAATACATAAAAACACATAAAGTCAAATATGAGGCCAAACTGTGTCATGCAGTGGACTAATAACCCCAAACACAGCAACACAATAATCAATGATCCAGCTAAAGTCCAGGCCTCAACATGATGCTGTGAAGAACTTTAGGAGATTAGTTAAAGTTTTACCAGAGAACAATACTATTAAACCATAAGCTTCAGATATTTTGAGATGTATGTGCATGTTTAAGACTTTTATTTTGAAAGAAGTTCTTTTGGTTTGGCTGTAGACTGATGTGGAAGTGGCTGCACCTTGTTTTCAATAAAATACCACTTTTGTTTTTTATTTACTCAGTAAAAACACACCTGGAACCCCGCACTGCAAAACTACACTTGGGTTCAGCAGCACACCTCAATTCTTTAAAAGCACTTACTTTTGAATTGTTAAAACTTTTTCTACATTTTTCTTTGGGGAGGGATTTGATTATAATTACTTTTTTATTTTAGTTATTTATTTTAGGAAAGAATGAAACGTTTTTTGATTTTGAACCAAAGTGCAAGTGACCATATTTGATCACTTGTGTGCACTTTAAATTTTGAAATGCAACCTAAACCAGAAAAACCTTACAAAGTTCTAAAACTTAAAAAAAAAAAGGCAAGTGAGCAGACCCCTGATGTATGAGTAAATCATCAGTATGGGCTGGAAAATCTTGGAAAAACTCACCTTGCAAGTGCTTGAAATGTCTGTGAATTTGATTATGGCAAAAGTCTAAGAACCCTGCCTTCAACTTTTACACTAAGAGAAAAAAACATTGTTCCTTTTTTTGTATTTTATATTCATTTTAGACAATAAGGGTAACAAAATACACTGTAGATAATAATATAAAACTCATATTAGGGCAATAACAATCAAAGACAATATTGTTCAACTTTGTATTCGAACATCCCCATTTCAAAACGTTTTATTTGAATATTTTTAGTTAATTTTGGTACATACTTCAATAAGATATAGGGACTAAAATGTGCTAAACAGATTTTTTTTGACCTACCAATTCAACCCTTATAGGGCAAGTGACCAAATTTTAATACTTGTGTGTGTGCTTTTAATTTTTAATTGCAGTCTAAACCAAAAATTTTGCAAAAAAAAATTTAATGTAAGAGACACAATAAACACATTTTTTAAAGTTAAAAAGTACAAATATTTTAAAAAAGTCAAATAAATAGATCTAATTAATATTTTTGTAAAGGGGAATTTTCATTTTAATATTCCCCCTGATAACACAATGTTTGAAACTTCCCATATCAGAGTATTTCAGTTAGCAAAAAGTGACACCTCTCAGCTGGTTTCCGCTCTGTTGTTATGGTGGTTCCTGACGCCCCTCAGTGGAGGCATCTGATTGGTCGGAACCATAGCCCCTCCCCCAGTTTCGCGACTGTTCTGGAGACCCACCGAGGGCCTGAGCGGTTGTCGGCGATGTAGAAAAACATGGCTAAAAAGGGTTAAATGACCCTAAACTTATGCAATAGCTTCAAGACAAACCATTGTTTGCCTTTATTGTTACATGACGAAGGTATCCCCCGCCTCCAAACAAACAAAAGGAAGGTACGGACAGAAAAAAAGCACCGAGCTGATGATTGTTTTGAACGGACAGCTAACTTCTCAGACTGTGGTGGAGTTTGGAAGCTAGCCCGTGAATGCGCGTCGTGTAGCTGTTTGTACTGAAGCAGGTAACGCCAGTTCGACCAAAATGGTGACTTTCTCGATGGCAGTTCGTCCTCTGGTTTCTCATCTTCACCGGCAGCTCGTCAGACACGCCAAGAGTCACCGAGTGACGCCTGTCAGACGATGCAACCTCACGGCGTGCTCCAGCAAATATGTGCTGTCCCAGAGTGAGTACCGATAATGCTGCACATGATGTGTTTCTCTTTAGACTATGAATCAGTGACGAAGTATCCATCACCTCCCAGTGTGATGCTGGCCATTTGACGCACTTTGACCTACATAATCACATGCATTATGGACATTTTTGTCCAATCGAGCAAATTTTTCATCTGTTCGTCGTGTTGACAATGTTTTGCATATGACAGTTTTTGTAACCAAGACTATATTGGCAAAGTTTGAAGTTCAAAAAATAGACCA
>SSNR01000168.1:556769-599381 GCA_006937965.1 Callopanchax toddi | reverse complement strand
TGAACGGCGCAGCTCCGGTGAACAGCGCAAGGACATGACGCACGGCCCCAAAGACACCTACTTCCGTAAACACGTATTCACACACGTTGTTTGCAAACCGTGCGTCATGTCCTTGCTCTGTTCACCGGAGCTGCGCTGTTCAGCGGAGGGTTACAGCTGCTCTTTTTCATAAAAGCAGTCCCGAGTTAAAAATAGTACCTGTAATTCCTTCGTGTTACTTTTTATTTTCCCTTGCAGTAGATATGTTTACTGAGGTCACTAGGCCGAATTATTATCACCATTTAGTGAGTTTTATGGACGTTTTTTCTGGCAATGCTATCTGGTACCATTCACTTACAGTGTTTGAGCTAAGCTAAAGCAAAAAGAGTACTGCCAGATCAGGAAAACGGCTGGGCTGTTTACAGATAGTTTTTGCCCACTTATCTAACTCTGAGGAATATGGCAATAGACAAAAAATAACTTGGCGGTGAAGTATCTCGTCAGCAAAGCAGCCAATACATCCTTTTTCAAAAATAAAATACCTTAGTACCTTTATCTGTTCACGTCTTAGAGAAATGCCCAAATCTAAATCGTCCAAAGGTAAAATGACAAAGCCGTCTCAAATGAACGCGGTTCCTGAGCTGCCACCATGTTGTTTAATTTCAAAGTCGAAGCTCTGCCGTCATCAGCTAATCCCACCCACCAAACTGTTGCATGGTACGGGACTGACCAGACCAATCAGTGGGCTGCAGAGGTTCCAATGGAGCGTGGCCAGAGCAGAACTGATGGTCTAGTTTGATGGACTAGGCTCAGCATTCTCTATGAATTTACACATCACATCAAGTTATCAACATCTTTTTAATTAGGGCTAGCTGGAATATTCACACTTTTCCCTCATTTCCAGTCTTAATGTTGAGGAATTTGAGTTATTTTATGTTTATCATTTTCTATGTTTTAATCAGGGATGCACACAATTTTTTTCATTGAGGTTCTCAATGGAGAATCTGGCGCTGACGTTTGGTGCACACCTCTTTAAAAGATTGTCAACCGGATGTAAAGATCATGAGTTTGTGATCCCGGGTTGTGCAATCGGATTCGGGACTGCAAAGCCACCCGTCCGCAAAGGCGTGTTTGGGGAGAAGCATCTAGTGTAGTGGTTATGTACACCGCTGTTGCATGTTTTAAAGGGATCCGGTCTCTTATCTGTGAGATAAATCTAACTCTGAGTCTCAGTAAAGTCATCTTTAACCTTTCAACTCTAGTTGATGACATAAGTGAACCAGGAAGAGTTGCATCGCCACACACACACACTCTGATGGTCGTACTGTGTTGTTTGTTTTCAGCTCCACTTGGTCCACTGGAACTCTGACAAGTACAGCCTGTTTGAGGAGGCAGTGATGGAAGACAACGGACTGGCTGTTATTGGAGTTTTTCTGAAGGTACACACTGATCCTGTTCACTGAAGAGATACAGTCTGACACACCTCAGCCAGCCTTTGATTATCATCCTTCCGTTTGTTGTGTGTCAGATAGTGATGCGTACGCCACATGGTGTTAGCTGATTGTGAAGATATGAACTCTAATCCAGATTAATGTCTAATCGTTGTGTAGGTGGGAAAGAGACACGAGGGGCTGCAGAAGCTGGTAGACGCGCTTCCAGCAATCAGACACAAGGTCAGTCACGTGCACTTTTTAAGATGAGTGTGTTCTTTCACGTTTTGACAGAAGGTGATAGTGTTTTTGTGTATGTCTTCTAGAATAGCTCATAAAACCACTGGACAGATTTGAATTAAAGTTAGCTGAAAGTCACCCCCAACACAAACCCTGATTATTAACTGATCTCAAGATCATTCCTTCTAACAAAACTGTTTGAGTCAACCTCTTTGGGTTTTTTAGCAAAATACTTAAACATTACCATCATTTCTCAACAATAGAAGTTCTAAGTTTGACACTTTGGGGTGGTGGGAGGTGGGTATTCCTTCAAGGAATGATGGGACTTGAATAAAAAATGTTGACCCCTAATTTACCAACCAGCAAATTATAATTTATCTTTTTTAAAGTAGTGACACCCTCTACTGGCTGATTCAGTGAAACATGTGTCAAACTGCATGTTTTAAACAAACTGCTTTTAAATCAGTGAGAGCATGATGAACAGGTAATTCAACCACTGAATCAGGTGAGTTACAGCAAAGAAACAACTAAAACTTGTAAGACAAGAAAATTTGACACCCTTGATGAAATATACATTAAATAATAAACAAAAAAAACTATTTATATTCCATGTTTTTTGTTTAATCACTGGAAATCTGTGAAGGTAAACAAACAATACACCAGCTCCACTCACCTCTGTCCATACAGTCAAAATGTAGCATCTCAATGTCTAAAGTATCAGAGCCACTGTGATCTGGTTCCAGGGTGAATGGTGTAACATGAAGCTGCTGTGGATCCAGGTCTGTAGGGACGTCCTGATTCGGTTGTTTTTGTTTCATCTCATCAGTTCAGTTTTCCCAGAGACAAACATCCAATAGAAGAAGACCGAGAATAAGCTTTGTTCTCAGGCTAGCTTAGTTTAACTCTTGTTACATCCTTCTCTTTTTTTGTAGCTCAGTCACAGCATTTATTGGGTCTGCTGTGTGAAAACGATGATATCTGAAACGCTCCAGCGTTCTCTAAAGATTCTGTAACACTTTGTTCATCTGCAGCCTGAATATTTTCTTCATGCTCTGTTTCTTTGGCCGACTACAGGACAGCGTAGTGGAGTTTAACTATTTTGATCCCGGTTGTCTGTTACCCACCGACATCAACGACTACTGGACATACCACGGCTCACTGACCACGCCCCCTCTGACCGAATCCGTCACCTGGATCATCATGAAGCAGCACATAGAAGTCAGCCATGACCAGGTGTGTTTGTGTTGTTTTATCCTGTGATGTGAGAACGGTGGAGGAGAGAGAGGTTATCCAAACCTACTAAATCTGTAAGGGGGCGAATACTTTTTCACAGCACTGTATCAGCATTTCAACCCCTCAGTTGGTTAGAACAGATTTGAAAGCTAACGGAACACCTTATAGCTGCATTGAAATTATTCAGGGGTCACCTTTATCCCACGATGTTCCTCTGCTGCCCCCATGTGGCCATAAATAACAACTACAGCTTTTTAATTCAAAGTTTTTAATGAATTTTGAATTTTTCTAGATTTTACGGAACAAAAGAAGCTCCACCCACACTAGAGGAGAGATCTGAGGAAAAAGAGAATAAACACAAAAAAGCAGAGCGTAGTAAATAAATATAAAACAGACCTTTACCTTAGTGTTGTTTACGCCTTTAAACATTTTCTCCAAACTTTCAGTAATGACACTGATCCTACCCTGGTTTAAGTCTCTCCCATGCAGATTTTATTTTCTCAGAATGAGCTGGAGTTACTTCACATGGTTCATATTAATAAGTGGGATCAGCTAGACTGATGGCTGGGGCTTGTAGAAAAATGTAAGAATGGGATTGCAGAAAAAATTTCAACTGAATAAAGAGAGAGAATAAAAGGAGGTAAAGGCAGCTGCTCACACGGTGCTAGTTTATATTCAGTATAGAGTTAGTTAAAGTTCCTGCTCCATGCCGAACTGAAGGAAGGGGAGGAATATATGATTGGATATCATGAAGTTAAATTAAAGCAGCTTTAAGTCGATCAAGTCAAACTCACCTTGTGTTTCTGAGTAGTGTTTAATAAGTCATTTAGTTCAGAAGTCACCAAATTGCTGCCAGCTGACCTAAAGGTTGAGACAAGACCCTGAACCTCCAGCTTATGGACACCTGCGTACATTTATAGTTACCCAGAGAGGTTGATGTAAAATCTGCTTTTTGTCTCATGCTCTCCCTTCAGCTGGCTGTCTTCCGGAGCCTTCTGTTCACCTCCGCTGAGGAAGAAGTACAGAAAAGTATGGTGAACAACTTCCGAGTGCAGCAGCCTCTCCGAGGTCGCGCCGTCCGCTCCTCCTTCTCTCCCTTCCTGCAGGAGCTGCCGTCAGCTGAAGACAACAAGCAGAAGCTGTGATGCTGCTGGACTCAGTAACACACACAGAGCTGCAGAAACACAAAACTGGTTTAAGGACGTTGACTTTGAGAAAGATGCTTTTATTTTTTATGGGTATAATCAATTCTTTAATCCTAACGTTTTATTCTGAGGATGTTAGAACTCATGCTGGGTAGAGACTATTTTCTCTCGTGTTACAATCAAGGGACGGGTGCTGTGGTGGGAAAATGTACTTTTAAGCATCTACAGTTTTCTTCCTTTTTGTGAGGTTTTGCTGGTAAAAACTTGACAGCGCAGTTTGTCGACCACAGCGGCTCGGTGGGGGTTTTACCCTCAGAAAGATGCTGCAGGTGTTTGTTTACAACACGAGATTTTAACAAACCGTCTGGAGGACGAGTCTCCAGGAAATGTAAAATAAATCAAAACTCGTCAAACGTTTTTAAACAGCCGCTTCTTCGTAAAACCCCAGTTTGTTTGTTTCTGTGTTGAATTCGAAGCAGTGAGATGAATGTTTTTATCTGTTACGAGGAGATTACAACATCTTTTCCTTTAAGCTGAGTTTAAAAACTCTTCAGCCTTTGTTCTCCTACCTGTGTTACTAATGCGCACAAACATTTCAGTTTACTGAAGCACAGGCACGAACTGTAAAATAATAGTAAAGGGGTGGGGCGGGGATAGATTATAACACCACAACCTGTGTGCCTTAAATATTATGTGTCTTGAGTCACTGCTTTAGTCAGACGATAAGTCTCTCACGCCTTCGTCTTTAAGCTTCATGATGTCCACAGACACACTCTCATTTGTCTGTTTTTATATGTGAAATTAATAAAATGACTCACCAGAATCAGAGTAGATGAACTCCATCAACCCGATCAGATCTCCAGATAGAATCAGGCTGTGTTGTTTAGTGTCTGTAATCAAATCATGGTGTCTAGGTTAGGAGATGCTTTGACATGAAATTAAAGTCAAAATGCTGAAATAATATAACACATTTTAGTAGTTCAATGCATCAGTTTTTGCTAAATTCCAACATTTATTTGTCTATAAAGTGTTTTAACTTGCTGGAGCTGTGTTTAATGTATCTTACCAAACTCTATGAAGCCCTATTGATGCATTTTAAAGTCTTAAACCCTGCAGGAAAGGATTTTGTAACTCACGTTGAGGTTAAGCAATGTTCTGAAGAATTCTGGCAGTCTTCCTGCTTTGGGTCACACCCAGCTGCCGGCTGCAGCGCTGTAAGAAACCTAAAGACGGCTCATGTCAGGAAATATGCAGCTCTACAAATGTTAAAATCCTATCTGCTCCTTTTTAACGACGCAGACAGAGGGTGAGAGGTCACCGCTGTCTGTAATCCCTGTTTAACAATGCAGCTATCCAAACTGTCCCCCCTCCTCACGCCCATCGTCCCCCACCTGGGTTCAGGCTCAGCTCGACGATGTTCGCAGAGCGATGCTAACTTGTTGCGATGGCTCCAGAAAGGCTGAATAAACACTGAAGAGGCCACAGGAGGTCGAAGTGATTTTAGCGTAAAGTTCAAGTGGGATTTGATGAGGTGTGGGTGTTTTTCTTCTTCTATGCTTTTCGTATTAAACTAACACACGGACGAGGACTCAGTGCTGCCTTCATCGCACAAGTTCTAGATGTTCGCATCATTTTTATGACTGTTTTATTGTAGCGCTGTTAATATGAACATGTTGAATGTGTAAATGGCTGTTTTCTGTCCCAGTTCAGACTTTAGAAATCTGTTTACTTGTTTCATAAAACTAATAAAGAGATGTGATGAATTAATTTGTTCTCTGCTTTTTATCCGAATGTTTCTTCAGGGTGTTTCTGCAGCTCGTTGGGATGTTTGAGCAGCTGGATGTTGTGTTTGCTTCACACTGTACTCGGTTCATATTTTAGATGTTTATTTGTACAGTGTTCAGCCTACATTCCTGCCCACCAGGGCCCGCTGGACTCCTCTAGCCTCCCAGCATGCCCTGCTCCATCTAAATGGCTTCTTTAATATCCCAGCTGAGCAGGCAGGGCATTTCACTTTAAATAAATTGGCATTTATGTCTGATGTTGGACAATAAATAATATATAAAAACAAAAATAATCCCTGTTTGTGTTTAAAATAATAAAGCACAAATAAATTTGGGTTCACATGCTAAATCTGATGGGGTTTTTTTGCTAAAATTCTTTAAATAATTTGATAAAAATGTGTCTCAATCTCCAACAAAATTGTCAGCAGTTGGTTTACAAATTAAAATTTATAAAACGTAGACTCTTGGGAGGAAAACTTTAAAGTTAAACCTTTCAAAACATTCCAGACCGTTTGGGTTTACAGGACAACAGAATCAGGTTTGAGCTGGTGATTCATCCTGCATCAGCTGAATGAAAACTCAGAAATCAAACTGTAGTCTTTTGATTTTCTTTAAATTCTTTGTTTTAAATGTCCTGATTATGTGCCGCTCACTGCGACCTGAGCATCAAAGAGCTGTTTTTCACGTGTCTCATGTTCAGCAACGACAATAAACATCATGAAATTTGAAACTCTGTTTTCAGTTTTACCTGAATCCCAACTGAAGGTCAGGAATCTTCACATCAGAACACAATGGATGAGTTTGGGTTTAGTTCTGGGTCCATCCTGTAGCTGTGCTCTTATTTTAGATTTGTACAGTTTGAGTTCATTGCTGCAAACATTACTTCGCAATCATGTGCACAATTTCTCTGTATGTCTGAGATTTATTCTTTTTTCCTAGATGTCTACAATTTACCCAGCAGCCACTGTGCCAGAGCTCTAGCTTAAAAAACTTTAATATTTTCAAATCCAGCCCAATATAATGAACTGTGCAGCGCTCCTAAACAAGACTGTTCTGTTTTTATTTGTTGTAACAAAGTTTTGGGTGTGTATTTTAGTGAGTAAACCCTAAAAAATGTGTCATTTTATTCATGCAAAGTGCAGATTTTTGGATTTTGAGCTGAGATGGGAGAAACTCCTCGTACAAATATTGACTGGGTTCTTTACCAGTCAAAGTTTTATGGGAGAGTGAGTGGCAACAAAAAGACACTTGAAGAAAACTCATGTTAGGTTTGGACTGCAGTTTCCCAAAAGGCTTGTTGGACAATTTGATTCCATCCACAAGCGAACTACGGTTTGGGAGATGATGTATTTTTTAGCAAAACAACAACCTGAAGCATTCATCCTGAATCTGAGTTTTCTTACATTTGAACCCTTGTGGCTCCTCCAGCAGACCCACCTGACCTGATGCCTCTCTAAACCTGAACCAGATCCTTATAGATAATAAAACCTGCATCTTTTTGCCTTTTGAAGGCCTCCTGACACAGTGAGGGGATGTGGGGCGGCCCCACCCAGTCCCCTCTGGTGGGGCTTGTTATAATTACTGGGTGTGATCTACGACTCCGCCTGATTCCAGCCAAACAGAAGACGATTGAAGCCGGCCTCTCGGGGTGTTTATTGTGTTTGGCTGCCAGAGGTTGAGAGGTTTGATTTTGCACGGATGCTTCAGAACCGGGTTTCCCCTGATTGTGTGATTCTGGACAGACTGAGCCGGGCTTTGAACTGGACTGTGGGTGTGAGAAAATACAAATATTGATGGAAATAAAAATACTTCAGACTTTTGGACAAGTTGACTTCGCCTTCCGATTGTGATGTGTATTTAATAGAAATTGACATATTCCTAGTATGAAATTCCACAAATTTGTGTCCTCTTATTAGTTTGAGTTGAGCAGCAGCAGGTTTTCATCCCACCTGCTTCCTTTCAGTGAAACATTTAAATGGAGGAGCTGGAGGGGAAATTTTGAGTAAATTGTTGAGAATTTCTGTAAGTGAACCAATCATTCTCTGAAGCGTTGCTGACAGGAATCTTTTAGTTGGTTGTTTGGAACAGAAACCATACGGATGTTCAAGCCCGTGTCCAAATTTAGAATTGTAGCATTTTGAAATAACTATTAATTATTTTAACTACACCCTCTTCAGATAACATTAGCTTATTTCTGGTTTATAATGAAAAGTGATAAACTGTCATTTAACCCTGATAATAGCTAATATTTATTGAAGGTATCTAGGTTCTTTGAAAGAGTACAGTGAATTTAAATACCTTATTAATAACGTGAGCTGAGACCAGATAAGGATTGAACAACCATTTAATTTGAAAAACCTAAGAACACAGACAGATAAGACAGTTTGAAAGTTTGATGTAAACACAATTAATATTCTTAAACATGTTGAGGACGTTAAAGATAGTTTAATTGTGAGTTTTAACGGACCGTAGCATATGTTTTAATGACTAGGGAAGTTAGTTAATTTAGTTAACCTAGTTGGGACTTTAAGAGTCACTTTAGGGCTACTTTGAGTTTGGAATGGAATTTAGTTTTGGCTTAATTTAGTTTGGAAGAACTAAGCTTTATCAAAGCAAACCTCTCGATCAGAAAGTGGTGTTCGCTCACTGAAAGGTGGACGCTCCTAGATCTGGCAGGCGTTGGTTTCTCCACGAGCTGAGGCTGGAGTCCCCAGACTCGGAGTGGTGGTCCTGGAAGGCGTGGCCGCCGAGGACCTCGCCGGACAGTCCGTGGATACGTCCCGGTCAGCAAGGGAGGCATTTCAGCAGGCATGCTGAAGTCATTTCTGATCTTCTCCCGTGGTGAGGGAGAGACGAGAGGGAGAGACACAGGCAGGTCTCTCAAGGCCTTGTTCAAAGCTGATGAAGGTTCAGCTAAGATAGCAGCATAGCAGCTCCAACTGCATTCAGGCTGTAACTCAGACCAAGACTGAGACAAGACAAGACATGACAAGACTCCTGGCTGGCTCGCCACTATGTAGTGTTATAAAACCTGGGGTTTATTCTACACCTTCCGTAAGAACACTAAGGGAGTTTTGTTAGTTTTACTCAAGGGTCACCCTTTGAGTAAAACTAACAAAACTCCCTTAGTGTTCTTACGGAAGGTGTAGAATAAACCCCAGGTTTTATAACACTACAGAATCAAACCCAAATACAGCAAGTTAAAAATAAATGTCTACATATAATAAGTCTGAATTTCAATTGACTAAATAAATGTGGAAAGTTATTATGATTAGTGTATGATTGTTGCATCAATTAATTGACTTAATGGTTTCATTAATGACAGTCCATATCCAGTTTGCTCTACATGTGCGTGTGTTTCCTGATGAAAGAAGATGAAAAGAGGTCTCGTCTCCCTGCTGTCCTTCTGTTCTCTGCTTGAGGGAAATAGTTTTGGATCAACAATCCTGAAACCCCCATCCAGTTCTCTGAGCAGATAAACAGGAACATGGATGGAGAGGCCCTTCTCCCTATGAACTCCAGGCCAGCTGCTCTTCCTCCTCATCTTCCTCCTGTTTCGCTCGCGTCGGCCCTCCTCATCCTCCGTGATGTGCTTGTTTGGTGGTTTGAGACAAAAGGCGTCCATTCATGGGATTCCTGTTTTGGTTTGAGTGCAGTCTGAACTGGTTTGTAGGGGATGAAACGTTCCCGTCTGCCTGGTAACTCCAGAGGAAACTTCAGAGAGTTTAACCTCAAGTTCTTTTTATTCACCATCAACACTGCACTCATGTTCAGCTTGAAACTTTTGTTCTGGGAGTTAATAATCACATCAAATTCCTGTTTTCTCACCTGGGAGAAGTTTGAAGTTTTTATTTACAAATCAACATGCATCAATTGTAGTTTCTCCTTTTAAATCTGTAATAAGTGACAAACATTGATGTCATTATGGACTAAGATATGTCCTTTAACTCTCATCACTGCAGATGCTGCTGTTGATCCCAGACTTTCATCACTTCAGTTGCTTATCTGGGTCTGGGTTGCAGGGGTGGCATCTCAAATTGGGAATCCCAGACTGCACTCTCTCCAGCCCCCTTCACCAACTCCAGTGGGACCCCAAGGCGTTCCAAGGCCAGCCTGGAGATGTGCATCCTTCAGTGTGTCAGCCCAGGGGCCTCCTGCTGGTTTGTTAAATCCCCACATCCAGAAGGCATCCTGACCAGGTCCCCAAACCACCTCAACTGGCTCCTCTCGGTGTGCAGGAGCAGTGGTTCTACTCAAGTTCCCTACCCTATCTCTAAGGCTGAGCCCAATCACTCTGCAGGGGAAACTTTCGTTCTTTCAGTCATTACCCAAAGCTCAGGACCATATAGGATTGGGACGTAGATCTACAGGTAAATCAAGAGCCTTGCTTTCTGGCTCAGCTCCTGCACGACAGACCAGTTTAGTTTCCACATCACTGCAGACATTCCGCCTCCTTTCCTCACTCATGAACTACTAGACTTTGGTGGTTTGAGAAAAAAGGCGTCCATTCATGGGATTCCTGAGTTTAATTCCTGAATATATAGACCTGATATTGTAGATTCTAGACTTGTTGCTTTTTATTTAAAGCCTTGAGATTATGTTACTGTGATCTGGTTACATAAGTAAACTGAACTAAATAGAAGTCAAGACATAATTTAAAAATAGTACTTTATAAAATTGATCACTTTTTCCATCCTTGAGTGTTGTTTGGTTTCTGAAGTCAACCAACTTATAGAAGCTCCTGTTCAAAGCAACTTTGGAGCCAGATTGATACGACAACATTTCAAGTAAACAGTTTAGAACACCACCAGACAAAATGCACGTTCCTAACAACCTGATGCAGCTTTGGAGCGGCTTCACGCTCAGTGAGAACGACAGGTTGAGTCGGTTGTTTAGTGGAGCTGGAGGTGCATGTGACTGGAGGTTTGTAACTGGTCAGCCTACATGCAGATTCCCAGAAGGAGAAAGTAGAAGCAGCCAGCGGGACTGGACCTCTCCCACACCAACACCACACTGCTCCCTCTTTGTTTACGCTCCCTCTCACATCCACAACGTTTTGTTCCCTACAAAAAAATCCTTTCACCCTTTTGAAGTGGGCAGTCAGATGAGGAGCTGGAATGTTCATACAGCATTAAATTACGTCAAACTGGCACCATGTGAAGAAAGAATAACTGTAACATCCTTTATGATGCTGATATTCAGAATGTGCCATGTGGGTCAGATGTAATTAGAAACTTGAGGATAGAAATGCAACGGTTTCCGCAAACGAGCAAATCTCGTGAGAAACAATTTAGCTCAGAAAGCAACAACCTTACTGAAACACTTCACAGTGTTCCTGTTTAACCATGTGGTGCCTTAATGTGGCTTGTATTGGAGCATGGAGTCACCTGCTGCAGGTTTGGGTTCATTATAAGAAATAAGCTGGTTTTATTCACACTTCTGCAAGCAGAAAGGGCTGCTAGAATCTATTGTAAAACAGGTAAAATAGCAATTCTGTAAAAGTTCCTGCTCAACGAACCATCACATTTAGCTCTAAGATGTCCGCTTTCTCTCAGAATGTATTATTTCTTTAGTAAATTAACTGTTTCCATCACTGAAAGCATCAGAACATGACAAAATCGCCACCATATTTTTAAAATCAGAGATGCTTTCTAATGTCTTGGCTTTGATAGGGTTTCTGTGAATGAAATGGTACCAGAAACCCACCTCTGTTGAAGTCAGTAGTGCATTTATAGGTCAGGGGTGTTAGAGATTTTACTCTTAGAAACCCGAGATCTAAAGAACAGAATCAGACCAGACAGTTAGTTTAAGTTTTTTGAGCATTGTGGATGAGAGACCACCCGTCTGCTGGTTAGGCATCGGAGTGGAACTCTGCCGGGATCTTTTCTCAGCTCAGTCTTTATTAGAACACAGGTTGCACAACATCACATGATTGCATTCATGACAAAGATAAGAATCTGCTGGTGGTGGTTTATTACTGTTCACAGGTAGCTAACTAATAACTTTTTTCGTTGATGTTGCTGATTTAAAACAAAGTTCTGCTGATACCTCACAAGAACGGAATGTGTTTTGATTGTTCAAAACCTTTGGTCCGTGCATCAAAAGCTGATGCTGAAAATTAAAAGGTTACAAGCAGGATACATTTGTAAGCAGACATGAATCATAATAATTAAAAACTCCTTCAAGGGGGTTTTCAGGTTTAGGTTACAAAATGTTTAAAGCGTGTGATTAAACATTTATAAGAGTTAACTACGTAAAGGTAAAAAGTTGTGAATTTATAGAGAAATGAACTTTATCTTGATAAAAGTATCTTTGTTTCACAAAGCTTCTCGCACCTCGCCAGTTTTCGTGTCTGGGGATCGGATCGCAAAAGCACCCGCCTTGGTCTGCTACCTGACCCACAATGCACCACACACTTCATGCAGATGGTGGGTCCACAGTTGGATGAGCAGTTTGAGGTGGACCCCATGGGTGAAAGCCCGGCCCCAGGCCCAGGCTCAGGCCTGGCTGCAGGGCTGGACTCTGGTAACCCTCTGGGTATTCTGGTACTCTGATGTTTTACATTTTTCCTAATTCTATGTCTCTAGATATTACGAATTATTATTTTTTCCTCTTAAAATAATGTTGTCTTAACATTTATTGGTTTATACAGTTTTGGTTGTGTTGTGTTTTTTGTTATTGTGTCTTTTTCATGTTGTCTAACTGTTTTGTGCTGCTGCCTGCAGCCAGGACGCTCTACAGTAGTAAAAGAGATCTGGTATCTTAATGAGTCTTTTCTGGTTAAATAAAGAATTTAAAACATTTCCTGTCACAATCTGAAACCACTGAATTGTACGTCATGTGATAAAGTCAGATGATCTTAAAAAACAATTCATGAGCTGTAGATAAAAATGTTATATTGTTTATATAAAACCAGTCCAACTGCTTTGTGTTCTTGCTTGAAGATGTTTTACCATTGTGATATTTTCTACCAATGTAGATATTTTGTCATTTTCTTCTATTTCTTCATCTTCTTTTTAGTATTATTATTGTTTTTACCATTTTATGGTGGTTTTGATCGATAGTTCTTCAAACTTTCTGAAAATCTGAAGGTTTTTCTCTCAGTGTTGTGCTATTAAGCATCTAAAGGCACCAAAATCAACTAATAAATCACTTTTTTACACTCATTAAAGTTCATGTTAGCTTGCCAACAAACACATTTTCCCACATTTTTTAGGTTGCAAATTTAACTGACGTGCTAACGAACGAGTATTGTACTAAATTTAGACAGTCTTTCAAATTTGAGAAATTCTAAACTTTAGCTAAAAACTTTTCTATTTTCTACATTTTAATTTACAAAATTTCATAACAGGAATAAACCAATCAAACCGAATACAGAGAAGTTATGTGTGAGTTAAATGCTCTGAGTTGTCACAGGGAAAATAATCTTGACTGATTTTTATTTAACCTTTATTATGACCTGATTGAGACTCTGGGTCTCCTGCTTATGGAGATGGTTTATCTTCAGCTTTGACCTGAACCTTCTTGTCTTTTCATGACTCTCTCTGATCATCTCTGAGACACCAGAGGTCTAAAAGCAGCAGAGACAGTGTTGTCCTGGGGGAGCTGAGCTCTGAGACAGACAGCTGGATTAAGGTTCATTTCTGATGAGGTCCAACCTGAAAAATGTTCTGCATTCCTCAAGTTTTTTTTTTAACTAATATGTAAGTCCACCTTTAGGCTGGATTTGGTTTATAAATGTTGAACCCGTTCACCTCATCTGGACTCAGGAAATTGTCTGTCTGCTGTCTGGTTGTGAGTCAGTGGATCACAAACAACTTTGATTTTTTTTTTGTCCCACATGAGGACCTCCAGAGAGCTGATGTTTTATTGTGTCGTTCCTTCATTTTAAACTCCTTCAGCTTCGAGTCTCCAGTCGTTCATGTGACAAACATCTCAACAAAAAGCCACCAGACTCTGACACTGGAGGCGAATCCGATCGCACACAGCTCTGAGAAAACTCTTGTGTTGTTCGAGTCATCGGGGGCATGTGACCATTGTCACATTTCCTGAAGAGGCAGCATAGATCTGGATCACGTTTATTATAAAATGTTCGCTATTTACCAGTGGAACACATTTTAGTCTCCTATAGAACTTAAATGGAAAAAAACAAAATGTGCATTTAAAAAGGAGATAGTTTGACAAAATGATGAACAGTATCTCATTGCCCCAAATGATTAAAAACTGCAAAAAGAAAAAGAAAAAGAAATAATTTTGGAGCTTTTTCTCAGAGCGGTCCTTAAACACAACCTGAAGAAAACGGTTTCCTGTGTTTCTGTTCTGCCCTTATCAGATTTTCACTTTTCTTTTAACCATTTAGTTCCGTTGTGTACCAATCACACCTGTTTATTCAAATTTAGGCTGTATGAGTAACCGCCATCAGACAGGAAGGAAGCCTCCACAAAGTTCACTATTGAAAAACCCACACAACAGCTGACTGAATGAAATCAGCAAATAAAAAGCATTTGATTTTATATTTGCATAAAATAAATGCAGAGTCATCATAAAAAGAGAAGCAAAAATAGGAAGCTGGCAATTTAATCTGTTAGAGCTTCATTAATGACATCAAATCACTTCCCTGGTTCTCCCTCCTGAGGTTCTCTAGAATAATTTGGATGACTGAAAAGAACCAACATGTTTCTGATCAGAGTGACTCCTGATTGGATGATGCAAACACTGTCCAGAATGAACTGATCCCAGCTAACTTCACAGAATAAATCACTATGGTAACCTGTGCGGTTATTAAAATAAAACAAAATGCTATTTTTATTAAGGGATGCTCAGTCATCTGGGACAGAATAACCAAAAACTACAGGTTTTTTTGTGATTCTTGAAGATGTTTTGATGATAAACCCAACAGAAATCCAGCTGCCTTTGATTCTAGAGGATCTGCACATAAGTGGGTAAAATGCTACTGTGTATTTAAGACTCAGAGGTTTCTGGATTTTAGGGGAGGAGCTAGAACTTAAAGTGTCCACCCTCTTCCTGTTGGTGATGACGGTTTCTTCCTGGTCACAGCGATTAAATATAACCAGTCCAACTGGTTTGAGCTCTTATCTGGACGTATTCTTAGCATTGTTAGTATTTCCCACTCGTTTGTTTCCTTATAGCTTCACTGTGTTGTCTAAAACCTTGCTTTTTATTTACATATGCTTCCAATCAGTGAGACCTTCCTCTTGATCATCACTTTTCAAGACTCTCTGAAGGTTTTTTTTTTTGGACTTTGGTCCCTGACTGTTATTAGATAAATTACTTTTGTTTATAGATCAGCATAAAAGGCACCAAAATCAACAGATAACCCAGATTAAGTCTAAACAAATTCAACTCTAGTTAGGAAGTTTGTTAGCATTTCAAAAAAAACATGTTTTATCTTATTTTTGATAATTAAATCAACAAAAAAGCACAAAATTATACAGTTTGTACAACTTTTTATTCTTCACCAAATTGCTGTTAGTGGAAAACTTGACTGCATGTTCAGTGTATCCATAGAAATGTTCAGAAAACTGAATAAACAGAGGACAAGAAAGGTGGTTAACGCCTAAAACTAAGTCATGAAAGTCACCTCTCTAAAACCAGGTCAAGAATCTAGTAGAACCTGACAGAGAACCTGAGGGATGCAGCTGATCCATCTACTGTTCTTTGAATCTTGGTCAGATTTGTCTCAGTGAATCGGGGCTACCAGGAAAACCTCCTTAAACCCCTTGTCCTTATTCAAGAAAACTTACTTATACTTTGTCTTTTTACTTTTTAAAATGACTTTACTGTTGAGTTACAAATGAATCAAAAACTATTTGTTTCATATGTTTATGAGGTCCTAATAAACCAAAGGGGTAAAGGATTCAAATTCATGTTTTTTAATTCAATGTCGTATTTAACTTCCTAATTTCAGTGTTTATGACACTTTTGTGATTTCTTGAGTCATTTTAAAACATGTTAGACTTTGGATAACTGTGCTCATGCGTATGCATAAATTCCATTGCCCTGCAGATAAAAGTCTGCATTAGGCTACACTTACAGTAGTGTTTATTAATGTGTAATATTTTTGTTGATTAAACTAAAACATAAAATTTAAAGTTTCAAGAGGTTGTTAGAAAATCTTAAATTGGATGTAAAAACTACAAAAATATGCCTTGTGGAGAGATCATTTCAAAAGATTTACATTTCTTGAACACAATTATGTCAACATGTTCAAAAGAGATCATCAGGGTAGTCAATAGTGGAGGTTGTGTCATGGTTTGGGATACATCTCAGCTGTTTGGGGGGATCTAGATATTATTGATGGAATTATGAATGCCGAAAAACACTAATTAAGATTATGCAGTAATGACATAAATTGATAACTATAATGCTAATGATGGAACACAACCAGCTATGGATTATCTTGAGTGAAAAGTGAAGAAAACGCAGCCAGATTTAAAAAAAATTGTTTTCACTACTTTTAATAATTAACTAATTTACATGAAAACTTTCAATGAGTTAATGATATATTGAAAAGTTGCATTTATTTATTTTTGTTTTGACTAATGTGCAGTTATTATATACTTTCTTATATTTTTAGAAATGTATAAATTGATTGTGTGGAGAAGCGTGTATTTCCACAGTAAGTGGGTCTGAAGTGGTGCTTCCCAGAGGGATGCTGAGGCCAGGCAGTTCCTATCCTGGCCGGTAGAGGGCGGAAAAGAACAAAATGGATGAGAGTGAGACAACGACGAGCTAAAGTCTGGGGGAGGAAGGGAGGGAGGGCCGCCCGTCATCATGCCGTATTTCAGAGGTTTTTTTCTCTTTTACGTTGACAGAGAAAGCCACGCTGCTTCGACTCACATCTTCAGACCCACGGTGGATTCCTCGTGGCTGAACCCAGCCTGAGCATCAGACCGAGGCGGACACAGAAAGCTCCGCGTCTTCCGAAGAAAGGAAGAAGAAGAACGAGGAAACAGTTCCGCGATGTCAGGGGTGAAGAAGAGAAATTCAAACTCATCGGTGGGTAGGGAGGACGACAAGCAGGTGACGGAAAGGATGCTCTCCGCGGGCTCCAGTCCAGCTGGGACCCCGGGAAGCGAAGCCAAGAGTCCCTGTAACCTGATCCCCTCAGAGGAGGGAGAGCAGGACGGGGTCGCCCTGAAGAGGACCATCACCCTGGTGAACGGAGTGGCCATAATCGTGGGCACCATCATCGGCTCGGGCATCTTTGTCACGCCGACCGGTGTGGTGAAGGAGGCGGGCTCGGTGGGTCTGTCCCTGATAGTATGGGCGGTGTGCGGCGTCTTCTCCACGGTAGGAGCCCTCTGCTACGCGGAGCTGGGGACCACTATCTCCAAGTCCGGGGGGGACTATGCCTACATCCTGGAGGTCTACGGCTCCCTGCCGGCTTTCCTCAAACTCTGGATCGAGCTGCTCATCATCCGGCCGTCCTCTCAGTACATCGTCGCCTACGTTTTCGCCACCTACCTCCTCAAGCCCCTGTTTCCGGAGTGCCCGGTGCCGGAGACTGGGGCCAAGCTGATCGCCTGCCTCTGCATCCGTGAGTATCCGAGCCGAGCCGAACCGGGTGACGCAACATCCCGGTGCTCTTGTGTTGGGGTAAACTTACCTGATGCCGCCAGCGAACACGTGCGATGATGCCATCATTCTTTTTACACGCGCTCACACAAGTACACGGCGTTCTCGCGCGCGCGCGCCATTAAAGATAATGGTGAAAAGGAGTTACGTTATTACATCAGCTTCATAAAGTCAGAAACGCCCGTTTACATCCGCCTTTTAAAATCTCACTTTTTCCCCTTCAGTGTTTAATTTTAGTGGATGAAGTTTTTATAAACACATCTTATGAATTTCTATATTAATATTCTAATATTACAAAATACAAAAACTGCCCATCAGAAGTTACAAAGCCAATAAAATGCTATTGAATTTATAAGATACAGTAAAATGCGTTTTTAAATTAGAAAACTGACAAATTAAAGCAATAATGTGAAGTACAATAGTCTTTTTTAGCTCTAAATTTAAAATCATAACCCCAGGCAGTAAAATAAATATAGCTTTTCTTTGGTGTGTGAAGTGAAAAGGGTTAACAATAAGATTTTTCATTAAAATTTAATTTAACATCAAATGCAATAAACATTTAAGGTTTATAGATGGTTATTTGAAAGGTTTTACAAAACTAAAACTGTACTGTATTCAAAGCTAACATTAAAATATCTTTTGTGACAATTAATAAGTAGATTCAAGGTCAAGCTTGTTTACAGATTAACCAAAATTTAGCCACTTAAAAAATAAAAGTGAATTTCACATTTTGACTCTTCTAAAAGAGAAAAACGGTGAAAACAAAACCCGCTCTACAGAAGCAGCTCTGTTGCTTGTTGATCAATCAGGTTGACTCATTCATGCATTGTGATTCCTGACGAGGTTAGTTCAGGTCCTGATAAGAGCCTGACACACACACGTGGTCTGTTCGGTGCTTTGTCTGGGAGTCTTAACCAGATTAACTCAGGGTTATTAGCCACTTCATCCAGTTAGCACCAGTTCCTGCTTAAACATGTTGCATTCAACTGCCACATACACCAAAGAACCCCCCCCTTTTTTCCTGAGCATCCACTGCTCGCCTCACACACTCCACCTCAGAGTGAACACACACACACACGTGATACGCGGAGTATGAATACGTGTGTGTGTGGGGGGTGCCAGCTTGTAGCTCTGGTACTTAATCCTCCTGAAGGCTAAGTCCTGCCTGAGACCACATGATGAAGCTGTGGACTCTCAGGAGGACTGCCTGGTTGTGTGTACAGTCAGGTGGTCCGGGTCACGATGGGGCTGGGGGGCACATCTCCATACATGTGGCTCCACAGGTCTATTTCTGTGCAGATTCTTCTTCCATTTGACCTGTTTCTGCAGCAGCTCAATGTGTGTGTGTGCTTGTTTAAGTTTTAGCTGTCGGTGTGTGAGTTTGGAGGTCAAAATAGGGAGTCCAGCCCTCTACTGTACACGGCCTCTTTCCCTTTGTCTCATTCTTGGAGCCACAGAGCCTCATTGTGCAGCCTCGTCTTCTGTTGTGGATCCAACCTGATTTAGGAGCTTTGGAGGGACCTGCTGCTTTAGTTAATCACTTTTAATGGGGTTCGGGGTTCTGGGCCTCCTCAGGAACGCTATGAGTGTGTGTGCAGGAGGATGAGAGTGGGACAGCGAGTACCAGCAGCACTGTGTACATGAGCTTCTGTAAAGGCTGCAAGGCTTTTATTCTCCCAAGACTTTGTTTTTCCAATTCAGTGACTTTTTCCGCGGCTCGCATTGTGCTCTGAGAAAAATGCAGACACGCTGTCCCCAAGGATGAGACAGACGGAAAAATTCAAGTATTTACTGTTGCACAAGGGTCCTTAAGCGCTTCAGAAGGACAAAGTAAAATATTTAATCTGTCTCACACAGTTTCACCCACAAAAGCCTCATCCTCACATTTCACCCCTCCCTCAGTTACAGACATGTGAGTTTTAGCAAAAATGGATATAAAAGAGTAGAAACAAAGTCAGGGATGCTTTGTCAACAGGATGCTGCCTTTACAGCTCTTTCTTTTTGATTTGTAGTTTTTCTGACGTTCGTGAACTGCTACAGTGTGAAGGCGGCCACCAGAGTGCAGGACTTCTTCGCTGCTGCCAAGCTTCTGGCGCTCGCGCTGATCATCATCATCGGCTTCGTCAAGATCGGCCAAGGTACCCACACCAGTCCACAGATAAATCTGTGCAGGTGCAAGTTAGGTTTTGTTAAAGAGATGCAGCAAAAGGTCAGCTGTTGATCAGAATCAGCCAATAATAATTCAGTACGATCGGCTTTGATCGACCAATCAGAAACCACCATAGAACAAAAAACCGAATCCAGATGTCAAACAGTGAAACGAAACATGATGCACGAGGAGGAAGTTCTTACAGAGTAAACCAGGAAGTCAAGCCAATAACTGATCATGAAACAGGAGATGAATGAAAGCAAACAACAAGGAAACAAAGCTGCAGCTGACTAAAAAGATTTTAAAAAACTAAGACCAAAAACATCAAATACTAAACATGACATCAGAAACATTTTTAATGATATTTTGTGACAGGAGGATGAACACCTCCCTTAAACATTTACTGAACATTTGTTGTTATTTTTTCATGATTTCTCGGGCTGAGAAAATATAGGATAACGTCAAAAAAAGTCTAATATAATAATACATTAAAATTATAGTTCACACATTAGCAATTAAGAACATTGATGCTGGAATTTCTTATAGTAATTTCTTGCTACAGATGTTTGAATATTTACAGACAATTTCAGTTTCAAACATTTTAGTGGGAAAGCCTCAAAAACATGCAGTTTTATCTGGATTTGATCTGACCTGATTTGACTGAATAAAAGTTTTTTGGGGCCTTAGAGACGCCTCGAAACTCCTCTATCAGTTGCTCTTCTGTTTATTCTTTTTTTCAACCTTCTTAGACGTTCTCACTTTGGGACTTCCACACTAGCCTCTCCAGTGCTAACTCATGTGTGCACTGGTCAGTCTCATTCTCATTTGCTATTACCAGCCGTTCAATAACTGGTCAGATCAGTACTGAAACCTGACATCTATATATAGTAAACTAGACCGCCAGTCTTGTTCTGCAGACTTTGTCACAACTCTCCTACTGACTAATCCATGAGTCACACAAAAACTGGGGAAACCAGTTTAAGTAATCCACTGTATTTCATCAGAGCAGTGACGTGGTGAAGACAGGAAATCAGTTTTGGCTCACTTAACCCCACACTGCCCTCTAGAGGGAAAGCTTCTCAAGAGTAAAGTGCACACAGTTCATAAAACAATATCTTAAATATCAGAGGTGAAATTTCACCCCCTGCTTCGTTTGCTAATGATGAAAGTGTGTTTCATGAGGTGGTTGTAGGTTTAAATCCCTCCTGCTGTCTATGCGTTTGCTGCCAAGGCCAGCTGTGTGCTTAGAGCCGCTTCACTTCCTGTATGAGAAGCAGCGTAACGTTAGATCAGCGTCATATCAGAGGAGCGTAGGTAGACAAAACACATAAAGTATACAAAATCTGAGTCGTTTTTCTGAGCTTAACTGTATTTTTCTTATTAAACGCGACTCCTGAGGTCTTTAACATGTCAGTCTGAAGCTGTGGGACCAAAGATCACCTCGTATGTTTTGAAGCCTCACTGTCAAGTTCAACAGTTTAACTAAAACTTCAACACCAAACTGACACTTTCACTTCAATCACAACGTACAGACACAAAATCCTGAGCGGCTTGTGCCGGGTTCTGCTGCTGCATACGATCTGTAGATGTTCCTTAAAACTTCTCATCGCTCTGACACATTCTTTTTGCAGGATTCCAATTACCTTCTGCATGTTTGTTCAGACGAAGGTCAACTATCTGTTTTCTGTTATTCTCCTTCTGTCAGCTGTGTGCCTTCTGCAAAACATTCCTAGAATCTGTGTTTTGGTTTTTTTTTTTTTATTATTCCCAACATAAAGATCTACCAGCGAACACAGCAGCTTCTGGGTGAAGTTTCCAGTTCTGCGTAAAACACACACGAACCACAGCGGATAAAATGAGAGGCTGTTTGTTTGTGTGGAGGTGGGAGGTCACAGGTCTCAGATCAGCTGACTCGTGGGCTCTCAGGGCCTCAGCTGTGAGTGGAATTGTTTTTGAGGAGAAGGAAAAAGGAGGTCATTAGCAGAAGGTGAGGAGGATCTGATTTTCTTCAAGACGCCAGAATAAAATGAAAAAGGACAGTGGTGCAAAAATGACATTCTTTCCATAAATGTTCCTATTTGTCAATTTCTATTTATAATAATAGAAAAGATGAATGTTAAAGTCAAACCTCTCACTACTACTTTTTATTTGTATCTATTTTTATTATATTTAAACTTTCTTGTACAGTACATGTAATACAACAAAAACTTACCAATCAAAAAAAAGGAAAAACTAGAAAATAGTTTACCACCTTTAACCCTCCCTGTATTAGGCAAGGGACCATAATGGATTGCTTGTGCTTTAAATTTTGTTTTGCAGCTGAAGCGTGAAACTTTTTAAAGTAAAAACTAAGATTAAAAAGATTTCAAAAGTACAAACATTTAAAAAAGTGAAATAAACATGTGACATATTTTAAAATAAAATAAAGTGTCCCTTTGAACCGCTTAAAGAAAATAATATATATATGCTAATTTCATGACGTCACCCCCACTACGGTGCAGGTGATGCTCGTGTGTGTCCTGCAGCGTGGATTTATTCAAATTATGGCGTGCAAGAAGCCTGTAATATCTACAGGGAGAAATCTATTTCACCATCGCATGAGTCTGTAGCAGGATGGGCTCAAAGCCCGAGAGGAAAGCTAACAGCGGCTAACGCTACGAAACCAGAACAAAGTCAACTAGTTCAGCGTGATGTCGCCGAGTCTCTCGTGATATCATTTTTGGACCACCTCTTTAAATGTTGTTGGGGGTTATTAATAAACATTTCTTTTTTTTTTTAATTAATTCATTCATTTAACTTTAAAAAACATTTGTACTTTTTAAACTTAAAGAAGAAACATTTTCTGACTTTAAAAAAATTGCAGCTTTTTTGTAAAAGATTTAGTCTGCAAATCAAAATGTTAAAGCAGGTGATCAAAAATGGCCACAGGAATTAAAAAAAGAGCACCGAAGAACAAAAAAAATGCAACTAAAGAAAACCTAACCCTCATCCAAAAGGCTGCTTCAGTTCTGATTCAGGTTTATAATTCGCTGTTGGAGTCAGAAGAGTCCCCGACCCACCCATCCCTCCTGAGGCTCATTGGGTCTCTGTTTATGTGAGGGGATGCAGACACACGTTTCAGAGTCTGGGCGTAGAACTGGACCTCCACACACCCCTCCTGTTTTGGGTTCTTACTGGAGCTTGAAGATTAATCCCACAGATTTGTCGTTCCAGTCTTTTCATGAGAGTCTTGTAAAATATTCCCGCTCGTCTTTGTGATCTCGCTGCTTGTAATATCTGTTTATCTAAGGCACCTTGCATTAAATAGACTTAGACAGGCGGAGTGGATGTGGTTATATCAACAAACAGAGGCACACTGCTCCGCGCTCGCTGGCTCCTGATTGGTTGTTGGAGTGCATCTTGAAAATGTTTGTTCTAGAGTGAAGGGATGAGCCGTAAACCCAAATGTTTTTGGCTTGTTTTGGATTATTTATGGTATTTTGCTGGTAAAGCTCAATGCACATTCAGACTCTTTTTTTGCCGTTTTACCCAGAATTTGTTTCGCAGATGATATTAGAAATAGGCTTAAAGTGTCAGGATAGTAGTTTCTCACTACTTCAGCAAGTTCTGCTTGTGTTTTGGTTCAGTTCTGAGGCTCATGAGGTCAGAGTCTGCCGGTGTCTCAGATTAGAGACCAGGATAATCTGATTAGCTCCTGCTTTCTCAATCTGGCATACACCCACACTGTTTGGTAGTGAAACACTCCGAGGCTGATTTCCTGCTTGATCAAGTTCCGTCATGTCAGGCTCTGCGCCGTGCAACAACATGGTTTTACTCCAACTTCTCCCTTCTATATTATTATTAATTTCCCTCTGAGTCAGTTTAACCCCTTGTAGACTGTTGACACAAGTTACCATCAAACTACTTCTGGTCTTAAAGTGACCAGATCCTATCCATACCCCGTTTTAGTTCTTTATTACTGTTAGTTATGTAATAACATAATAGTTGGTATATTAATATTAGCCAGTTTTAAAACTGAAGGTGTATAGGAGTTATTATGGACTCATTAAAATCTGCTGTTGGCGTCTTGAAGTGTCACACAGCGCTGATATGTTGACTAATGTGCGCGCTCCTAATCAAATACATGTTATGAATTGAATCAAACTCAGATGAATGAAAGGTGTGTTGTTTACTGATCCTCTGTCTCCCCGCACAAATACGGAAACAAGAACTTCATTCATCATAGGAGTTTGGTTAATTCGCCTATAATACCTTTAATCTAACAGTACAGACACAGTCACACCAAGAATTTACCCTAATAATCTCAGATTACCTGCTTTACTGACCTTAATTCATTTAAAACTTGTTTTATCTTCATCAGTTTAAAGTTTTGTTCCTTGTTCTGAATGTTAGAGATGAATCCAGTTTTTGCTTTTATTCTGAAAAACTGAAAACACATTGTCCTTTATGTCTGATGGCTTTTATTCTGGGGATATCTGAAACACTTGTGTTAACAGTATTTTGCTTATAGTATTTAAGAGTCTGATGATTTCTTACTTATTTGCTCAAGTTATGCATGAAGCAAAGTAGCAAATAGTAATTTGTTGACTTAAATTGTGCACTGAAAAAAAGATCATGTAGGATCAACTTAATTCTATAGTGGACATTGGTTGCACACAGATATTTTGCTTTGGCAGCAACTCAAAGAATTGAGTCAAATGAACACAAATGATTCATGTTAAACCAACCTGTGAATCTTGTGTTGATGAAATGTGACTGAAACATGTTGAGGTGGAGTCCTTTGATCTCTTAGACCATTTTGACCCAACACAGTGTTTTCACTTTATTCCAACAGGATTCAATAACTTTCACTTCAATTTATTTGATCACTTAAATACTACATGTTATCTTCACATCAGATGATAGTAATATATTCTAGTGTCAGATACTATATTTCCCATACTATATTTTTAGTACTATTCTATTCCAGGATGGTTGCCAGTAACCTTTCAAAATAAAATGTCGCATTTCAATGCAGTGACAGAATTAAACTAACACTATTGCTCTATTGAAACACAAATCAACAGTTAATATCTCAGCATAATTCAGTCACTGCACAGAAATTAGACCTTTTGTTTTGGGAAAAGGTTACAGGCGGCCATCTTGGAAGAGAACAATACAAACGTTCTGCTGAAGGTCTTTATTGTCAAGTTTAAATTAAACAGCAGTTATAATAGTAAACAGTTATAATGGTAACAATTTGATGCAACTATCGAACTGATTTGAAGTCTAGAAACGTTACCATTAAATGGCATAAAAAACACTTTTCTATTAACTTTCTTAATCGTTTAGATTTTCCATTTTACCTCAGTTTAAATCCTTTATTGAAGAACTACAGGATCAACAGTAAATGTCAGAAATACCAACACTGATCGTTTGTGACAATTTGGTTCAAAACAGCATTTTTAGAAGTTTTCATAACTCTTCACTCCAACTGGGTTAAACCAAACATTCAGTTTCACAGACCTGATGGGTCGATTTAGACTGGACCATCTCTTCACCTGTAAGGAGGAATACAAACTGAAACTGAAGAACGCTGACAGAGAACTTTTACAAAGAAAAAAGAAAAAGAAAAAAACCTGGCCATACCCAAACAGCAGCTACAGAATGAACTCGTATCAATAAAGACTGATTTGTTGTGGGTTCCTGATTAAATTCAACCTCCAAAATGCAGGAGATCAAGTGTGAGATTTAATTGTCCTCTGACCTGGAGCTGACCACCTCACAAGCACAACAACAGCCAGCTTTCCTCACAGGAGCAGCTTGTCTTTAGGTTCTCGGGAGTTGAGTTGAATCAAACTCTAGGTTCATCAAGGAGTAAAACAGTCCAAACAGCATGGGGGGGCCACGTTATCCAGATCCTGCAGAACCACCACACCCTCCATGATGATGCCAATATTAGAGAAGTCATTGCCTGGCGTCCTTCTGGTGATGTAGATATTCACTGTCATTTTCTCCATAGCGCTCAGTGCAGTGGTCTCAGTCATGTCCTGGTTAAAGATAAAACATTTCTTTAAGTTTCCTTTTTTCAAACTGATCACTTTTGAATGCAGCAGTCCTAACCCTATAGTTTATTTAAACCCACATATGCAGCATAGTGTGGCTGTAGTCAATGAGAGCCCTGTCATGCTGACATTCATTTAGAGAGAAAAAAAAAGAAAAACAGACTCACAACAGACAACACAAATGAAGAAGAACCTTCAAGCTTTACATTCGTTTTTGTTTTAAAGTCATTGTGGAATCAAAACTCACAGGTAAAGGAAGTTAGGCTTTGTAATGGATGCTTTTACTGACCTAATGAAATTTACACTTTATAGTTAAAACAGTTTAAAAGTTCTTACCGTCATCATGGCAGTTACAGCATGTCTTTCAGCTTTTTGTCTTCTCCTCTGATCACTTTGCAAACGCTCAGCAGACGTTCAGAGAGAAAGTCCAGCTGACAGAAACCTGGACTGTAGAGATGGTTGTGATGAACTCTGTGTTGATCTGAAACAACAGAAAATTGTTTTAAAATAACGTTACAGCCCACAGACTGTAGAAGACTTTAGTCACATTAAAACCACCTGTCTGCTGTATCATGACATGCACTGTGCATGGAGTCATCTGGGCTCTGCTATTGAATATTTAATGAATGAATGCATCAATGCAATAACTCATTAATTTTGTCAGCCCTAATTATATTTAAATTACAGTAACTTTAAGAGCAAACACTAAATCATGATCTCACCACAACAACATGAACCCATGATCCATCAGCTGATTCAGGTGAAATGTGGAACTGAGTTCATCTCTTTCTGCAGGAAAAAAGAAAAAAATGGAGGCAGGAAGGCGTGGATAAACAAACTCAATGCTGCTAATGATTAGCTGATGGCTAATTCTCACTAACATTACGATGCAGTTAACACACAATATAACTGAACAGTCAGCTGGTAAACCAGTTCACACAGAAGGTCAAAGTATGTTAGAAGAGTTCAGTTAAATGTGACGTTACAGCTCCTGTTCAAAAACACTAACTCAATAAAACAGCTCAAAGTCTTTAAAACAGATAAACAGTGAGTAAATAATCTCACATTAACATCCATGGTGATATTAAACTACATTTAGCTGAGATGTTGACAAAATTCATTCAGAAAATCAACACTTACCAAACAGAGTAGTGCCCATCTGAACACAGCTGATGGTTGGATTTGAATGAGATGGTGACTTCCTGTTCCCACAATCCAATGGGCTCAAGCCGAAATCCCATAAAATCTCGCGATATTTAACCTTGCTACATAACTGAATCACTTCACTCAAACTTAATTTTTACACATTCATGAAACCTCTGTAAATATCATGTTGGTTCAACACAAAACAATTACTGTCAGCTGTAAAACATAAAAGAATTGTGTTAAAAAGACCCAATGTGTTTACATAGACCCAAGAGAGGGCTAGACCCTTTCTTTCAGTGTGATGATCGTGGCATTAGTGCGTGTTATCAAAGAGAGTATTTTTAAATTTGCAGTTTTACTCAAAAAAACTGATATAAGTATCAGAATCAAACCTTTTGATTTGCATCTTTAAGTTAAAGCAAATCATCACATTTCAAAAAGTTTGACTCTTCCTTCACTAAAACACAACTCCCAGCTTCAGCAACAAAACAATCTCAGAATGTTAAACTGAATCAGGTGGACAGGGAGGGACTTTCACATTGTGTCAGAGCCAGCTGATGTTGAAATCCTGATACTTTATAAAGTAGCTTCACATAAAAACATGTGAAAGAAAGTTTAGTTTACTGTCTGATTAAAGTCTCACCAACTCGAGGCAGGACTTTAGTTCAGATTACGTTGGCTTGTGTTAACCTGTGTGTGTGTGTGTGTGTGTGTGTGTGTCCCACTTTCCCTGCTTGGTACCGTGTCATGTGACCAGCTGATGGCGGCTCTGATTGTTTCCTAACCAGGCTGGTGGAAGGTCACCAAGATTCAGGGACAGAAGATGTTTGGAGAGAAGCTTGTTGTGTTGTGTTCACTGAACTCTGGTTAAAGACAGAGAAAAAAGGAACTTAAAACATCCCAGGTCACAGAAACGTCTTCTCTCAAAGAAAAGGATTTTGGAGAAGTCAGACTTCAGCTCCCTGAAAACCTGTAAAGGTTAGAAGGAAATCAGGCGTTTCTCTGACTTTTAAGGATCACAGAAGCAGCAACATGAGAACTGAGTTTGACAAGCGGAGACATGAGAGAATGCCCAAGGGGGGAGAGGTGGACTAAAAATAAAAGTAACTGATCAGGGGATTTTTTTTTAGAATGAAAACAAAAGAAGTTTGTTGTACGTCTTTGGAAGCAGATGCTTCTTAATATCATGAAGCTGTAGTCCCCCAACTGGTCAGACAGGGGACTAACTGGGGGGTCACTCATGAGAGCACCGTGTCAGACTGCCAGTCCAACAGGCTGCGTCCGAACCGGGTGTTTCCCACGCCAGCTTACAGCTAACCCCTCTGTACCAACACTGCCCTGAGCTGTTGGTTTAGAGACCGTCACCAAGTCTGAGAATGTGCACATGTTGAGGACAGGAATGAGGCACAGATCCCCTCAAACCAGCAGAAACCAGAAAGTCAGGGAAATGAGGCCAGAACCTCATAAATCCTCCAAAGCATCCCAGGTGAAATGCTAATTCTCTAAATCCCAGCCTGCTGTGGTGAAACTGGTGATGCTTTTGTGAAATAAAGGCCTTCAGAAAGCACTGAAATAGTTTAAATTCTCACAGACACAAAAACGCGTTTTTGTCTCATAACAGTAAACGTGTAGGACGTCATCAACCTGGGTTTCATAGGACAGAAAGCTCCAGAGCATCCACTTGAATCAGAGTGTTTCTGTCCTTTTAGCCTCAGGGTTCTGTTGCATCGATCCCAGTTGGTTTGAACTCTGAAACATCACCGATCCAGTCTCCACGGTCGTCCTGACCACTGGTTAGTATTTTCTTCTGCTCTGAATCCAATTCTCTTCTTCCTCCAGGTGACACAGAAGAACTCCTTCCAGAAAACTCCTTTCAGAACTCAAAATATGAGTTTGGAAGCATCGGCCTGGCGCTCTACAGCGGCCTGTTTGCCTACGGTGGCTGGTGAGCCCATATTCTATTCACCTGTGTGATCAGGCTGCAGCTTAACGTTTAGAGAAGGACACACATATTATGCATCTTTAAAGAAGGTTTGATGATGCTGCTCAGTGCAAGAAGCCACGTTACTCCACCCATCAGGGACAGACTGATAGACAAAAATAATATTTTTTTGTTGCTCTTTAAACAATGAAAGTGTGTGTTTCATTCTGTAAATGCATCGTGTCTAATTGTCTTCTCTTCTGCTGCAGGAACTACCTGAACTTTGTCACAGAGGAGATGATCGAACCGTACAAGTGAGCTGCTGATTTAAAAAAAACGACATGTTCGCATTGGAGGAACTGAAAGTGCTGCAGGTTTAACGTGTTTGTTTGCGTGTTCTTCTCAGAAACCTTCCTCGAGCCATCATCATCTCTCTGCCCATAGTGACGGCCGTTTACGTCCTCACCAACCTGGCCTATTTCACCACGCTGTCTCCCGCTCAGATGCTCAGCTCTGAGGCCGTCGCTGTGGTGAGTGGGCGTGTCTCAGAACCTGAACAACATCTCCGCTAATACACCTTTATCTGTTTATCACACTATATTAAAACGTCTCCGGTTATGAGTCTACGGGAGTACGTTTAAAGCTGGGAATTCAGTTTTATTTCAGTTAACATTTAATTATCGTTTATTTTAGCGAGCCGATAAGAAGCCTCCCTTTGGGTTTATGATGAGGTGATGTTTGTAAAACTTTACTGTGGTGATAAAACATGTCCGTTTGTGCTGCAGGACTTTGGAAACAGCCACCTGGGCCCCATGGCCTGGATCATCCCTGTGTTTGTGGGTCTGTCGTGCTTCGGGTCAGTTAACGGCTCTCTCTTCACCTCGTCCAGGTAACAGAGGAGAACTCACTGAACCTACAACCATCAAGACTCAGAAACTGAATGGTTGTGTCGTCTTCCCCCTCAGGTTGTTCTTTGTGGGGTCGCGGGAAGGCCACCTGCCCAGCCTGCTGTCGATGATCCACCCCACACTGCTCACCCCGCTCCCCTCACTCATATTCACGGTGTGTACTTTAATACTTGTTACGTGATAGAACGCAGAGGTCTTATTATTAAAGCTGATTTAACAGCTTTAAGTTTCTCTCAGATTAACAGACATAGTCCTGCAGAAGTGTCTTGATCTGTTTAATTAATCCCGGCAGAGTCCAGGATAGAATTCCTCCAAAAATCCCCTTAAATGGCTCTTTGAACAGCCTCTGTTTGGAGAAACAGATGTTAGTCCTGACTGAATTGAAAAGCTAACAGTTAGCTACAATGAAGTCAGTTGCAAAGTGTCTTAAAATAATCAGTTTCCAAAACTGTGTAGCAGTTTATGCTGTTTTGTGACCTTTACATTGCCATAAATGTTATTTTTCCTGATTGTTTCTTAGTTTTTATTATTGGATTCCAGCCAGAAGTGCTGCAGTAGCTTAATTCTGCTGCAAGTAACCACATAAATGTAGTGAATAACCATGAAATGAGATGTTTATGGTGGTGTAGTCATTTATAAAATAGCATGAACTGCTGTGAAGCATTTGAGATGAAAGTTGTTTGAGCCCACTCAGACTAGCCAATCAGAACTACTCTCTCCAAACTGAGGCTGTTCGAAGAGCTACAACAGGTAAGATATTAATTGATCTTAACATTTTTACTGAAATCCTTAAGTCTTACTGGACGGCATCTGTTGGCGATTCGTTGCAAACTGAATTCCTAAAAGTTTCCAAAACGTCTCAAAGCCTCTGCAAAAGTTCTGAGTTTCCTCTCACGACTCACAGGTGTTTCTGGATTTATTAACACATTTGGAAACGTTTCACAAATGTTCTCTCAAAATAGCCCCAGGATCATTGCGTGGAACCCATCTTGAAACTTTTTCAGTTTGGTTTCTGTGAGTCTGACAGTGAGAAATGTGAGACAGTTTGGGGAGGAGTTGGAGATCAAACACATTATGAACAAATTGAGACACTTTGTGACTGAATGTTTGCTGCAATTTGTTTGTAATTACAGTGCTGACAAAAGTTTTCGCCCCTTATGGATTTCTCCTGGTTTTGCCGATTTGTCACTTAAATGTTTCGGACCAACAAATGTCAGCATCGGACAAAAATAACCTCAGTAAATATAAAATGCAGTTTTCAAAAGTTGGTTTAAGTTATTTAAGGAACAAAGATATCAAAAGAAACCTGGTTAACCTTTGTTAAATTATGAATTCATTGTGATTAACCAGATTCTTTGGAAAGCTGAGTTCAGCTCCACCAGCCACACCCAGACCTGATACCTCTAGAATTAAGAAACCACTTTAATAGAACCTGTCTGACAACATGAAGTAGGCTACAAGATCTCAAAAAGCAACACAAAGAAAGAAAAAAAATGGCACCCAATAGAAGGTTCCAAGACCTCCTGATCAAGACTTTTGGGAAATATTCTGTCAGCTAATGAGACATAAGTGTAACAAGTGTAGCAAATACTTTTTCACATGTTTAAAAAACCCCAGATCATTTCAAATCTGCCACCTCTCAGGTTAAAGTTCATTTTTATTTTGATTTGAAACTACACTGACTAACCTCTGTGACCCTGCTCTCCTCCATCCAGTGTCTGATGACGCTGCTCTACGCCTTCTCCAACGACATCTTCTCTGTTATAAACTTCTTCAGCTTCTTCAACTGGCTCTGCATCGCCATGGCGATCATCGGAATGATGTGGCTTCGCTACAAGAAGCCCGAGCTGGAGAGACCGATTAAAGTGAGTCAGCGCTAATAGAATGAGCTGTAAATGGACCCAGGGTTGTTGGGTTTTGTTGCCCTTTTGTGCTCAGTCTCTTGTTTTTCCTGTAATAATTTTCTGCCCAGAAATGTTATGGTGAATCATGTTTCCATCCTTAGATCTGAGTGACCTTTTGAGTAATAAGTTGAAGTCATAATTTGCAATAATTACTCTGTTTGAAAAGCTCTGCCACATGAACATACATACAGTGCATCACAGCGCACCACATTCTCATCTTTTATGTTACGGCTTTATTCCAAAATGGATTAAATGCCCCATAATGACAACATGACAAATGTTTTTGAGATGTTTGTACATTTATTTTTTCCAAAAACTGATAAGTCACAGGCTAGGCATAATAATGTAACAAAAAATGATCGTCCCCCTAGTGGCTGGCTGCAGTATATGTTGTAAGAACCGCCCATATTCCTTACGTAAATGCATTGTACATAAGTAGCATTTCACAGTTTTTTCCACTTTTGCCAAAAAAATCTAATTTCATGGCTTGTAAAATGCTAATAGGATGAAAAAACCTAAATGGTGAATCTGAGTGGACGAGGCCTCAGACGACGTGAGGATACAGCCTGTTGGCAGCTTTTGTCCTCATTGGCTCGTGGTCGGGTTAGCGTTAGCAGCACAGAATCCTCCTTCTTTGTCTCATCTGACAAACAAAGATCCATTCAGTGTCTCTCAGCTGAAGAGAGATTCATTACAAATTAAAGAACAAAGTGAAGCTGGAGGCTCATCAGCTGGAGCTGCTTCCTGCTGGTAGTGCGGCGCTTTGTATTTCTGTTTCACACTGAAGGAATTTAGTTCACTTTTAGAAAACAAAAATAACTTTTTAAAAAAGTTGAGTCTTTGATTGTTATTTTTCTCAAAAAGAGAATCATCAGAATCAGACACCACCGTCCGTCCCTCCTGACTGAACCCGTTAGAGACTGAGGACTATTGTAGCTCCCAGCCAGACCTCATTACAGCCCAGTGGACCCACTGACTCCACCGTTGGCACGGCGATGTGTATCAGAAAATTTAAAAGGGTGAAGATTTATAATAATAATAATAATACATTTTATTTGTGGGCACCGTTCAAAACCCAAGGTCGCCTTTCAAAACACAGCGTAAAACATTATAATACAGTAAAACATCAACAAAAGTTATTACAATTTTCAAACAGCTCATCTTCATTTTCAGTTTAAACCTGAATCATTTACAAAAAGTTCTTAAAAACTAAAAGGGTTTATTTTTAAAAGTTCAAAAAGTGCAAACATTTAAAGAAAAGTGAATAGAATAATAAGTAAAAATGTCAATAAAATGTCCAAAACAACAGAGAAATGTCCATTTTAGAACACTCAAGTATTTTAGTGTGTGCCCTTTAAAGGGTTAAGGAGAGAAAGCCAGTTTTAATGGATCAGTTTGATTTAAATAAAGGAGAGTCTGTTTCAGAGCGACTGAACAGAGATGATACGAGCAGGGAAAATGTGAAATCACGACATCACGACATCACGACTCTAAATGTAGCTGATTTGAAACTGAAGACCAGATCCTTTGTGTCAGATGGAGTTTGTGTTCAGGCCTCCGGTTTCTCCTCCTGCAGGTGAACATCCTGCTGCCGGTGAGCTTCGTCCTCGCCTGCCTCTTCCTCATCATCGTATCTTTCTGGAAAACGCCGGTAGAATGCGCCATCGGCTTCGGCATCATTGCCACCGGACTTCCTGTCTACCTGATCGGCGTTTGGTGGCAGAACAAACCCAAGTGGATGATGAATGGAATCTGTGAGTGCTTAGTTTAATTTTAGCTTCTTGTTGCAGAAACAACAGATCTGATTTCTGATTTAATAAACTACCCAGGACTGAATATTCATCCGTTGTGTGTTTTACAGTCTCGACCACAGCCTGGTGTCAGAAGGTCATGGAGGTCGTTCCTCAGGAGTCCTAAAACCCCTCCTCATGCTTACTTCAGCCAGTGGCCAATCAGAACGCTCTTACAGCGACTTCCGGGCTGCAACATCCCATTGGATAAAGCTTGACGTCTCCGTTACCCCACCCTGTCTCTAACACACGCACACACACACACACACACACACACACACACACACACACACACACACACACACACACACACACACACACACACACACACACATTCCCTACAGCTTGTTCAGGAGCTGATGAAGGTGTTGGAAGCTGTTTTATCCTCGTTTAGTTTTTCTCGTTTATTTTCTTAGTTACTGACACGTTTGAGAGCTTTTATTTTGAAGTATTTTTAGTTTGTTTGTGTCTTCTAAAACTTGTTTATTTCTCTGTTTTATGTCTTTTGCTCGTTAAAAGCTGCAGTGACTCGGATGTCTGTGAGGATGTGGTCGTTGTGTCGTTACAGTTCTTCGGTATTTTTATTTTGAAGCTTTTTTCTTGTCGTTTCTGGTCGCTGTGACTCTCTGGTCAGATACAGATTTATTCCATCACACGTGGGCTTGCTGCTGTTTTACGTTTATGCAGGTCAGTCAGTTTTGGGTTTTTTTTGTATTTCTAAATGTCCGTTAAAAAAAAAGCTTCACCTCATAGTGTTTCTGCATAGGGAAGTTTGAAACGTCCCGTCGATGTCAGATCAGAGTGAGGTCAAGCTGACAGACGAGCAGACGCCAAAAGAGTCTCACCCATCACTGGAAAATAACCGGGTCGAGACGGGTTTTTGGTTCTTTTAGGTCGCGATCTCCCTGCCTACTGAGCCCAGCTCTCAGAGTTCTAACTCCATCCATCACAAACACACTCCTTTAACTGCAGCGTGTGGGCCTCATAACGAAGGGGGCGTGGCTTTGAGATGCAAACAGGATATTACTTTTTGTGATTTTACACTGAAATCTGTTGAAACATCTCGTTTTTTTTTTTTTTTTTTAGCAAGTAGACATGTTTCTGGGATCCTCGAGGCCTTCACACACCAACTCTGGATTTACTGTTGATAAAACGGCACATTTATAAATTATGCATGTCATGCAAAAGTCACCTTTTATAGTTTTAGTTCAAGAAGCCAAAATTAAAATGTAAAAGCTGGAGTCTTCTGGGCTTTCTGAAGGTCTTTTAATGTCCACACCAAGAAAACACAACGATGAAAATGTTTCTTTTTTGCATTTTTTAGTCATTTGGGGCATTAGTGGTGAAATAAGCTAATCACTTTTTATTCAAACTCTTTCAGTTTCTTTGAAGTTTTTTTTTTTTTTTTGCACAAAATGTGAGCTGTGCCTTTTTCTGAGAGTCATAAATATCTGGAGCTTTAATGGTCTAGGGTTCTGTCAGACAGAGGACCAAACCCAGTCCAGTACCTGCTCCATCCTTTGAGTTAGGAGCCTTTTTTCTACCTGGATGATTCAGAAGTCACAGCTTAAGAAACAAAAATAGAACCCTCCACTGATAATGTTCATGTACGAAGGCTGAAACTGAGGGGAAAACAAGCAAAAGTCCAAAGAAAAACTCTAAAAGACCTCCAGAAAGTCTGGAGACCGACAGCATCAGGACCACTTTGAGATCTGACACTGAAGTGTTTTTTTTCTAAACAGTTCAAAGTCTTTCAGATATTATTTGATTTGAAAACGTCACTGAAAACGATGATTCACTTTATTTCCCCGCACCGTGCACTTTATGAAAAGCTAAAGTAAAGAGAGAATGAAGGATTATTTGTTTGTTTGTTGCAGAACTTTGGATTTTGACTCAAAACCTCCTGGAATCAGGGAGGAGGATCCAGTAACTCTGAGCCCAAACTGGACGAATCCAGTTTATTTGTTTTGATTTGAAAGAATTCTGATGTTTACTGGATAAAGGAGGCGTGTAAAGATGAAAGCGTTGATGTGCGACGGCCTTGACGAGGTGTTTCAGCTCTTTTTGTTTCTCCAGTTTTACTCCCCTGGAGGAGAGGAGGCAGCAGCTCCCTCTCTTTGGGATAAACATGACGGATGTGTTGAAGGAGCTCCGACGGATTTCTGATTTACGCTCCTCGGAATTGTGATTCCCGTGTGACGAGGATGAGGAATCAGAGAAAGGGGAGGAGCTTAGAGACTCGAGCAGAAAGAAGTTTTGTTTGTTTTTTGGATGAGTTTGTTGAAGCAGTGAATTCAAATCATAATCACTTTTTTATTCCTCATCCTCATGTTTTGTTTTTACGTACTGAATGATGTTTATTATTGTATTATTATTTTTATGATTCTGATTAACACAGAGCGCCCTCCTGAGGACGGACCAAACCGGCACAAAGTGTCTCCCTGGGATCAGCCAGGAGGGGTTAATGTTGTAGAGGTAGACCTGTTCTAAAGCTGATGGACTACTAACCCAGATAAGTCTGTAGAAAGTTTATTTATTTATTTGTAGGAAACTTTTATTGTTGTTAGACCCTCTAATTTGTTTACAGGGCATTTTCTGTAAAGTGCTTCAAAATAAATCTTGACTTTTTTTCACTCGTGTTTTTTTTTTTTTGTGCTCACATTTGTTTCTTTGGAGTTCAGTCACTGACTGGAAACCTGTGTGTGAACGCAGTTTCAGGGTAAACGAAGTTCTTTGGTCATTTTCTGTGTTAAAACTTTAAAATAGTTCATATTTCTGTAGTTATAGTTTATCATTTGAGTATTTCTTGACATATATAAAATAGAGCTGAGTTGTACAAAAAACCTAAGCACTCAAAATTAGTTTTAAATGCAAGTTTGATCTAATTTAATTGCTTATAATTATGAAAAGACAAACAAAAAAGATTTTTTTCCTATTAATCCTCAAATGTTTCCTCCTCATTTTCACTCACGCTCCTAGGAATTGTGATTCATTCATTCATTCACATTTTTGGTAACAAAAATGTCATCAATTATGGAAATTAAAATTTGAATTTTTTTCAATAGAACGCTGAAAGAAACATACCCTCTTGTGTCATTAGGGACAAACGTGTCCACTTAAAGTGATAATATGCAGTTTTGCTTGTTTTGGGCTCCCTCTGGTGTCCGTTTTAAATTACTGCATTAAACAAGTTACCAGATCGTTTCAGCTTCTAAACGCCAATATCTACCTGTTGAAATGTCTCCTCAGCCTTCATAGCTTTCTACAGGAGCGGTTATTTACTCTTTCAAAGAAATCAGCTGTGTTCAAGCAGGGAGAGATTGAAAAAAAAAATCAGGAATCATGAGCTAAAAACACTCCAGCGCTAGCATAACAGCTAGCCACTTTGGGTTAGCCTAACCCTCGTGAGACACGTGACTTCCTGGGTACCGGGACGGCGACGGAGATCTTGCAATCGTGGTTTTCCGGCTGTAATCACCAGATGGGGCTAAGTGACTTTTCATTAACTTTGTAAAGGGTCATATTAGCACAGACTGGCTCAAGGAAAACATTTAAAAATATGAAAAAGTTGCATATTATCACTTTAAAAAAAAACTGCTGACATTTTTTTGCAAAAGATAACATTTTCCAGCATTTTTTTCTTTACATAAAACTTATTGTCAGTCCTGCTCAAAAGTTTCAAACATTTTGAGGATTCAAACCTTTTAATTCCAAAAAACCCTTATTATATGTTATGTAAATAGTAAATGTCCTGTATTTGTAGAGTGCTTTCTGGTGTTTTACACTTCTCAAAGTGCTGTACAACACAAACAGTCATTCACACACTGGTGGTGATAAGCTACATTGTAGCCTCAGCTGTCTTGGTGCACACTGACAGGATGTCTGCTAAGTCCCTCTGACCACCACCAGTAGGCAAGGTGGCTGAAGTGTCTTGCCCAAGGACACAATGACAAAGTAACCCAGCTGGAGCTGGGATTGAACCAGCAACCCTCTGGTTGCCAGACCGGCCAAACTGAGCTACATGCCGCCCCTTATAAATATATTTGGGGTATTTCTTGACATTCTGTAGGACTGATTTGTTTTAAAAAAAATTCCACAGCCGCCTAAAATTTGTTAAAATGTAATTTTAGCTTCAATTTATTATTTTTTTTAAAACATTTTTATTTATTCACGTTTTCATACATATAAACACGTATGTTACGATTAGGGATTTTTAATTTTATTTTGTTATTTAGTTACTTTTTCAAATGTTTGTACTGTTTACCTATTAAACAGCTGTTGTTTTTTTATTTTGTTTTTAACATTTTGTACTTTTAAACTTTTCAATTTCTGTTGCTTTTCTTTCTTATTTATTTTTTATAAAATTATTTCACTATTTAGTTTGTTTTTTAATGTTTATACTTTTTGTATTTTACATTTCTGTTTTTAATTGTTAAAATCATTTCATGTTTACATTTTTTAACACTTTTTCTAAACCCTGTTACTGTTTATTATTGTTATTATTATTATTATTATTATTACTTTCTTTACTTTTTGGGAGAGTTTCGGCTGTTCTAAATTTAAAGTAAGTGATCAAATATGGCCACTTGTCCTATAAAGGGTTAAAATTTACTAAGTAACTTCATTTTTACATTAATATTAAAAACAGTTTTTATCTTTAGGTGTTGGATTCTTGAGGGAATAGATCATCACATTGATGAATGAAATGACAGTAAAGCTGAATCCTGTCAAACCTTCAGAAGGTTCAGAGCAGCCGGGGGAGGAAGTCAGCTGAACTGAGGTCAGTTTACTCGTCTCACGCTGAAGCAATTGAGTAAACTGAGCAGCAGAAACAAAACAAAAGACTCATTCTGCTTTAAAACGTTTAATCTTAAAGTTCAGAAGCTCCAACACAAACGACACATTTTTTTTAATCTCAAATTCCTGTCAAATATTAGTTCAGTGTCAGGTTTTTTCCTTCTGAGCAAACAGAAACTTTAGAAAAGAGCTTTGGGCTGGAGGATCAGCTGTAGTCAGATTCAAGAAAATAAAAAACTTTAAGAGTTCAATCCAGGCAAGTTCACAATCCAAAAAGATTTGCTTTGTAGAGCACATTAGTGAGCGTCTGTGGGATTGTTTTGTTGTTTTATTCTTTGGTTAGAATAAAACTGATTAACTAAACACCAAAACAACTGGATTAAGGCTGAGAAATGATTAGGATTTAGTAGAAACAGCTCCAGAAGGTTTTCTGTTCTGGAAATCATCAAAGCTTCACATGAAGTTGGAAGAAAACTCCAAACAGCTTGTGGCAAATTACAGATCAACCATAAAAACAACACCTGCTCCCAAACAAAATGTTATACATTTTATTTACCACATGTGTTTTAGAAATGACCTTGGCACGTCTAAAAGTCACAGCATAAATTCAAATAATAATGTTAGGGAAAAAATTTTGATTCAAATCTCAATATGTAAAGTTATATTTAAATGTTGAAATCTAGCAGCCTTAAACTAAAATGCAACTGAAGAGAAATAGAGGTGCCTACCAAAATAAAAGCTGGGGGAAGAGATCCCTTTCTTAAAATGTCATTCATGGACAATAAAGATGTAAATAAATCATTTCTAAACATTTAAACTCAGATTTTTGGTATTATCATTTTTCACTGCAGTGTTGATTTCCAAAGTATCCTGAGATGACCTCTAGAAATTCAATTAGCATACAGTATGTTTACCATAGTTTATACAAAGCATTAAGACAGTGGCGATGGATAATTACAGTACATGTTGGTTTTTGAGGCGGAGTTATCCTCGTGCTCGTATTTAATTGTCATATTAGACATTTTTGCACAATTCAGCTAATGATAGTTGGGGTCACAAGTCTCGGAGTTATTTGAAGAAGCTGATAACCTGGGATCCAGGATTTTATTGTTCCTGGACTCGTCTCGTTCCCACACTCAGTCACAGCTGCTGCTGAAGGCCGTGTGAGAGAAACCAGATAAAACAGCACAACAGCCTGTAACAGGTGTGAGCTCTGATTCCTACTTCCCTTCATAAACACACACAGTAACATCCATGGACACACACAGCAGGTCAGGTGGAGCAGAGGGATCAAACTGTTTGTCCTCTATTGTTTGAGAGGCTTGAAGGTGCAGAGGAAGACGACACAACCACAGAAGAAACGGCTCCTGACTTTGTTTGCTCTCATGTTTATTTGATTTAAAAGTACATTTATATTTCTAACAATGTACAGAAACATGCACAAGTTCTACTCAGTCACACTGTGGTCCTGCTGAGCAGCACCAACCATCACACAGGAGAAAGCACACAAATAAACCTGCTGCACGACTGGAAACGCAACATTCATGTTTAAGGTCAAACTAAAGCGGTAAAATACAGATTATGCATTTAAGATTTCCATTTTTCTTTAAATGTTTATTTTTATCAGGTTAATTATGTTTATATATTTCATCTCTAAGTTACACATTTAATGCAAACTGTTTAATTTTTACTTTAAAGTTTTAGGACTTTTAAGGTGGATTCGTGTATTTTGGATCAGAAAATATCCAAACATTCACCCATTGGACAGTGTATTTGAGTGGAAGCTCCTGATTGGCTGGATTGTATTTTTTCTGTCTCACGATTGGTCTGTTTGATGACCTCGATGATCAGAACATTTTGGATAAATAATGTTCTCGTTACAAAAAACTGTGTAAAAACCTTGATTTGAGATAAGAGAACTGAAATTTTGTATTTTATCTGTTTTTCTTTTTATTCAAAGGCTGTGAAATTGCAGAAATAAAAAAAAAAAAACCAAGTAGGGATGCAAAACTGATCAACTGTATAAATTCAAAATGAGCTGAACACGGCTGTGAAATCAACAGAAACAACCTCACAAATGAGACCAACTCAGAAATTAACACAAAGCTGCAACAACAAAACAAGCTGCATGAACAAAAAACGCAATAAAATAAACAGCCGTGTCAAGCTGACCTGAACTGAGACAAAGGAAGACATCCAGAGACACAGAACACGTCCTCTATAGTCATCAGTTTGTCTGTTCGGGTCTTTGATCCTATAAACGAGGTGGGAGACCCCCCGGGAACCCATTGTCTGATTCATCTGTATGTCTTCTGTTTTCTTCAGCTTAAATAAACTGAGAAAGGACCAAAAATAAATTCATGTGAGACAATCATTTTCCTCCTGTCTGCAGGCTGAGTGTGAAAGGAGGTTAAAAGGACACAAAACATTTTTTCTTCATCACATTTAGAGATGTAAGTTTTCCTGCTTGGACTAAAATGATGAAATATGCTGTCATATCTTAGATTTAAAGCCATCAGAGTGGGTTCTGCCTGCTAAAATGTGCTAATTTTAACAAAGAATAAGAAAAATCTCAGAATGTACTTTATAAAGTTAAAAACAGTATTTTCTTCACACAGATTTTGTCTGTTTTTGCAATTAGATAACCTGAGTAAATACAAAATGCCATTATTGTACGACTCTGATCTAACAGCGAGTCCTCATCTCACCTGTTAGCAGGTTGTGCTTCATTAACCCACACCAACAGATAACCATGGAGACAGCGGAGTGGCGGACAGATAAATAAACCATCCAATAGAAAGCTAAAACACCTTTTCACATTTCAGACTGAGCTCAAACATGAGATTAGAATAAAACTCTTGTCTGAAATAGAGGACATTGAGCAAACGTTTGGTGTGAAATAGAATCTGAGATGGTTTGCTTATAAAATCCTGCTTACTGGATCAGGTGGTGGAAACTGTGTGCTGATAATAATGTCTGGTTCTGGTAGTTTATGGCTGGAATAAAGTTCTGATCACAGACACCATAAATGAATATTGAACCTGCAGGCAGAGGGATCGGCTCACCCTGATGATGTGTGATTGGAGTGTGTGCTCCTGGACCCTTTTATACACGTGTCCTGTTGACAAGCCTTTATATACACATTGAGAGTAATTTCCTGTTCTGTCACGTATCTCCATCGATGCTCGTCTCATCACCGCAGACCTTTATTCCTTTACTGCAGCATCAGTCACGACCAGGCTAACAGGATCAGGCAGATTCATGACGCAACAGTGCTGAGTCACAACAGCTCGTGTGTGTGTGTGTGTGTGTGTGTGTGTGTGTGTGTGTGTGTGTGTGTGTGTGTGTGTGTGCGTGTGTGTGCGTGTGTGTAATCCTGGTATCCGTTCCATTGCACTCAGAGGAGAGTTTCATTTTCACTTCCAGCTGAAGATCCAGGAATATTTTCTGTTTCCAGAAGTTGAATGTTTCCTGAAGGATGCAGAAAAAAAGATGGAAATTTTTCATCACATTAATTTGAATTATGATGTGCTGCCTGACAACCATCAGACACATTAGATCAGCCTTTTTAATCGGTCAATCAATCCATCCATCATCCTTCTATCCATCCATGTTCATGTTTATTCATTTATTAGTCGCTTTTATCCAAAGCGATGTACCATTATTAATCATCCTTGCAGGCATGTTGGAATCTGTGGGGGAAGCCAGAGTGCCCAGAGGAAACCCACACATGCATGGGGAGAACATGCAACTCCACACAGCCGGGATTCAAACTCATGACCTTCTTAATACGAGGTAACAGTGCTAACAACTGTGCCACCATCCATCCATCCATCCATCCATCCATCCATCCATCCATCCATCCATCCATCCATCCATCCATCCATCCATCCATCATCCATCCATCCATCCATCCATCCATCCATCCATCCATCCATCCATCCATCCATTCATCCATCCATCCATTCATCCATCCATTCATCGTCCATCCATCCATCATCCATCCATCCATCATCCATCCATTCATTCATCCATCCATTCATCGTCCATCCATCATCCATCCATCCATCCATCCATCCATTCATCATCCATCCATTCATCGTCCATCCATCATCCATCCATCATCCATCCATTCATCATCCATCCATCCATCATCCATCCATTCATCCATCCATCCATCCATTCATCCATCCATTCATCATCCATCCATCATCCATCCATTCATCGTCCATCCATCCATCCATCATCATCATCCATCCATCCATTCATCATCCATCCATCCATCCATCCATCCATCCATCCATCCATCCATCCATCCATCCATCCATCATCCATCCATCCATCATCCATCCATCCATCATCCATCCATCCATCCATCCATCCATCCATTCATCATCCATCATCCATCCATTCATCATCCATCCATCCATCATCCATCCATCCATCCATCCATCCATCCATCATCCATCCATTCATCCATCCATCCATCATCCATCCATCCATCCATCAAACCATCCATCCATCCATCCATCCATCCATCATAT
>SSNR01000168.1:546769-554269 GCA_006937965.1 Callopanchax toddi | reverse complement strand
GTGTGTGTGTGTGTGTGTGTGTGTGTGTGTGTTTAAAATGTGTGTGAGTCTGTAGATGAAGGGAAGGAAAATGAATATCACAAAATGCTGACAGATGGCTGGAAAGAGCTGATGTTCACACCAGGAGCAGGTCAGAAATAAACCCTGGAGTTTAGTCTCAGTGAGGAGAAATTAAATAATTAGACGATATGGAGATGAAAGATGGGACTTTTATTCATCCAGAGGGGATTATCCATTCAATAAGCAGAGACTGAAAGCAATAAATGCTGGCATCCCAGCCCCCAGGTTCGAAATATATCACAAAACAGGCTCTACTTTTCAATATCTAGAGATTGATGTGAGGGATCCTTTATTCTGTGAGTCTCAGACAATAAAATATGCCTTTAATCTGAAAAGCTTTTTATAATAGCTGAGTCCAACGAGGCACACAGCTGCCCTCTATTGGTCACAATAGATACACTCACATTTTAAAAAGGATTTCTTCACATTTAAAAACAGATATTGAGATATTTTTAGGCTGCAGTTTTAAAATAAATCTGAATAATTTCTGTGTGATTTTGTTTCTGTTTCTCTATGTGTGACATTTTACACACATGCTTTGAAACACAGTTATCACTCATTTCAGGTCTCACCAGATCAGCTGCAGCAGCCAGTGAGTAATGAGTTCTTCATGATCTGCTCCAAACTCAGCGCTTTTTCCAGTTAAAAAGCTTCCTAGTTCATCATTCAGAGCTAAAAACAAGACTTTGGGGGATTTTTCTAGAATGTAAAGTTTTTCACTATGTTCGTAAAGTACAACAGGTAAAATAAGTATTGAATATAACACAGATTTTTTTTAAAGTAAATAAGTTTCTAAAGGTACTGCTGACATGAATTTCTCACCGGATGTCGGTAATCCATCCAATATACATGCAAAGAAAGAAAATCATCGATGTCCAGACATTAAGCCATGTGTAATAAAATGGAACGACACAGGTAAAAAAGTATTGATCACATGAAAAAAGGAAGATACAAAAAAGCACCAGCTGGAATCAATCAGTAATTAGAAAACAATCCTGCCACTTAGTGCAAATTAATATCAGCTGCATTAGTTCCAACTGATGGTCTCATTACCAAGGAGATTACTGTGGAATGCAGGAGGCGCATCTTGGACCTATAGCCCCCCTCAAGGAGGCACTGCAGGTGCATCAGCACAAAGACAAATAGATTCAAGAACAGTTTCTTTTCAAAGACCAATCACCATTTTAAAGTCACATATGTACTGACTCAAAAAAGCTATATCAGCCCTCTGCCATACATTCACTGTGAAATATTTAATAGTTATTGCTACTGTCAACACAGCAATGCATCTGTACACTGTGAAATATTGATGTTCATAATCCATTACATACCAAATACAGTATGTTCATTGTTATTGTGCAACATGTGCAATAACTCACATTGGGGAACTGATTTTGTAAATATTTTATTTATCATCTTTTTTGCATACTTTTTTGTACTCAGACCTGAAACACTGTGCAAATCCCATCCTATTGCAGAATTTATATCTTGTTTTTCCTGTTCTTTTTGCAAATTTTTTAAAATTATGTCGTTTTTATCTTATTAGCATGTTCTGCACTGCATACGGTGTTGTTTTCTATCTTAATGTACATGTGCATAATGATATTAAAGGCATTTTTTCTTTATCTTGTATTTTCCGTCGCTTTTCAAGCTGAACTTTACATATCCTCCAAGACGATAGGGGGCGTGCTAAATCTCAGCGAGCTCCTGCAGCTTGTTGCCGGAAGTAAATCTCCCGTCGGAGGAAAAACATCTCCATTCTTTAACATGTGGAGTATGTTTTGGCTTTCATCGGGCACGGAATTAATTTAAATGAACCAGCGACTTTAGTAGTTAGACTCGAAATAAAGCAAACATGGGGAAGAAAGGCAAGAAAGAGAAGAAAGTGAAAGGAGCGGAGAAAACCGCTGCTAAAATGGAGAAAAAGGTTTCAAAAAGGTCCAAAAGAGAAGAAGTAAGCAACATAATTACACTTTAACCCGTTCAGATTAGTACATTTTCTTTACACTTTTATAATACCAAATGTTGATTTTGTTGACACTTTCATTAGTGGCAAGTTTGGTAATAAAGCTTTTTCTCTCTGTCTCAAGGAAGATTTGGAGGCCCTCATTGCTGAGTTTCAGAATCTGGATGCAAAGAAGACTCAGGTCGTAGAGACAACGTGTCCTCCTCCATCACCAAGGTAAAAAAAACCCAACACATTTACTCCCATCTACACTTTAGGTTGGCTCATTAATAATTAGGTTAAATACAAATAAACACTTATTTAAGGACATTTAAAAAATTTGTTCACAAAAAATGATCATCATGACTAAAAGGGTGACACACAAAGTCCAAAAAAAGACACAAACATCAAATGAGGTATGCAATGACAAAAATAAACAAACTTAATCACACTGTTCAACTAATCAAGTGATCATCAGAAACCTTCTGACTGATTCGACCACATCAGGGTTTTTCCCCCACAATAGCAACCAGTTTAAGCTAATGTATCTCCTTCAGAGATATATAAAATCACAATTTTTTTTAAAATTAAAATCCAGATATTTCAGTCTCATTTTAAAAATTTAAATCCACATACTTCAGTCTCATTCTGTCTCTGATGACACATTTTAGGCTGAATGCGTCTCTCTCTGCCCATCCTGAGAAAGATGAACTCATCCTGTTTGGAGGAGAATATTTCAATGGAAAGAAGGTAACAAACATCATCTAAGGATCTTTCTTATCAGTAATAGTTCATTTAAAGTTTCACTTTGAATGCAGGCCTCCTGAGTTCTCAAGGAGTTAAGCCAGTGGTTACAAAACTTTTTCAACTTTTGACTAACAAAAACAATCTAGTAACCCCAATCATCACTGACTGACGAATCCACACATAATTACTCGGATTTTAACACCAATGACTGATGATGTCACCATTTAGGAGCTGCTATTGTTTCACAACGCTTTTACATTTGCTTGTTTCCTGCAGTGATTGATATATTATGCTGCTGAGTTTGTCTCCCTGCACTTGTAGTGTGATGTATTTTTAAAACTTGTCTTTTTATTCAGACATATCTCCACAATGATTTATTTTTCTACAACATCAAGAAGAACAGTTGGGTCAAATCTGAGATTCCCAACCCTCCTCCACCACGCTGCTCCCACCAGGTACAGAAGCTCTCAGCTGTTTGTGTACAGTCTAGTAATCTTTTAGGTCGATGTTGTGCAGCTCAATTCAGCAAACCCATCAGAGATCAAGGTTAAATATTTGAATGTTGGTTTTTTTCTCCACTGATTGTTATTAGTATTTTTATCCACAAGGGGGCAGCAGTGTCCTCACAGCAGAGGCCTGTTGCAGAAAATAAATCTCTGGACAGAAATCTTATCTTTCAGGGTTTTATGAAGCCAACCTCCACCTCCCATCTGTCTCCCTCCCTCCTCTCCTTCTTTGTCCTCCCCTAGGCGGTGGTGGTCCCGCAGGGTGGAGGCCAGCTCTGGGTGTTTGGGGGAGAGTTTGCTTCTCCAAACGGGGAACAGTTCTACCACTACAAGGACCTTTGGGTTCTGCACCTGGCTACGCACACATGGGAAAACATCAAGTAGGTGCAGAAAAAAAACATAAAAATAGAAGCAGTAATAAATCAGTTTAATGACACACAGCATGAACGTGTGAATTTAAGAATCTGTTAAACATTTCTAATAATGTTAAAGGAATGTTATTGATGATTTAGTTTCCACTTTGCATTTATTGGAGCTCTAATGAACCTGTTGGGTTTTTCCAGAGCCCCTGGTGGTCCGCCTGGCCGCAGTGGCCACCGGATGGTCCTCAGCAAGAGGCAGCTGCTGGTGTTTGGAGGTTTTCATGAGAGCACAAGGTAATCAGGTCACTAACAAATAATCAACCTGCCTCAGCGTGAGGGTGGAGGGGCTGACATGTAGAACAGGTTAAGGTGGGAAAGAGTAAAGATATAAAATACTCTGCTCAGAGTTTTAAAAACCTGACTGTTGTTATTATTATTACTATATTAACCCTTCAAATTCAACAATTGTTCAGTTCTGATAATAATTAGTCTGATATTTTCCTAAATCAGTTGTTTTGTCATTTATTTTCTATTCAGGGAAACAGTGTAATAAACATCCTCAAAGATTACTGAGCACTTTCTCAGTTTTTCATCAAATTCTATGAATCAGCAGAAAATCATTCTACAGATACAGATCTTTATAATAAACTTTCAATTTTAAATAATGCATTGTGTTACATACATAAAGTCTCCCAGGCTGTAACACTGTATTAAAAAAGACTCAACTAATAAGTGATTAGGTAAAGGTATTTAATAATAATTTATTAATTTCATAATAAAATGAGTACATTTATTTTGATTACTTCAATATACAATTCCAATAAAAACAGGAAATCAGATAAGATATAACAGAAATCATATACATACCGTAGACAAAGGGGAGCCTAAATAAGAAGAGGCTGAAGCTTCTTGTCTCTCTCACTGCAAACGTGATATACAGTAAGACGAGTCACAATATCAGAATGAGAGAGAAAATTATATACAGTATATAAACAAAAAATTGTATTAAATTTGCTATCCCAAATAATTCAAACTTTAGTTTTTGGTGTTCCCTAATAATAACTGAGATTTTAACAATTATTTTTAAATAATCAGATGGTCACAAAGACCTTTCCATAATTTGACTCCTTAAAATGCAATATAAATATTAATGTTCATCATTAATTAATTATATATTTAAAGATATATTAATTTACTTAATACATAATACGTATGCTCCTCCGTGAACCGTCACCTTATCGTGGTGGAGGAGTTTGAGTGCCCTAATGATCCTAGGAGCTATGTTGTCTGGGGCACTTGTGCCCCTGGTAGGGTCACCCATGGCAAATTGGTCCTAGGTGAGGGGTGAGACAAAGTGCGGTTCAAAAGACTCTTCATGCAAGTACAATCATCGAGCCAGTGTACCCGGCCCGGAGGGTTACCGGGGTCCCACCCTGGAGCCAGGCCTGGGGTTGGGGCCCGTGAGCGAGCGCCTGGTGGCCGGGCTTTCGCCCATGGGGCCCGGCCGGGCCCAGCCCGAACTGGATACATGGGCTCATCCACCTGTGGGCCCACCACCTGCAGGAGGAGAGTGAAGGGTCTGGTGCAATGTGGATCGGATGGCAGACCAAGGCAGAAGCTTTGGCGGTCCGATCCCCGGACACAAAAACTGGCTATTGGGACATGGAACGTCACCTCTCTGGCGGGGAAGGAGCTGGAGCTTGTGGAAGAGGCTGAGCGTTACCGGCTAGATATAGTCGGGCTCACCTCGACACATAGCGTTGGCTCTGGAACCCGAGTCCTTGAGAGGGGTTGGACTCTCTTCTATGCTGGAGTTGCTCCGGGTGAGAGGCGGAGGGCTGGGGTGGGCTTTCTGTTAGCCCCAAGACTCTCTGCCTGTATGTTGGGGTTTTCTCCGGGGGACGAAAGGGCAGCTTCCCTGCGCCTTCGGGTTGGGAAACGGGTCCTGACTGTTGTTTGTGCTTATGCACCAAATAGCAGCTCAGAGTACCAACCCTTTTTGGAGTCCCTGGGACGAGTGCTGGATAGCGCTCCTACTGGGGACTCCATAGTCCTGCTGGGAGACTTCAACGCTCACGTGGGCAATGACAGCGTGACCTGGAGGGGCGTGATTGGGAGGAACGGCCCGCCCAATCTGAACTCGAGTGGTGTTCTGTTTTTGGACTTCTGTGCAAGTCGCAGTTTGGCCATAACGAACACCACGTTCGAACATAAGGATGCCCATCGGTACACCTGGTACCAGGGCAGCCTAGGTTACAGGTCGATGATTGACTTTATAGTTGTATCATCTGACCTGAGACCGTATGTTTTGGACACTCGAGTGAAGAGAGGAGCGGAGCTGTCAACTGATCACCACCTGGTGGTGAGTTGGATCAGATGGCAGGGGAAGATGCTACGCAGACCTGGTAGACCCAAACGTATAGTGAGGGTCTGCTGGGAACGCCTGGCAGAAGAGCCTGTCAAGATGGTCTTCAACTCCCACCTCTGGCAGAGCTTCGACCGCGTCCCGAGAGCAGTGGGGGACATTGAGTCCGAATGGGCCTTGTTCCGCTCTGCGATTGTTGAGGCGGCTGTTGCTAGCTGTGGTCGCAAGGTAGCCGGTGCCAATCGTGGCGGTAACCCCCGTACCCGCTGGTGGACACCAGAGGTTAGGGGAGCCGTCAGGCTGAAGAAGGAGGCCTACAGGGCGTGGCTAGTCTGTGGGTCTCCAGAGGCAGCTGATGGGTATCGGAGGGCCAAGCGGGGTGCAGCAGTGGCAGTTTCTGAGGCAAAATCTCGAGCGTGGGAGGAGTTCGGCGAGACCATGGAGAAAGACTATTGGTCGGCTCCAAAGAGGTTCTGGCAAACCATCCGGCGCCTCAGGGGAGGAAGGCGGCAACTCGCTCACACTGTTTACAGTGGGGACGGGGAGCTGCTGACATCAACTGGGGCTATAGTCGGGCGGTGGAAGGAATACTTTGAGGAGCTCCTCAATCCCACCGACACGCATTCCTATGAGGAACCAGAGCTGGGAGACCTGGGGACGGACTGTCCAATCTCTGGGGCAGAAGTCGCTGAGGTAGTCAAAAAACTACGCAGTGGCGGAGCCCCAGGGGTGGATGAGATCCGACCTGGGTATCTGAAAGCTATGGATGTTGTAGGACTGTCGTGGTTGACACGTCTCTGCAACATTGCGTGGTCATCGGGGGCAGTTCCTGTGGAGTGGCAGACCGGGGTGGTGGTTCCCATTTTTAAGAAAGGGGACCAGAGGGTGTGTTCCAACTATAGGGGGATCACACTCCTCAGCCTCCCTGGGAAGGTCTACTCCAGGGTACTGGAGAGGAGGGTCCGGTCGATAGTTGAACCTCAGATTGAAGAGGAGCAATGTGGTTTTCGTCCTGGTCGTGGAACTGTGGACCAGCTCTTTACCCTCGCTAGGGTGATGGAGGGGTCATGGGAGTTTGCCCAACCAATCCACATGTGTTTTGTGGATTTGGAGAAGGCTTATGACCGTGTCCCCAGGGACACCCTGTGGGGGGCGCTCCAGGAGTACGGGGTGGATGGTCTTTTGTTAAGGGCCATTCAGTCCCTGTACCAGAGGAGTGTGAGTCTGGTCCGCATAGCCGGCAGTAAGTCGGACCTGTTCCCAGTGAGGGTTGGACTCCGCCAGGGCTGCCCTTTGTCACCGGTCCTGTTCATAACCTTTATGGACAGGATTTCTAGGCGCAGCCGTGGTGTGGAGGGTGTTGAGTTTGGTGACAGGAGAATCTCGTCTCTGCTTTTTGCAGATGATGTGGTCCTCCTAGCTTCATCAGGCTCTGACCTACAGCTCTTGCTGGGGAGGTTCGCAGCCGAGTGTGAAGCGGCTGGGATGAGGATCAGCACCTCCAAGTCTGAGGCC
>SSNR01000168.1:504112-546564 GCA_006937965.1 Callopanchax toddi | reverse complement strand
CAAGTGGAGGAGTTCAAGTATCTCGGGGTCTTGTTCACGAGTGAGGGAAGGAGGGAGCGGGAGATCGACAGGCGGATTGGGACAGCGTCAGCAGTGATGCGGACGCTGAACCGGTCTGTTGTGGTGAAGAAGGAGCTGAGCCGGAAAGCAAGGCTCTCGATTTACCGGTCGATCTACCTCCCAATCCTCACCTATGGTCATGAGCTTTGGGTAATGACCGAAAGAACGAGATCGCGGATACAAGCGGCCGAAATGAGTTTTCTCCGCAGGGTGGCCGGGCTCAGCCTTAGGGATAGGGTGAGGAGCTCGGACATTCGGGAGAGACTCGGAGTAGAACCGCTGCTCCTCCATGTCGAAAGGAGCCAGCTGAGGTGGTTCGGGCATCTTGTTAGGATGCCCCCTGGACGCCTCCCCAGGGAGGTGTTTCAGGCATGTCCTGCCGGCAGGAGGCCCCCGGGTCGACCCAGGACACGCTGGAGAAAATATATCTCTGGTTTGGCCCTGGAGCGCCTTGGGATCCTGCCGGAGGAGCTGGTAGAAGTGGCTGGGGAGAAGACTGTCTGGAACTCCCTAATTGGGATGCTGCCCCCGCGACCCGGACCCGGATAAGCGGAAGAAGACGAGACGAGACATAATACGTATGATATCTGAGGAGGATAAGACATTCTTTGTCTGTATGTTAATTATTTGCACGTTTCTGACACCTAGTGGTGCTGTGAGGGAACTTCAGCTTTTCTGTCAGAATTATATCCATGAAGATATTTTAACAAATCAAGAAATAATAATACATTTGTATTTCTTAATAATAAAAAATACCCTTGCTTTCTTTAAAGTCATTGACACAACATGGACAAACCCAGTGAGTAATTGCTGCTGTCATCAGTTATTGTCTTTATACATTCTCTTATTTCCAGTAATCAGATAGGAACTGAACCTGTCAGATTCATCATGTCTGAATCATTACATCATTAGAAACACACTGACATCACTAACCTTTACAGAGCAGACCTGTAAAGTGATCTGTGATCAGAGGAACAGGTTCTCGTCTGAATGATATAAATCACAGGGTTTATTGTTTCAGTTAACTGCAACGTCGTAAATTCATTAGTTTTAAATATAAACCCTTCACTCTTCTAACTTTCCAGGGATTTTATTTACTACAATGACGTCTACGCCTTCTCTCTGGACACCTTCTCCTGGTCACGCCTTGCTCCATCAGGCTCCGCCCCTTCCCCACGTTCTGCCTGTCAGATGACCTCCACACCAGATGGCACTGGTGTCATCATCTACGGGGGCTACTCTAAAGTTGTGCGTGTCCCGCCTGTGAGCGTCCGGTCTAGTGATGTCACTCTAACGTCTGACTGTTGATTTATTCAGAGAGTCAAGAAGGACGTGGAGAAAGGAACCATCCACTCCGACATGTTCCTCTTGAAGCGAGAGGGGACAGACAGCCAAGGTACGTAATAAATCCAGTTGTTCATCGTTCCAGTAGAAGTTCCAGCTTTCCTGACTCATCTTGTCCTGCAGAGAAGTGGTCGTGGTCCAGATTGAACCCCTCTGGCAGTAAGCCCCCTCCTCGCTCTGGTTTCTCTCTGGCTGTCGGTCCAGCGGGCCGGGCGGTGTTGTTCGGTGGGGTTTGTGATGATGAAGAGGAGGAGACCCTGGAGGGAGACTTCTACAATGACCTCTACCTGTATGATACAGTCAAGAACCGCTGGTTCCCCAGTGTTCTCAGGGTAAACCCAACCCTGGTTCAGCAGTCAGTAGTTATGATCTATTTCACAGGCCACAGTTGGAACTAAGAATTTGGTCTTAATCTGTCTTGCCTGGTTATATTAAGGTTAAATAATAAAAAAGAAAAAGTAAAAAATCAATTGCTTCAATTTCTTGTTTCTTTTCAGGGAAACAAAACGGAGAAAAAGAAACGACGGAGAGGGAAGAAGAGTGGAGCTGAGGACGAGGGAGCAGAGACAAAGACGGAAGGAGAGTCTGCTCCTCAAGGACCCACTGAGGTCATCAAGGAGATCGTCAGCGAGGACGGCACAGTGATGACCATCAAGGAAGTGATTCCTGGTCCTCAGGAAGAGGAGGAGGAGGAAGAGGAGGAGGAAGAAGAAGAGGACGAAGAGGGTAGGATTACATAAAATTATCTGAAGATTTGACCAAACAGGGTCTAAAACATAAAATATGTTGAAAGAAGTTTTATACTCAGTTGGTTCAACAGGTTGTGCCTCGGCGCCGATGGTGGAGCCCTGTCCGAGGTCCAGCGCCATGGCAACAGCCCGTCAGGGTAAACTCTACCTGTACGGTGGGATGTTTGAAGTGGGAGACCGCCAGTTCACCCTGAATGACTTTTACTGCCTGGATCTGCACAAAATGGATCAGTGGGAGGTTCTGGTTGAAATGGACCCGAGTGAGTCACACAGACACTAAAACACACTTTGAAAGGGGTCGCGATCTGTGTGTCGCTTAAAGCAGCCGGTGTGTGTTGTTACTTCGTCCTGACCACAAGACGGAGAGGAGTCTGAAGCTTCATTATGATTTATGATTTTGTCTCCACAGAGACGCAGGAGTGGCTGGAAGAGTCTGAGTCAGAGGATGAAGAGGAGGAGGAGGAAGAGGCGAAAGGAGCAAAAGGAGAGGATGGGGAGTCTGAAGAAGACAGCGAGGGAGAGGAAGGCAGGAGATTATTCAGCACCTTTGATTTATTACACCTCCTTCATTAGCAGATCAGAACATACCCGGCATCAATATCAGTTTATAAACCTCATCATTAACATTCACTCATTAGTGGCCTTTCAAATATCCATTGAGAATCCAGCTCGAGCTTCTTCTACCCAGAAACGTTTTTAATTCCTCTGTCTGCATGTGTTTCCAGATGATGAAGAGGAGCACCCTGAGGTACAAGAAGGAGAGACGGTGACGGACTACCAGAGCCGCACTGAGCAGTACTGGATCGGACTTGCACGGGCCAACATGGGCCCAGACGCCAAGGACAAAAAAGTATCCAAAGTGGCCCTCAGCATGGCTAAAGTCTTCTATGAAGACCAGTAGTGGGACGCCTACACCTGTCTGACGGACTGAGAGTGTGCTGTGGGACTGCGTAGTGTCTTTTTTTAATAAATCACCTTTTATGTCATAAATCATGTCATGAGCTGCAGTTTGAATATTGCTGCAGTTAATGTAGAATTGACTTCTTAACAACATAAAAAACAATTAACTGCATTGATCCACTGGGTTGTTTCTTTAACCTATTCACTGACAGAAGTAACATATATTTTTTATCTTTTTAGTTTCTATGTTTCTAATAAAGGATATCTAAAATTTGTCCTCATTAGATATCCAAAGGTTATCTATGGTAATGATTATTAGAGTTATTATTATTATTATTATTATTATTAGGCTTTCTGACCTGTTATTTCTCCTCATTGTTGAAAACTTAAGTGACTTTAAAAACTTTCTCAATGAAACAAATACCATGAATTAACGGCTGTTGCTGAAAATAAAAGGGTCACCTTCTAAATTATAACAGCTACCTTAGTTTAAAAAAAAAATTAAACCTCTTACACTTCATGATGCATTCAGGTATATAAAATATGTAGAACTTCAAGAGAGTGCAGATCACTTCAGCTCCTTGTGAAAAACTTTAATTGATAAAGATTTCGGCCCTAGCTTCTGTCGTGATTAACAAACCAGAGTAAGGACATTATAGGAATGACCCAGATGTAGACACCTGGAGGGGATCTAGATAATCATCCACCTCAAATCGGGTGGAAAACAATGTGAAAAGACCTAAAGCCAACATCAATAACAGCAAGGACTACTGAAGAAAATAAATGCACGCAAATTTCTTATACACAGAATCCTGAAAACACTATAATTATACATCTGACAATATATCAATAAAAAAAAAGAAAAACTGGTTTACACTGTCCATGTAAATAACCCTAATCAATGCTATACTATGAATAAATACTAAGTTTTATTGATATGTAGTAGAACCATAAGGTGATAAGAGTTAATGAATCCAATAATGAATGTTCCCATAAAAAAATTTCTGATCTTGATCTAAACATCTAGTTGATAAGATGGGCTAAAGGTTAAAGGTCTCAGGACCAAATACTGATAAATGAACAATCCACAGACCTTAACACCTAAAATGTTCAAAAACCTTTAAATTATATTAAAAAAATAATAATAATGCAAAACCCAGTGCAGAATAATAATAATGCATCAGTTTTATATAGCGCTTTTCAAGGCCACTCAAAGACGCTTTTACAGAGTTGCATTATTCATTCACACAGTCATTCTCACCGGAATTCAGAACTCAGGTGTGCCTCTGCTCAGGAAAAGGCTCAGCTCAGCCAATCAGAGAGCTAGAACAGCACAGGTGAGCTACAGCTGAGAGGACATACGGTGTTTGTTCCTAAAGCCTTTTAATGAGTTGAATTCTCAAACTGGTGAGTTGCTGCAGGAAAACAAATTCCATTCCAGAATCCTCTGAATAGTGTTAATAAGCCAAATTAGCCTGAAGCTAACACAATTAGCATCATTAAACTAGTAAGCTTGATGCTAATCGTGTTAGCATAAGCTAGTGTACAGTTTTCTGTAAAGTTATTTTGCAAGTTGAATCTGACATATTGTGTCTAAATTGAAATTTTAACAAAGTCTATCCTTTGAAAAACTAATAATAAAAATCATATCAAACCATAGTAGCTAGTGCTGATCAATGATTGTTCATCAGCTGTTCAGCACAAACTAAAGATCTATTGATTTAGTGATTTCTTACTTATTTTCATCAACACTTTATTTTTGTCCTTGTAAATATTGGTTTTGTTTTGTTAGATTATTCTTTTCTGATATTTAAAATTGTTTGCTGATCTGGAACATTTAACTGTATTAAAAACAGAGGAAATCTGTAAGGATGCAAATACTTTTCACTGCATGTGTCTAAAATTATTATTTTTTCACATAAAAACGATGTCAAATAGATGAAAGGTTCCTTTAATTCTTGCTGTTCTGCCCTGTACTATGTGTGATAATTTACCTGTATCACTTGAATTGTCTAAAAACTCTCAAGGACAACAGCTGTGATGGTTATGGTGTTTTCTGTGGGTTTCCACTCCAGAGACTGTTTATACTCCTCAGTTCTTCATCCATTCTTCCACTTACACCATGTTATATCACATTGATGCTTCCCTATGATACGTCGTCAATTTAATGTTTTTTTTGTTTTTTTTTGTTGTTGCTCTATAACGTTTAAAAAATACCTATTTTATTGTTCTTTAGTGAGAACTTTTTTTCCCCCTGCAGACTTTTTGGAAATAAACCAGAATATGTCAGCTTTCAGTTTTAGAAACATCTTTTTTTTTTTTTAGCTGATCTTCTTCCTTGTAGAAACTTCTTAGATTCATGGTGCGCCCCCTGCAGGCTGCCTAGGTTTGACTAATTTCTCTTTAAAAATCTAAGGAACAACAAAGATGTGAGGAAGAGGTGGATTTGAGGGATGAAAGGACGAGTGTGTCAGGAAAGACATCAGTCTCAGCGTGAGCTCCAGCCTTTCCCTCAGTGACCTATTTTATCCTCCGTCAGCGTGTAGAACGAGGGATGAGAGGAGGTTGATAAATAATAGAGGAGAAGATAGATGAGGATGAGGCTGCTTTCTTCCCTCTCAGCCCCTCTTCTTCCCTTTTTCCCTACAACCCTTTTTTAATTTCAGCTACAGGACAAAAAAAGACTTTTATAAATAAAGAGATTTGGGGGGGGGGGGGTGCTGCTGACGTGGGGGCACGTAGTGTGTAACCGTCACACATTCGTCAGTTATGAATGAGTGTGTGTGTGTGTGAGAGAGACAAATGTGTAGACTAGATATTTTAGGTTTTTCTGAACTTAATGTACACAAAAACAAAAATAGAGCGACTGTAGGGAAATCATAGACAGAAATGACTTTAGCAAACAGAGACTCTGATGTTTCAGCTGATAAAAAAGAACAGATTATTGTTTGCTGGGAGGCTCCTTGTAGTTTTGGTAGACGGTGGTAGACTTACTGTACGGACTTATTGACCGACCGCTCTGAGGAGCTCTTATTGATTGCTTGGAGAAGTCACACAGTGTTCAAACAGAGCAGATGGTGAGCAAACAAAGAGCTGCTGGATCACCATTTTATTCTACTGGCAAATATGGAACTGGCCTTTTAAACTCCTTATGATTCCAGATCCTGGGGAGTTTTCAGAAATCTAGTTGGCCACAGTCTCAGATGAGTAAATTAATAATAAGTTTAATCTTTTCTACAGGTTAGTTGTGTTATATAATCTGGATTTTAATATAGGTTCTTTCTTAAGTTGGTTGTTATGTGTCAAGATTCAAAGATCAGAGTTGGATGATGAGGACTCTAGTTGAATTCATTCAGATAAAAGTCATACAGCAACAGGAAGAATCCAGAAACAGGGTTTGTCTGGAAATAAACGCTCATAGATCCACGTGGAAACAAAAGGAAAGCCGTTGTTTACTGAGGAACAGAGCTGTGGTTAGGATGCGTAAACATCAGGGGCTTAGCTCGGCCTAGAAATCATTTCTTTTTAATTTGATTCATTTATAACCATTATTTTTTTATGCAACATTTTCAAACCAGTGCTGATTTCTTTGTATTTTTTTAGGATGACAGACTTTCTGAAGGTAGTTTACAGTTTATTCTTTAGACGTTGGCTGTTTTTCTCTCAGTTTTAGTTCTTGTACCTGATTATTTTCAGAGAAACGTATGTGGATTTAAAGCTACTTAAAGCATATAAAGGCTCCTAAACTCAAGGGATGAACAGGAGTTGAGTCAACTTTTAAGAACTAATTTGAAAAAATATTTCTCTGTATTTCTTTATCTGAATCTGTGAAATCTATTAAATTAAAGAGTTTGTCAGAGAAAGTTTTAGCACCAACAAGTTAATTTCCTGAAAGCGATTAAATGCACACTTTTCTACGGTCGATGATCAGCTGAAGGATGAGGTCCTGGTTCAGGTTTTGCTGGATTTGTTTCAGTTTCTCAGATTGTCTAATATCAGAGGTCCATAAAAACACTTTTAAAGACCTTCAGATGGTCTGGAGAACTATTGATCAGGACCACTTTATCCCTTTTATGTCTCTTTTTTTGAGGGACCTGAAGGCAGCTGGGGGTTCATCTTGATCAAGGATACTGCATGAACTGGACTGGGGGTTGAACCCTGGTCTCCCACATGGTGGACAGCCTCTCTTCCACTGAGCCACAGTCGCCCCAAATTAAGGGAAATCCTAGCAATAATGTTGAACTCTTTGTTTAAATAAAATCTTGTTTTATTTTAGTTCATGTAACTCGAAATGTGTTCCACTGAAATGTTAAGCAGAACTCTAAAGAGTTAAGAGAATTCAGGCTGATTGGAAGGAAATATAAAGATTATACAGTATGAGTTAAGGCTTTAACAAGGTGCTTATTGTTGGTTGTTCTTCATAATAATAATATTTTTTCTTACATCTGTTTCATATTGAGGGATGCAGCAATACCACTTTTGTCAAACCGATACGATACCGATACTTGGATCTGAGTATTTGCCGATACCGAGTATGATACCGATACTTCTAGCATACACACAAAAAAAATGCAATGAATTGGAAGAAAGGTTTTATTTTTTCTCTGCTTGTCACAGCAAATGAGGGTGATACCGATACCATGTCCTTGTACTCGTTAAAGTTAACCGATACCAGGAACCGATACCAATGCAAAAGCTTTGACTGCAGTCAGAAAGTGGCTTCACTGACTGGTCAGTTCTGTTGTAGTTTTCTAGATTAGCCACTAGGGGGAGCTGCTGAGCTAAAGCTGTGCAATAATTTAACAGAAAATGTTTATTTTTCACTAAAATATTTTATTTTTTTGATACATTTGAATAATATTTTATTTTTTTATCTAATTCTTCCTCATTTGCTGTAACAAGCAGAGAAGAAAATTAAACCTGTCTTCCAATTCATTGCATTTTTTTGTGCGGTAGAAGTATCGGTATTGGTACTCGGTATCGGCGAGTACTCAGATCCAAGTATCGGTATCGGTTTGAAAAAAGTGATATTGGTGCATCCCTATTTAAAATCTTTTATTTAACCAGGATAAGCCTAGTTGAGATTAAGAATCTCTTTTCAAAACATGATCCCTGATTTCATCGATACACATAAAAACAGGCAATAAAATACATAAAACAACATATATCTAGTCAGAATAAAACATAAAATCAATAAATACTGAACCATAAAATGTTATTGTAAAAAATGTTAATAACTTCATAAGATGCTCTCGACAAAATGATCAAAACACTTTTTTTTAAAAGTATTTAGTGAGAGCAGCTGATGTAGGTGAAGGAGTCTAAATCAAGATGATTTTTAAAAATGACCACTGCATCATTTTATGTGAAGGTTGTGAAACCACAGCTTTTAGATAAACAGACTTCTGCTGCAGAATAGTCAGACTCATTTACTGCTGAAGCTGTCTCTGTGGTCGTTGTGGTTTTTCCATACAGACGATGTCAAGGACTTGTGAGCAGCCCTCTGTGTTGTTAGCGTCTTTGAGCTGTAATCTCTTTGTTGTGGTCAGGAAATCACACTAACCCTCTTTTCCTTTCCAACCCTCTCATTGACCTGCTGTCTTTTTCTCCTTTTCTGCTGCCCTTCAGCTTCTTCTTTCCCTCATACCAGTGTGTTTAGAGGCCTAAACCCTAATCCCCAAACTTACAGAGATTTTATTACTGTAATCTGGCATGGAATTGGCTTAGTATTTCCAAACGCTGGCAGACAGAAGGACAAGGACAACCACGGCAAGAGGAGGAGGATCTGAGGGGGACGTGGACAGAGCCTGTTGGAGAAACTTTGGGATGGGAGGAGGAAGCAGGGAGAAAAGAGTGGATTCAAGAACAATTAGTCCACATCAGAGAGTGACTGTATCACATGGTGTGAACACAGAGTAGCCAAATCTCAAACCCACCAACCCTGAGCCAGCAGAGACACAATATACCAGCAGTCAGTCCTACCGATATCCAGAGATTTAATAAAAGGTACCAGTGGAATGTCAGTCATCAGGGATTCACTACTTCCGGTCACATAAGCTGCTTACGGTCAATTTAACCTGTTAAAACCTACGACATTCCCTAGATGTGGCTTCAGGAACGCTCGTGAGGACTGATTTGACTTTACCTTCCTTCCTGGTACATTACGTAACAAATGACACAACGGTGTGGCTCAATACAGCAGCTGTAGGAGGAGCATCCCTGAGATGATGGACTGTGAGGGAGATGTAGGGGAGTGGCCACATTTTATGTTGCACTTTTTGTATTTTGTTCTTAAAAACAGAGGACGTGCTTTAAGAAAATGAAAATAGATCTACTGACTGTTCACATGTAGGGTAACGTAGCCTCGAAGCTCTCCTGTCTGTGTTCCTGACAACAACAAGCCAGCTAAGAGGGACCACAACTTTTATCTCCTTAAGACGATGCTAATCTTCTTCCCTTGATACTTTACTGTGAGAAAACTAGGCTACATCAAACCTATATGCTGCATGTAAATAATGATGATGATTATTGACCATCTCGTCTATTGGGATCCACAACTGACTCCCATTTAGACGAGATGTTGATGCAGGAGAATGGTGGTTTAAATAGTGTCGTAGCTGAGAGTCATCCCCAACACAAACACAACACAAAGTCATCTGCTGCTTGTATCCAGAATAATGCGTTTGCAGCATCTGCGTCTCCAGTCCGGTGCCCTGAAGTCTCACACAGTCACGTATCATGCGAGGGTTAGGCTAACCCAATATGGCTAGCTGTTATGCTAGCGCCGGAGTGTTTTTAGCTCATGATTCCTGAATTTTTTCGATCTCTCCCTGCTTGAACACAGCTGATTTCTTTGAATGAGTGATGAACCGCTCCAGTAGAAAGCTATGAAGGCTGAGGAGACATTTCAACAGTTAGATTTAGGGGTTTCTGAGCAGAAACAATGCTAACATTTTTACAGCAATGATTTAAAACAGACACTAGGGGGTGCTAAAAACAAGCCAAAACTGCACATTGTGCCTTTAAGCACCAACTGTTGGAATCAGCTCTCTGTCTTTTTGTAGTATATGTCATGAACCACTGGACAGATTTTAATAAATATCTCAGGATGTCATCATTTGATGACCATCTACAGCTGATTAATTTTTGGAGTTAACCCCTTCAAGACAGTTGCCACAGCTAATCGACGTTAGCAAACACTGTGGCCTTAGCAAACAGGGACCATGGTTTAAGGGGAGAGGGGGCACTCCGAGTTAAATCCCCAGCCTGGCCATGTGTTACTTGGGCAAGACGCTGAACCCCCCCCCCCCCCCCCCCCCCCCCCCCCCCCCCCCCCCCCCCCCCCCCCCCAACTGCGTTTCAGGTATCCCTTGGAAAATAGATTTTTAATCGCAATGGGACATATCCTGAATGAATAATGGTAAAATAAACTCACTCAGTTAGAGATTTTGAGCTAAAATGTGATGAACATCATTCACAACACGTCCTCTGGGTGCTAATTAATTGAGCAAGATGTTGCCATATTGCATGAGATCCTGCATGATGTGATTCTCAAATTTTGACCAAAACAACTCTGACTTCATTGTATGTCGACATAAGACGACCTGGTGTTAAAGGTGGCGAGTGATATGCATACCTTCAAGTAATGCTAGGCCTTTAATTTATACTCAAATAGCAAAACAAAAAATCATAAATCTTTGAAATCCGCAAAATTCTACCCTCTGTAATTAAAAGGTTCACAAGAAAAATGTGAATAAAACAGGAAAAGTTTGACAAGCAGACAAATCTACAGGTGAGGAAGGAATAATCAGGCTGCGTGTGTGAAGCGTCTGTCTCTTTAAAAGCCGGATTGTGCTATTGAGCAGAGGAAGGGAGGGGAGCTGGTGTTAGCTGCATTGGAACAGTCCTCTCTAATGAGCAGATTTTCTGAGCGAGAGACATCCACAGACAGAGGAGACTGTAAGACCGAGACAGCAGACAGAGAGGCAGGCTGTGCGTCAGCCGCTGCTCCGTAGGGAAACATGGAGATGAGCAGGAGAGGACAGAGCGCAGCCTAACAGGATCATATCGATGGATGTTATTTCATCAAACGGACAACCTGAAGGCAACCCACGCAGAGGATAAACCACTTATGGACGCAGTGGATTAAAGATCTACAGACAGACTGAGATACAGGGAGACGGGGAATAGAAGAGGAGAAATTAATCAATTCAGTTGTTTATTTTCATTGTGTGTATGTGTGTGTGTGCGCACTTTCTGTCAGCAAGGGTGTGTGTGTGTGTGCCTGCATAAGGTAGGAGACTGCATTGCTGCTCTCCAGCACCATATGACAGTTGAAAAAAGGAGCAAAGCTGAATATCTGATGTGTGGTTTATTTTACATTTTTACTCTCCTGCTTTCTCTGCGTGCATGTAGTTCAAAGCATGCATGTGTGAGGGCTGAGGATGAAAAGATGATGGAGAAGTCTAAAGTGAGTCACTGAGTCTGACTTCAAATGGTTTTTCTTTTGTTGGAGAATCAGGAGCTGACTTGAAGAAGAATCCTTTCTTTTCTTTTCGTCACAGCTCAGTTTGGGGGCCTCGCTGGTGATTTATGCTCGAGCTTTGGTGGTTTGCAGGGTCTGCCACCAGGGAAACTTCTCAGCTCTGCACCCCAGAGAGGTGGAGGTATCATCAGGTAGGAGGCGGCAGAATAAGTGGGCCTGAGCTTAAGCAGGAGAGAGTAGGAGGAAGAGTTAGTGTCGTCGACTGTGTAGGCAGGCCGATCAGAGGCCGGTGGAGCTGCTTGATGGTTGAAACTCCAGCTGAGGGAGGATAATGGCAGCTTTGGGCCCACTTGCCTCCTCTCTCACCTGCATGAGCCACAAAGAAACTGAGAAGTGCTAGCTGAAGCGACCCAGATCCCACCAGGAGAATGGTGTGAGCGGCCTCTCCTTTCCCACCTCGCCAGGAGACCCCTGACTCAGCAGTGAGGGGCTACGTTTTGTCGCTCTCCTCCATCCTTTGCTCTGAGCTTGTTGATATCAGAGGTGGCATTTCTACATTTGTGTGGGAGTTCCCTCCCTCCCACTCCTGCCTCCTCACCCCTCACCTTTCCAACCTACAAGCTCTGCTCCATGGACCTCTTCTAGCACCAACCTGTCCTTCTTTCTCCTGCCTTTGTTTTCTTTTTCTTTTCTTTTTCTTTTTGTTGAGGCTTCAGGGAAATTGCCAAGACCTGTTACATGCATGTCCACTGGCGGCAGGTTCAACTTTGACGATGGGGGGTCATACTGCGGAGGGTGGGAGGAGGGCAAGGCGCATGGCTATGGGATCTGCACGGGACCCAAAGGCCAGGGCGAGTACTGTGGCTCCTGGGCCCATGGATTTGAAATGTTGGGTGTCTACACGTGGCCCAGTGGGAATACCTACCAGGGCACCTGGGCACAGGGCAAGAGACACGGTCTGGGTGTTGAGAACAAAGGCCGCTGGGTGTACAAGGGTGAATGGACGCATGGCTTCAAAGGACGCTACGGTCTCCGAGAAAGCACGGGGACAAGTGGGAAATACGAGGGGACATGGAACAACGGGCTGCAGGACGGATATGGAACAGAGACGTACTCAGATGGAGGTAGGAACAAGTGGAGAAACACACAAACAGATGCATTGTGGGTGTTTTGAAGTGTGGTTTGTGGGTAGAAGATGTGAGGATGTGTGATTTATTGGACAACTGAGCTCAGTGAAGACAGCGTCTCTCTGCAGAGATTGGCAGGCTGCTTGCAGATGCACAGTAGGAGGAATTATTTTACAGGTCTCCTCAGGTCATCCTCTCCTGTCCCGCGCCTCAACACTATCACTCACACTCACATTCATGCAGAAACAGGGGGTTACATCAGGGCAGCTTCTGATACTTCAAACTGAAATCAACTGGAATATTTTTTTTTACCTCATTCATGCAAAAAACTATCAGTTTAGAAATGTTGTGCATTTGGAGGCTTTCAGTAAGACATAAGAAACAAGGACAACACGTTGTGAGGAAAACAACTTTTATAAATAATAATTTTGATAACAAATATCAATTAAAAGGTGATTCAGAATAAAACTTTTTCATCTAAATTTCTGTATTTCAGCATTTTTGTCATATATTCGATATTCTTGATATAGCTGTGATTCTTTTATATCCTCGTTTCCACATTGTAGCGGCGCGGTATTGTATGCGCTGTGTTTACACAATAACAGGAAGACAGTGAGATGCTGTCATCTCCATGGCAACAGCATGCTGACAGCCTGTCACCGTGCCACTCAGATGTCACTGCTGTGTCAGCATCACGGTTTTTTACTCTTTCAGTTTGCTCTAACTGTTTGCTGATCCGTTCCTCTGCAGTAAGTTTAGAGAACAAATGGCGTGCTCCTAATTTGTAAAAAGAAAATTAGACAGTGAAGATCAACAGTTCATTCATTCTCCCTTTAACCAGCACTAGACTGACAAGGAGAGCACCGCCATGATTAAAGTTTCTGATTTGAAATTGCATTGAGCTAAAAGGAATTTTTACTTTGTTTTTCCATGCATGTTATTTCTTAAATTCCTGGGATGCTTGATTCACCTTAAATTAGAACTGCAACCCATTTTTTTCTGTTCTTGAGATTCTTTGTGTCTATATTTAAAACAAAAAGCATTCCTAACCCCCCTCCAGAAAGACAAACGACAAAGTGTAGGTATTATAGATTCAAAGTTTTGAAGATTTAATAAAACAAATAAAACAAATTGTAAAGATTTTTTTATTGGAAAACAAAATATTAGACAAGCAAAACAAAGCAAATATCCTCAAACTTTGCTACAAAATAAAGCAATAAAATATTTTCTGATGCAACTTGTTTTTGGGGCTTTATGGACAGTAACCATGACGTTTAGTGCTTCTAATGAATGAAGTTTAAACTCAAAATTCAGCAGGAACTAGGGTTAAAAAAAATCTAAATAAATTACATAAATGTACAAAATAATTAAAGATGAATATTAAACACAAAGATTTATTGGATTTCATGAAACAATTAAAATCCATGCATCCAAGCTTGTTCGATAACTGAGATCAGTCCTATTTGTTTATGATATGATGCAATAAAATACTCATTTTGTACCTTTTTTTTGAAGAATAGTATTCAGATTGTACACGTTTTTTACTGATAAACATGTGTACCGACTTTTCAGGTTGTAATTGTGGCATTTTTGTAATTTTATTGCTGTATAAACGTGTAATCGTCATTCATTTAAAGGGCATTTCATTTGTAAACTATAATTTGAATCAGTGTGAAATTGACCATAAAATTGAAATCAGTTCCAGTTTGATTTTCTTAGACAGTGACTCAGTTCAGTTGCCGTTCACGAGACCAACTTCAAAACAGACACACTCAGACGTAAGTGCATGCAAAAATCACACGCATTAAATCTGATTGTGTGTGTGTGTGTGTGTGTGTGTGTGGTGCTGACAGTAGCAGACATGCAGCTAAAGCCTCGTTATGTAACTCCTCCACTAAAAGGCCGTCTTCCAGCGGCGCAGACAGAGCTAGTCCTGATCATCTCGCTGAAATCCACGAAGCAGACCTGAATGAGGGGTTGATTCAGGACAGCGTGATAAATAACCAATCAGATGGGCTGGGTGGATAGACGGGTAGAGCAACAGATGTACAAAATGATGGATGAAAGGTTAGATAATGAAACGATGCATGGCTGACTGGATGGGGGGATGATTATCATGATTGTTATGGGAGATACGCTCCAATCAGGAGACGGTGAGATCATTAGAGGAAGAATGCAGGGAGAGACAAATATGGACTCCTGGAGAGGGAGAGTCACTTTATCTTTTTGAAGTATCTGAACCCACGTACAGTAAATGCAGCCGAGATTGGCCTAGATATCAGCGTTTATTCAGCTCCAGTGGCACGCAGTAAATCACCACTCAATTACTTGGATGTCTGTGAGATAATGAAACTGTTTATAAACAATTAATTTTAATGTTTTTCTTCTTCTTTTATCGGCTTGATTTTCCCTCTCATCCCCTGAGCGCCGGTTGCCCCTAAATTAAAGTGTACTCAGTGTTTAAATCCTTATAGAAACACTTCTAGTAAAACTACGGTCCGACAGTTCATTTGAATCTTTTCACACCAGGATCTTCCAAGGGACTCATTTTCCAATCAGCCAGCTTGTTCTCAATAAAATAAACAATAGTAGCCATAAGCTACTGAGATATGTACATACAGTAGTCCTCGAACCGATAATTGTTTGCACCTTCTCACAACTCCAGATGGTTTGTTTATCTCTGCTTCTTTGGGTTTTTATCACTGACTTTGTTTTGTTTTTTAACTCAGAATTCTCAACACTTTGCATCATTGTTCTTCTCTGTGGTTCTTCAGGTAGTCCGCTGGCTTTTCACACTGTAAGGAAACCAGCACCCACGTTTTCAGGTGGACCAGAGTTCATTTGTTTGGTTCACGTTAGAGCTCAGATAAACTTTCACACCTGCCCAAACAAAGTGGAGGAAAAACCAGCACTGGTGTGAAAACAGCCTTTGGCCTCCTTACTGGATTAAGACTCCAGTATGGCCTACTTGACCAGTATGTGGCTGGATCACGGCTAAAAACTATCACGATGCTGCCACTCTCTTATAGGACTCAACAAAAAGTGTTTCTTTATATTTTGTTCAGTTATAAGAATCTCTTCATACAATTTCCCAGCAGTTTCCCACAATAATCCGTCCACATACACCCAAAATCACACCATGTTCCTGGACCAATCCTGGCTCGACTCTCTCAGACCAGTCAGGGTGTTGCTGCTAAACTAGACGCTAAACCATAAACTAGCACAGTGCTAATGCTATGATGGAGATGTAGCCTAGACGTGAGGCTGGTGTAGCCACTCCTGCTTCAAATTCTCAACGACCAACACTGGTTGGAGTCATAAGGTAGACCCCGCATCACGGATACGCTGCCACTAGATAGCCCAGGTATCAATCTTCTGCTCCCACAACCTCACTACTGTGGTGTTGTGCAGTCAAAACAATCATTGACTGATTACACTCTAATCACATGCATTGTTTAGCCTACTGTGTTCTTAATTTGTGCCTTAAGACCTTCCATATTCTGGCTTATTTTTTAAAATGTTGTAATATGGTCTCCATCCAGTGTGAGGGAACTTATTCCTGGTATTGACTAAAGCCAGTTTCAGTGATTGCAGGACCAGATCTTTGCTTTATGCTGATGATGCAGTCCTGTTGGCTGAATGAGAAGCAGCTAAAGCATTAGCTCATGTAAAGCTATGGTGTTTGGCATTATCATCTAATTTCCCAGTCTTCTTTTTTTCAGAATTCCCTATCAGGGGTCGCCACAGCCAATCATCTGTCTCCATCTAACCCTGTCCTCTACATCCTCTACTCTCCCACCAATCAGCTTCATGTCCTCTTTCACTAAATCTCCTCTTTGTTCTTCCTCTGGGTTTCCTGCCTGGCAGTTCCCACCTAAGCATCCTTCTACTGATATACCGTATTCACTTTCCCTCCTCTACTGGCCTGGCACATCTAATGTGCTGTCCCTCCTGTCTTCTCCTCAGTGCCACAGTCTCTAGACCAGAGGCAGACCGCGGTTAGCCTCAATGGTGACTTCTTGGTTGCATTATCATTTGTAAGTCACTTTGAATAAAAGCGTCTGCTAAATGCATAAACATATTAAATGTCGATGCACCGTGAAATTTGTATCTTGTAAAGAAAAACTGGGTTCAGACATACTCAGATAAATAATTCCACACAAAGACATTTGTTGATTGTTAAAGATGACAATTTAAAAGCTATGTTCTATAATGAATGCATTTGAGTCCATTTACATTTTCTTTGGACTTAACAGGTCCATGTTTACTGAGATTACCCAAGAAAAGAATAAAAAATACCACCTTAAACAGAAGAGGAGGTCTGAGGTTTAAACGTTCTAACAGTTAATCCAATCTCCAGATAGTTCGTTAGGCAGAAGACGTGAAATCCTGAGAGTTGTTAAATGAGATATTTTTGACGACTTTCCCTGAGTTTGAAGAGTTTCTCTGATTAGGCCAAACACACGTTACTCTCGTTTTGAAGTTGTTATTCTACCTCTGCACCCTCAGGGTTCTTTCATGTCCAAATCATTCAGGAGTCTAAGCCTTCCAGGATGCTCTGCTGCCTACATTCTTTGAAAACATGCTGTTCACTTAACGCCGGCTGCTTTTGCCCTCAAACCACACCTGATCCTACATTTTCAGGAAACTTGTCCTCCGTCTTCACCGCTGCTTTTCTCCTACGTTTGCCGACAACCCTCACTTCTGTCCTCTCCTCCCACCTCTCTCCTCCCTCCACTGCATTTCCACGAAGCTGCTCTGTACAGTAGGGTTCCCTAGCAACGCTTACCGACGTGCAGCGGGTCATCATGTCACGAGGGACTGAGTGTTCCTTGCTGCTATTGGCTGCCTGGTCAGCTCTACCAGGCTGCGATTGGCTGACTGGGTCTTCCGGTCTGATAGTGTTTACTGAGATGAAGAGCTAAGCTGACTGATTACCAGCCGCTCACACAGAGGCAGAGAGAGGCAGAGGAGTAGATAAATGAAAAGACAGCACAGATTCAGTAATCACTTTAGTGAGAAATGGAGTCACAAAGAGAGATTACAGCTGTCACTGTGTACAACACTGGTAGCAGCAGATTACAACAGAAGTAGCTGTCGGGTTAGCTGATATATCCTAATGTCAAAACTCGGAAACTCCCTCAGATATCTCAGAGGAAATGTTGAAAAAAAGGATTATTTTTATTTGTCTAGATTCTCGTAAAGTGAAATTTGTATTACAATGCTTTAAAAAAACCACATCTGAAGAACTGCAGGCCTCACTTGGTCATGATTTATGACCAAAACCTCTGCTGACCAGAAACAACACAAGCACTCGTCTCACGTCTACCAAAACACATTTTGGTGATCCCAAAGACTCCTGGGAAAATATTCTGTGGATATACATGACAAAGTGCAACGTTCTGGAAAGTGTGTGTCCTGTTCAATCTGGAGTAAAACGTCATCATCCCAGCAGTCAGACATGGTGGTGGTAGTGTGATGGTCTGGGGCTGAGTTGCTGCTTCAGGACCTGGACCACTGGCTGGAATTGATGGGACCATGAATTCTGCTGACTACCAAAAAATCCTCTGAAATGTCTGACCTTTGACCTAAAAAAAACCCCTTCGATTTGTCTAAATTGAAACAGTTCTGTAAAGAAGAGTGGGATCAAATTCCTCCACAGCGACATGAGAGACTCGATATCATAAACACTGGATTGTAGTTGTTGCCACAAGAAGTGTTACAACCAGTTATTAGCTTTAGAGGTCAATGAAGTTTTTATATGACCAGTTTGGTTTTGATAGCTTTGTTCACTTAATAAACAAAGTAATTGTTTGAAAACCGTTTGTTGTTTTGACTTATCTTGGTTTGAAATCAACCAGTCGTGGTCAGTTGAAGGCGTCTCTCTGTGCTGCTTCTGGAGCTGAACGGTGACTTTGATTACTTTCTGGTTTATCCTCTAAAGCACGTCTCCTGTTGCAGATCAGATTGTGAACTCCTGGGAATTTGCACAGCTCTGGAGGTTCATTCCTCTGTGTTTTCTTTTCCATTTCTCCAGCCTTTATTTCACTTTATCTTTCATCTTGATGCTCCTAAACCGTGCCGCCAGTCAAACTTTGACCTGCAGGTTGTTGATGTTGTATATTTTTTGTGCTTTAGTTGATTTTTTTAAACTTCCTCCAGATGATGCTGGTGTTAAACAGCTAAAAACAAATGTTCTTCCTTCTGTTGTAGTGAAGGATGAGTAAAATCATTTTAGTTTATAGCTTCTCTCAGCTCTAAGCTGCTAAGACGTGATGTTCAGCCTCTAATATGTGGGACTCATGGAAAACTGTCGCTTTATATTAAACTTTCCTATTTTATTTATTTACCCTCAACCTATAAAACATTTAGCAAAAATGTCTTTGAGGTTGTGAGCTAAATGATTACAGGTTATCTGGACGTGGCTGTTTGATGTTTTATTTTCTGTATGGGTTCTGTTTCCACTGTCGCTTTGTGCCATGTGGTGTTTTTGTTTGCGGATCCCTTTTTTCTCTCTCACACACTTGCACATGAGTGTGTGGTGACGCAACACATTTTCCTGCCATCAGCATCAAGCTGTCCCACTAATCTATACAGCTGACGCTCGGTGAAACAGAACAATTAGCCAATAAAATGCAGCGAAGCAGATCACAGATGTAAACAATGGACGGGACATATTTGTGTCGTCTGTTCAGAATTGACTGCAGTTCATTCAGCTGAACGTGGTGATGAATGAGGATGTTTAGCTACTTTAATCGGTTTTATACAAATACAAATAAATTGTTCTCATTAAAACAAATTATAGCTATAAAATATGATCAGATGATCAGAATTAAGCATTCTGGTTGAGGACAGTCAACAGCCTTCCTACTGCTTTATTGTGGGTCTTTTTCATGACATTTCAAGGCAGATAAATAATCCCCAAATGAAATCTGCAAGACTCAGACTGAAAAAGGGCCCAGCAGGCAAAAGCTCTTAAACGGATAACAGTCTCAAACTCACAGGCTGGGCTTTAGCTTTGAACTGACCTCCCCTCCTTTCAGTGATTGATCTCGGTCCAGTTTGTCTGTCCGGCTCGTCCTGTTGCTCCAGCATGTGCTGAACACGTCTGTTTATCTGGCTCGTTGCCCGTACGAGATGCTTCCTACCTGGGTGTAGTTGCCACCTGTCTTATCTCCGTGTTACCGAGTGTTTTACTTGGTCCAGAAGTGACACATTTAAAAAAAACTGGGTCAAAGATTTTTCCTCCTCAGCACCTGATTTATTCTACGACTTCCTGTGAGCATATTTCAGCTCTGTCTCTCTGATTGGGTGTTTTTCTGACTGCTGTTCTGCACCTCGTCCGCTCCTCTGCAGCCTTCAGCTTATGTAATGATGGTTTGATGTTTGTAGCTAGGATTAATGTTGCAGCCCAAAATGGAAAAATTCCACATATTTATATTGGAAGTTTGCCCTGAACCGCTGCTGATGCAGAACAGTAAATGAGAGTTTATCCTGAAAACATCTTTGATGCTAAAACATCTCAAATCTGGGAGTGAAACATTCTCAGTACCCTATAGCCATTAAATACTTGTATTATTAACAAATAATCTAGACCAGACCATTGTCTGAGTTGTGTTAATGTAAAGGTTTTGTCTTCTGATGTACCATCAGAACAAACTCAGACAGCTGAGACAGAAGATTTTTAAACTCCGTAACGGAGCAGAGGCTTGTGTTTGTTAAAGAAGCCGTTTTAAATCCAGCCTGGGGCGTTCAGCACGTGATCTGATCACTGTGATGTTCCTGCAGCTTTGATCACCATCATGTTTGTGCGACTACCTCATGCCAGGCTCATACGATTTAGGAGTGCTTCCTGTTGGCCCTGCAGATAAAATCAGTGAAATGGTTTTGACATGCGAGCTGTGATTCTCCTCACAACCGTACAGGCTTGAGGTTGAGGCCTTGTTTCATCCATGGGTCTGTTTTTTCTCAATGCAGCTGTGACAGATTCATGAGGAAGGAAAACCTCGGAATGTTAAACTTGCCGTTTTCATGACTGCGTTAGAAACAGCTTTTCCCACTTTACTTATTCTGTTTTTAGCTTTGATGCTGAAGGAAAATCAGTGCCAGCATGTTCCTTACTGTATTTTTCAGCACCATGGAGAGCGACCGGCAGACTGTGGAAAACTAACCCAGCATCCCACTGAATATTTCATTTACTCAGGCATCACTGACTGAAACTCAGATACGCTTCCAAGAAATCATGAAAAACAAAAGCCCACACACCGCTCCACATATATTTACTCATTTACGTCCTCCGCTGTCAGTTTACCAGCTACACTTGGCGTTAGCTGCAGCAGGAAGCCCTTAATGCATCCTGTTATTAACTTTCTGAGGTTTGATTGTTTCTAAATGGCTAATTAAAAAGCTCATAATGAGTCAGATTGTGCCAACTCTTTGTTAGTTTTTACTGCTTGTAGTTTTGTGGAGGTGACATGATGTAACCCTTTAACTCAGGTCAGCCACGTTTATCTTTTATTGAATCATTAAGTGAACTTCACTAAAAATAAACCTACTAAAAATAAATTAAAAAACAAAATTTAGTATTTAATTTACATTATATTATAACCCTTATTGCCTCAAATGAATTACAAGTTGAAAAGATATTTATTTTCATTGCATTTTTATGATGTGCAAGTTAAATGGTTAATTAAAATTCAGATAGTAAATAAAATAATTAGTTTAATTGCATCCAGAATTTTCATAAAAATAAGAAATACAAATGTTTTGATAAACTTTTAATGCATTCTAGACTTTAAAAGGTGTGTTTTTGCCTGTATCTCTTAGTCAGCAAAAATTCTCATGAAACACATTTGAATGAAACTTTCACAAAGTTATCGTTGGATATGAAGCTAGGATAAAATGATCTTTTGGAGACAAATTGATTCAGGGTGGCCAGCACAGCTAAATTACATTAAAAAACACAAACATGGCTACAACTAGTGAGTTTTATAGATTTTAAACTAAAACTTGGTGTGTTTTTTGCTAATAGCTGAAAATCATTATTGCATGAGATCATTTATGCTATTTTAAAGATTTGACCAAAATAGTTATAACTCCATCATTTGTCAACATAAATGATCTCAGTTTCAAAGACTGGCATGGAAGGTTGGTCTTTAATTTATTCAAAATGTTTCAAGCTGTTCAAATCATCAGGACCCGCTGACATTTTTAAGCAATTTATCTTACAGATCATTGCTTTTATTATTCTTTTTATAAAATATTACCATTCTGTGAATGTGTCTCTCAAAGGTCACATATTATGCAAAATTCACTTTATAAAAATCTGCAGTCATGTCAGTCCTAAAGACTGTGTCTGAGACCCAAAAGTGTTCAAATGTTTTCACTTTTTTCACGTCCTTATTCTCATTTTTGGGAAATGTGTTTTGAGCTAATGCTAAAACGGGTGGTTTCAGGACCAGGGATCAGCGCCCTAAGGGTGAAGCTGGCCCTGAAATCCAGAAGATGGTCCCTCCCTTACTGAAGTGGGGATAAGCAGACCACCGCGCACCCCGCCGCAGCCGAGCAGCCCCCCACCGCAGACCCCGACCAGACGGCCCGCTCCACTCCAGGCCCCAGGCAGCAAGCAAAGAACAGGGGTGTGTGAAGACCCCAAGTCTCCCCCCACCTGCTCCAATGTGGTGTTGATGCGTGTGCATGGGGAGCGAGAGTGGGTGTACAGCGTCTATTGTGTGTCTTGGTGTGTTTGCAGGAATGTGTGTGTGCACGCATGAGGGAGGGAGCGTGATTGTGTCTGTGTGTGACTGTTTTTCTGTCAGGTTTCGTCCCCCCCCCCTCTCTCTGTGACATACTAGGCCCTCCTCGGCAGAGACTATCCTCCCTGGCGGCACCTCGGCGTTGGTGGTGCCTTTCTCCAGTGGCGTGCTGGGGTGTCTCGGGGTCTGGGTCTGGGTGCTGGGGGCGTCTGCCTGCTCTTCTTCCTGTGGCTGCCTGGTGGGATCTGGGCCCCCGGGGGTGGTCGGGCCTCTGCTGGGGCTGGTTCGCTCCTGGGTCTCGGGTCTCTGGTTCCGGCTAGATCTACCCTGGATGGCCGGCTGCAGGCGGTGCCTGTGAGCTCCTAGCCGCGACCCCCCAGGGGCTCTAGCGCGGCGACTGCTGGGGGGCCCACGTGGGGTGAGCCTCTGCGCCCTCTGGGGGAGAGTTTAGCGACTGCCCTGATGGCGGTCTCCCTGGGGTGTCCGTGCCCTGGGTGGCCTCTGGACATCTGGGGCCTGGACCTCCTCCGCATCCTCCATGGGCCTTGGGGGCGGGTCTGTGGCTCCTCGAACTTATTATTGAATGTTTCAATAGAGAAACCTTACATAAACAAGCGCGCATATATACACACAGGTGATCACAAGGTGCTCACATAAAGACGGACTCAGGTGTTTTCAGACACATTAACTGGGGCTGTGGTTGACACTGAACTCTCTTGAACTGGTGTATACGTATACATTTGAAGAATATCACAACTGTTGTGTATTCATATGCTGTTTGTTGCTGTTGTATCTTTTCTTCCTGTTTTGTTTGCTTGTTTGTTTGTGCTTTATTTGCAGGTCTAGAAGTGGACTCTTCACGTCTCTTGTTCTCTTCTTTTTCTGTTTACTTTCTCCCCCATCCCTCTTTCTGTACCCTTCCCTTCACTTTCAGGCTCCGTGTCCAATCAACCATAAAAATATTCTAATAAAGATTTTGGGGGTTATATTTAAACAAAAATCAGGAGGAGTTTTATAGCAGTGGCTGTAACCTCTCACCTGAAACAGCAACACTGTTGGGCTTGTTTTTGGCACTCAGACATTATTCTGTTTGCTCCACAGCCGGACAGGACACGGGGTTAAAAAAAAACAAAACAAAAAAAACGGGTGGTTTCAAAATCTTTCCCCTGCTGACATCAAGAAGGGAAAAGACCACTCCTCTCTAGAGGACAGAGCCAATCACGAGCACTGAGCCCACCCCCGCCCTTTAAAAACCACGGGAGCACTCATCCTCACAAACGTTAGCCAACAGTCATGGTGAAGCTTCGAGTAAAGCATGGCAGTTACTTCGTAGATGGTCGCATCAACGAGCACGTCTTTTTTTACTCCCTTCCTCTGAGCCCCTGAAGACCCACTGACGTCTCACGGACGCGTGCAAAGAAGACAGATGGGCGGGGCTTAGACTCCCCAAGTTTTGCTTCAGGTAGTTGAATGAGGAGGTGGAAGAACAACAGCTGCATTTAAAGTAAGGGTCAATTTGACAAATGCACAGTTTTTACATGTTATTGAGATGAAATGATTCAGAGTGGATAGAAAGTGCAGAATATGGGACCTTTAAAGACTTAAATTTTCTCAAAAAAATTTAAGAGATCAGGTAAATTTAAACACAGCATCCTGCATCAGTCTGCAAGAAATGCAACCGTTTTCTTTCCTTTAAATGTGGCCTCTGTTAAAACACTTAAAGGCTTTACAGCTCAGCCTGAGAAATGCATCTTGAGCATAAACAGGAGTTTATGTAGGAGTCATGTAGCTTTAAGCTAAACAGGCTAACAGTTTGCAGAATTCTATTGAAATGAACTTTTTAAACTGAAATTTTTTCAGTTTTATTGCTCATTGGTTTTAGTAAATTATTTTGAGCTGCTCTGTTTTTTTAAATATTTTCTAGACAATGTGTGGTTTGGGATGCTGTTGCTTGGATCATGCTGGATCTGATCCCAGTTCCATTAAAATGATGAATTAAAGGCAGGTTATAGAGAGCTTCATGTTCATAATGCAAACCTAAATTATACCGAGTTAATTTTATTCTGATTCCAGCTGAAATGATAGTTTTTATCCATCCATCCATTTTCTGTAGCCGCTTATTCCTCCACAGAGGGTCGCGGGGCAGCTGGTGCCTATCTCCAGCGGTCAAGGGGCGAGAGGCGGGGATGATAGTTTTTATATTTTTTTTATACCATTTATAGCTCCGTCATGGTTTTATTGATCAGTTCTTACATTTTGTTTTGCTTTATTTTGATACGTATTGTGAGGATTTCACATGCAGCTCTTGTTCTCAGGTTTTACTGGGTGTTTTCAGGCTGACTCTTTGTATAAACTTCATCTCTCCTGTAGAAGTGATTTGTAGCAGAGTGGTTAATTTTAGCAGAGTCAGCACGCCTGGGACTGTTTGTCTTCTTCTGCTGCTTTCTGTCCCAGAGTCCTGCTCCAGAATTATGGTGACCATTTAATAAATCCACATCAAGCTGTTGCACGAGTGTTTGTGTGCGTGCTCTTTGATCTGTTTCTCATATGGCCGTACAGCTGTGAGCTGATGTGATTACAAAGGCCTGACCAGATGTGCTGCCCATCTGCCTTTCACAATAACTCTGTGTGTGTGTGTGCGTGTGTGTGTGTGCATGCTCTCAGGTATGAGGGATAAGAGGCAGCATATCGTCTTGATGACAGGAGCAGATTTGGATTTAACACCACTTCACACGGCGGACTTAAAAAAAACACACATTGTGTGTGTGTGTGTGGCTTCATTCATTCAGCTCTTCCTGTTTTACTGACTCTCAAGCCCACAGGGAGATGTTTGTGCGCGTTTGCGATAAAGACGGAGAACGTTGCTGCAGTCCTTATATGGTCATGTAGTTGGGTTGGAGTGAGTGCGTTTGCTCCAGAATGAATCAGAGTGCTGTTACATCAGAGGTACAGGCAGGCGGGATGGATCACTGGCTCTCCGATTGGAACACACACTTCCGCTTGAGAGTGTAAGAGAGACGGAGAGGGATGACGGACGGACACACACACACACGGACACACACACACACACACAGTCGGCTGTCCTACTTTTCAACAACATGAAGCAGAGTGATGCAGCAGGGGATGCAGGAAGTGCAGAGGGTTGTTGTGAATGAAGAGGTGTGACAACAGGAAACCAGTCCTGTGTAATAATGCTAAAGAAAACTGATTATTTCTGCACAAATTAATGAAATCAGAACATCAGAAAGTTATCTGTTTAGAGAAACAGAGTCTACCTCCTACAGGACTGATGAGCTAACAGCTTGTCTAATCTTAAAACTGCTTCAATCTAATACATTTCAAAGAAGTAATGTTAGTTTTGACAGAGATATTGTCAGACTCTTGAGTATGCTGCTGCTGCAGATATTTACACCTGTAAATAAACAAAGAATCATGGGTAAATAATCATGTAATGTGAAACTGACAGAGGGTAAAGATTTATAAAATAACATCTCATAAACTGCTGTTAAATAAAAACAATTTAAGCAGTCTTAGGATGAGAACAACCCAGTTTGAGCTTAGCTGCTCTCAGACTAGCCATTAGCATATCAGTTATGTAAGAGGGGAACTCCATTTCTCCAAACGGAGGTTCTTCAGAAAGTTATCTACAACCGGAAAGGTGTTGTTTTTGTAGCCTGGGACTTCTGGAAGCAATTAACTAAAATGAATCTATAAATTATGAGGTACAGTAAAATGTTTTTCTGAGTCACATGCCTTAGGATGGGAAATACCGGTAAACCTCTACAGATGTAGTTCCTTAAGCTACAGTGGCAAAGTGGACCAAAAACTAGCAGCTGCTCTCCTAAGGCTCAGTATTCTGGTAGATCTACAGCTATGCAGTGTAGAGTTGGAAACTGGATGTGCAAAACAGGAAAAAAGTTTTAAATCTAAAGATGATGAGCACTTCAGTTGTTGTGACATTTCTGGTGAACTAACCTGCAGGAACAAATGAAATCTAGTATTTCACTGAGATGTGACTGTTGGCAACTAACTGGAGACAAAATTGCAAGAAAAGATGTGCATTTTTAATAGCATCACACTAAATTGGTACATATACGATGTTTTTGTCACAAGTTTTGCATCTGCATGAGTTATAGGTCACATAATTGCAATAGTCTTGCAAATTTTCTTGCCATAATTTAGTCACAAAATTATATTTCAATTTGGTCTCCAACTCCTCCCAAAGTTGTCTCATATTTATTGCAATTTTGTAACCAAGCGACTCTGATAATCTTGAGAGAAAACTTTTCATGCAAGTTTTTAGAAAATGCTGAGTCCAAATCACATGAAGAAATGGAAATTTGTGAAAAACATTTATTGGACATTTCTTCATGAAGGTTTTTTCAGTTTGTTGCCTGCAGTCGTAGCCCAGTGAGATACTGGGTTTATGAAAAAATGTGCTAAATTGAATGTTTAGTCACAAACCTTTGACTTGTAACAGCATCAAATAGAGTTTTGTCCGTGATGCTTTGGGCTCCTTGCTTTGGTCTCGTCTTTAGCAGCTTAAATGCAGCTCAGATTTACTCGGTCAGTGTAAAACTTTCTGATCATCAACAAATAGCACCTGTCAGTATTAATGAAGTCCATCCTTTAGGCTGAAAAACATCCATTGTGAATACCTGGAAGTAAAACCTAAAATTATTGATCTCTCATTTGTTCAACCAGAATGTTTCCAGAGTTTTTGTTGTTCCACAGGTTTGCATGTGAGACATTTAGGGACATTTAGGGAAAGCTGATAATTCTCAACTTGTTGATGAACACTTTGATAAATTAATGTCCCGACACACAACTCCACTGCCAAAGGAAGCATCTAAATCAAAGTTTTTGTTGTTTATTTGGCTGCTTTTTTGCTTAATTCTACTCCTCTTGTTCACTTTATGAATTCTGAGTTTAAATTTATTTTTAGAGAGTAACATTAAAAGTTTTTAAAAACTTTTTAAATTGTATGCTTATGGTTGAATTATACTGACATTAGTTTGAACACCTGTAAAACAATGTGACGGTGTGGTTTACTGAAAAACCTTTTTTCATGTTTTTTTTTAAATTCATTTTGGTCACTCTGAGCTTTTCATGCAGGCTGAACATGAAGACAGTCTTCTACATGGATCTCCAGCTTTAGCTTCTGATAGAAAATAGAGGTTGAAACGCTAGGATTAGAAAAACCTCGCAGATCTACCGTACGTCCCACTGTGAATTTGCGTTCATGGTCTCGCCCATCTTGGCTCGCGCCGCCCCACAGGAAGATCCTTTGTGTTGCTGTTTGTGTTTGAGATGTTAAAGTTACTTGAGGTTATGTTCTGTTTTCCCATCTGGTCTGATACATTTCTGTTCTGGTCCGTTTGTGTCTTCAGGAACCTTTCAGGGCCAGTGGGTTGGCGGGATGCGTCATGGCTACGGAGTCCGTCAGAGTGTCCCATACGGCATGGCGGCAGTCATCCGCTCCCCTCTGCGTACCTCCATAAACTCTCTCCGCTCCGGTTCGGAGCACAGCAATGGCACAGCTCTGCTGGACCGGACAGGGACGCTGGTTCCTGGCTCCACTACGGGTCCAGGAACTCTGACTACCAGTGTCTCCATGTGCAGCACGGGCAGCAGCGGCAGCAGCCCCGCGGTGTCCCGTGGAGGGTTCGTACTGACGGCGCACAGCGAAGCTGAGCTGCTGAAGGGGAAGAGGAAAGGCGGGCTCTTCCGAAGATCCATCCTGTCTGGACTCAAGCTGAGAAAGTCCGAGTCCAGGAGCTCCCTGGCCTCACAGAGGTCTAAACAGAGCTCGTTCAGGAGCGAGGCTGGGATGAGCACGGTGTCCTCTGCTGCATCGGACATCAACTCCACGATCAGGTGGGGGTCAATAATCATACTCACCAAACAACCTGTGGAAGGAAATCTGTCTCATCATCCAGTTTCTTCAGTAAATTATTCTCTGTAAACGTTTCACTGAAATGCTGACAAAATACGGAGAATAGTTTTCTGAACATTCAAATACTTTATTTCACTGCAGAAAACTTGGTTGTTAAATTCAGTCTCTTATAAAATTATAAATCCAATGAGCCAGATTTTCTTCAGCACATGTCACCCAAACCTTTATCCTTCAGTTCTCAGGGCGTTTTCACACCTATGGTCAGTTTACTCTGGTCCAAATCTCTTGAAGATTTTAACTTGTAGTTTCTTCCAGGTTTTTCCTCACAGAAAGCGTGCTCGTCCACGTGAATCCTCAGTTTAGTTTGGTTGTCTATTGAAATTTGTGTTCCTCAATGCATCCCAGAATGCAAAGCGTGCCTGGCTACAAGACAACAGCTGCTCCTATAGGTTCAGAAACAGGCTACCGTTGTCCTGAGTCTCTCTTAGCTGAGTGTTAAAAGTGGTTCTGCGTGATGATTAAGAGGAAATGCAATAAAATAAATACATTTTAATAAATAATACTATTCCAAGTGGGAAACGGTAAACGCACTTTTTTTTCTTTGTGACCAAGATTGACCAGTTTAACTGATCTCATACCAGACTGACAGGTTTCTGTCAGATGTGTCATTATGTTTTGTTCCTAATAAGTAATATTTAGGGTGTGCTGACTTTGGGACGTGTTCAGTGGAGGCTGATGTGTCCTGAGATAATAAGATGATGCAGTTTAAGGAGAACTGCCCTTCATCTGGAGGACAAAGAATCCAGGAAACAACAAACACCTGTTCCACTTAACGGACTTTAAAACAGATTGGCACGCAGCCCAGAGTCGACTTAGGGTCAAACGATCAAATGTGAGAAAGTTTCTGATTCGTTATTGGCTGCCAGCAGAAGTAACTCTAATCTGCTTCTTCTGTTCTGTTGTTTCACCCCCAAATCTGATCACTTAACTCACACAAGCAAAACCAATGTGACCTTTGACCTTTCCAGCCTCGGCGATGCAGACGCAGAGTTGGCCGTTGCTGACGACGACGTGGACGCCACGGCGACGGAGACCTACTGCGGGGAGTGGAAGAACGACAAGCGGACCGGATTTGGCGTGAGTCGGCGGTCCGACGGGCTGCAGTACGAGGGGGAGTGGCTTAGCAACAAGCGTCACGGCTACGGCTGCACCGCGTTTCCTGATGGCACAAAGGAGGAAGGGAAGTACAAACAGAACATCCTGGTGAGCGGGAAACGGAAGAACCTGATCCCCCTCCGGGCCAGTAAGATCAGGGAGAAGGTGGACCGAGCTGTGGAGGGGGCGCAGAAGGCAGCGGACATCGCCCGGCAGAAGGCTGAGATCGCCCTGTCCAGGTAGGAACGCTTGGCTTTTAATGCTTTAACTAAATCCTGATGAGAAGAGGGGTTGTCCAATCAGATTTCAACAACACAAACTTTAATCCATCCATCTTCTTATTTAAGAAAACGGAAGTAACGACTTTTCTTTTGGTTTCAGTTCAGGATTTAAAAGGAGAATTAATTAACTAGCTGAAGATATGGATGTCTGGTTATATTTAGGTGGAGATACAGAAGGTGTGAAACTGTTTTCCTTCAAGCAGCTGGTTACAGTAGATTTGTCAGATTTTAAATAAACTTTTTATAAATAATAAACTAAAAGTTTTGCATATGTTTAAAACCATGTTAAAAACCCAACAGTTGGCTGGTGGTTTGACTCCACGTCACTAATGGATTATTAGGTTTATTCACACCAGAACTGAAAAATAAAAAACATTTGATCTCCAGCAGCATTACAGAAAGCCCATAGTATCAACAAGCTAAGAAAAGTGACTCTACATCTCCACCAGGATGGATCTGTGTGATGAAACTAAAAGAAACCACTGATTTTAATCCAAGCATTAACTTTGATCGACAATTTCAAAGACAAAAGATCTAAAAACACGACCTTATGTGAAGTTTCCTCATCAGACTGCACTTCTCGTTCCTCTGGAGGAAATCAGTGCAGTTAGGAACTCTGCTGACTCAGCACCGATATGGTGGATCTGTTAACGCCTTCAACAAAGACGTAAAGGATAGAAAAAGAAAAAAATCCCAATAAGAAGACTGTGATTACAGCATCCATCCATTTCTAATCATGTTTATCTCAGTCGGGGACGTGAGATGTGTTTGAACGATAGAAAAAGCTGAAGCGTTGATGTCATGCTCACTGATATTAGCTTATTCTGTTCAACAGTCTCAGCCCTGTAGAGGAGTGACGTCAGACAGAGACAGTGAATGAAAGTGGGTTAGCTTTTCTATCGGATTAGCAGATGACCTTGGAGCAGATCAATCGTAATAATGTGTCACACTCTGACCTCCTGGTCAGACAGGATGTGTGTTCACCACCTGTTTCCTGCGAGAGTGAAGATGTTTGAATAAAAAACTCAAAGAATTGAAATGAGAAGAAACAGAGAGGTGGAAAATGACAAATAAACCAATATGTGTGAATGCACATTAGCTCGGTTTGTTAGTGCAGCTGCTGATGTTTGTCTACAATCAGGAAGAGCTGAATAAGTGAAGATCTGATTCTTCTAGTCGTGATGGCAGACTTTTGCTGAGGTGGTGCAGCTGCAGCAAAGCCAGCTCTGTTGAAATATCTCACAGAAAAGATTGAAGATCAAACAGAACAAACTAGGAAGTTTCATTTAAAATGTTGAGAGGTGCCAGTGCAGATAATGGCTAACATGATTTAAAAAATAATTTAAGCTAAAATTAATTGTTAACATTTTGATACATAAGAACTAAGATCAAATTACTGTAAATGTTAAAGCTGCAGCCAGAGGTTGATTGAGGTCACCGTGGTAACCACACACCAGTGTCTCTCACTCCCTTAGAATAAACCTAATAGGGCTGGGTGATATGACCTCAAATCAACATTACGGTGTATTGAGGAGTTCACCTCAATAACCATAAATGGATGATAACTACCCATGTGTGCAAAAACAAAAGTTGTCCACTAATGGCAGCATAACTGCTCCATAGACTACATTTTCCTGCAAACGCTAATATTTAAGGTACAATCTGTTATATTCAGAGAGCTGCATCATGGGAATATTGCCACATTTGAGTTGTTAGGTAATCAGGTTCTCTATAAAGTGTGGTTGAACTGCAGCTGTAGGACGTGTTACCTTGACTTGCTTGTCTTTCTGCAGTTTGACTTCTGTCTTTAGTTTTCATCACATCCTCCCTGCTGAATTCATCATGATGTCAAATGATTGATGAAGCATTTTTCTGGGAACAAGCTTCACCTCGACCAAATTTATCGCCGACACCGCTCCAGCTTGTAACCCACTCATGGCTGGTGGCAGTAACCCGCAGAGCATCTCTGCACCGAGCAGAAAGCTGCTGCAAGTAGCAGTGACTAGCGGTGAGCAGACGTGGCCCGCTTGTGAAACAGGGCGACAAGCTTACTGATTCATATTTGAATTATTCTCCATTTATGTTTTTTCCTTCTTGTTACAAACTGGATGGGGCGAGTCACATGACTAGTCCATGTCACAGCTTCTTAAAGGGGCATGGACATTCGCAACCTACTCACATCTTTTCATTTTTTTAAATGCTGGACCTACGATTATGGGCAAAATGACGTCGGTAAGAGTTATCAAATTTGGTAAATTTTAAGTTTACCACCCAGCCCTACAGGAACACAAACCAAATCTCAGACATACGGCTATAGTGTGAAAACTAGAAGTCATTTAGAAAAGATCGTGTGAGCAGCAGAAGGCTCTGATGGTCACATGATGGATGTTTCCACAGTTTTTTTCTACAAGATGTAAAAAGTTTTTAAGGAAAAAAAAGTCGGTCGTGTGAAGTCCAGGTTTCTGTGACCTGTTTAAACTTTGATGATAAAGTCTAGCTGAGCTATAGAGCTCCTAAAGGGAGGACATTTCTCACACTTTGTTGCAAGAATTGTTTGTTGTACAAAGATCCACTAAAAGTCACACTATTCATCTTCAATTTCACGTTTTTGTGTACATTTTGCGTATTTGGACTAATGCTGGTTTTTTTCCAGTTTTTTTCTTTTTGTGACCAAGATTAACCAAGATTTCCAGTTTTTTCATTGAATATTATGATGATGATGATGATGATATCAGTTGCAATATTCCGACATAACAGTGAAAACTGTCTGTGGGCTGAATGTTGGTCTTCCAAAGGAATAGTTTTTGCATGATTTTTAATTCTGCATTCTATTTGAATGCCTTTGTAGAATTAACAGTGTGGTATTGATAAATTGTTGATATGTTGTGCAACATTTATTTGCATTATCTCATAATTTGTGTTCCAGTTAACAACTCTGGTTATTCATATTTAAAAATCTAAGTATTCACAACCAGAGTTGGAACCTTTTTAGCTGATTCAGAGTTTAAATTGAGAGTTTAAGACCTGACCAACAGCAGGTGTTCATGCTGTTAAAAATCACTTTTTGGCTACTGCAAAAGATTGTGCTCAGATATTAGAGAACAGGGACTCGTGCACAAGTAGGGCCTTGAATTAGTTTCTTGGACACAGTGTCCTTGTTCAAAGTAGGATGTAACTTTTTTGCAGCCAAATCTCAGCAGAAACACTCTTTACTCATTCCAGATCTTAAATCTGAGAAGAATAAAAAAAACATCCAATGTGATTTTGTTTTATTTACTCCTTCAGATGCAGAGTATTTGCTCAGGTTGCTGACAGGAAGAATAATGTCACAAATCAAACTTTTACCCTCCAGAATAACCCAGTTCTGCATCCAGTTTTAGCCTGGCCTGGCTCTCAGCGCTTTCTCACCCACCCACAGAAACATCTAACCCAGATTCAGCAGCCTCTGTATGAGTGTCCCAGAACTGAACAGCAGGGTTTTTCCTTGTGGAACTCCAGGAGAAACCCTGAGAGGTGAAACAGTCACAGGATAATTGCTGCAGTTTTATTTCTTGGAGCAAAGTGAAAACTGGTTCAAGGATGCTGGCTGACTTCCTGGAGTGGGTGTTAGCTGCTCAGAGGCTGTTTTTGATTTTAAAATAAACACGTGGGAGACGTCAGAGGTGAGATGGCTGTGCCGGATGTTTCAGTAAATCCAGGACTTGTTTCTGTGTGAAACCCAGCAGCTGCAGCCTCTCATGCACCGATGTGAGTGATGTGTCACTGGGCTACCTGTGATTAGTGAAAACCAGATAAATACGCCAGTGACTCACTGCGCTTTATGGACGGAGTCACTCACTGCAATTCTGTGACCTCGTTTCATCAGCTGGCCTAAAGCGCAACACACACACACACACACACTCTGCCATCCCATCGGATGACGCTACATTAGCTTACAGTCACTTCCAGGATCTTAACTTTAAATTTGTCCTCAACACAAAATTTTAATTGATTTATTTGTCAGATTCTTTTTATTTGTGCCTCAGTACAAGTCAACACATCATGTGAAGAGATTGATGTCTCCACAACAGGACTACACACACACACACACACACACACACACACACACACACACACACACACACACACACACACACGATTAGCAGTGATGCAAACCGGAAGGCTTTGTGAGATATGAATCATCCTCATCATCATCAGCTGGTTCAGAGCGATGGCAGAGATGATAGAGGAGCTTAGTGCACGAGTCCTGGATTAAACAGTCTCCTCCTTTCTTCTCCTCATCTCATCCTGTCTTTGTTTTCATTCATCATCTTTTTTTGGTCTCATTATTCTCACTTATTTGCCCAGGATCGATGTTAAATTGTCTGTTGATTTTAAGACAACAAACCTATTTAGGAGCTGGTGTGTATGGATGTAACATAAAGTTAAAGAAAATGTTAAAGAAAAACGTATTAGTGGTGTGTATTGGCAAGAATCTGGCGGTATCATATATCACAATACAAGGGCAATGATACAGTATATAGCAATACTATAAGATTTGTAAAAATAGTTTAATAGTAGGAAAGCTGTTATAGCATTAATTGTTAAGTGTAAATAAAGAAATCAATATGTTGCTTTTCAACATAAATACAATATTATGACTCGAAATATTGTGATATTTTCTTTACACCCCTAAAAGATTTCTAGGGGAGTTTGCGCAACCGGTCCTCGTGTGTTTTGTGGATCAGAACACTATTTGACAGAGAAGATCTGTCAAGTTATCCATGGGTACCACCCGCAAATGCATTACCCCAAAAAAATGTTGCTCCATTTAAAGGCACACTATGTAACTTTTCCATATTTTTAAATCTTTTCCTTGAGCCAGACACTCATCCCCATCTGCAGCATGTGTCCAGGATACCACGTTTGCAACTTCTGAGTCTCTGGTCCGGTGCCCTGAAGTCTCACAAAGTCACGTATCTCGTGAGGGTTAGGCTAACCCAATGTGGCTAGCTGTTATGCTAGCACCGGAGTGTTTTTAGCTCATGATTCCTGCTTTTTTTTTAATCTCTCCCTGCTTGAACACAGCTGATTTCTTTGAACGAGTGATGAACCGCTCCAGTAGAAAGCAATGAAGGCTGAGGAGACATTTCAACAGGTAGATTTAGGTGATTCTGAGCAGGTGATTCTGAGCAGAGACTAAACGGACACTAGGGGGTGCTAAAAACAAGCAAAACTGCACATTATGCCTTTAAGAAGAATTTACAGTAACAGGCTTTCCAACTGTGACAACATATTGCCAAGAAGCTTTGTTGCAACACAAAAATAATCAACCAAACACACTTTTCCTTACATTTTTTATCAGTTTACATTGTCACTGTATTTAAATGTTTATTTCTTGGTTTCACAATGTTTCCTCCTTTTTTAGCGACACTTGTAGAGTTTTTGCTGCAGCAGCTTCAGTAGCGTCTCCACTTTCTTTTTGCAAACAGTGTGGATATATGTTTTTTAGATCAGGGAATGAAAATGTTTTGAAATATGTGAGTTGGAGGCTGATAAACTTTGTGTGGCTCTCTGTGGAAGATGTTTTCTGATCTTCCTCCTCCTCTGTGTGCTTTGCTTTGCAGCAGACAGTTAGACGTGTGTACAGTGCTGTAATTACCCTGTCTCACAATTAACCAGAGATTCACTGAAGCTGAACAGCTTTTAACTCCTCATCCTCCCTTTTGATGAAGACTCCCATTCTTTTCATCACCTCCTCTTCTCTCGTCTATCTGCAGCTCTTTCTGTTTCTTTTAGTCAGGATGCTGCATAGTTATGAAACAGGTTCTCTTTGAAAACAGTCATGGGACAGGAAGTGAGGGAGGAAAAGACAAGGAAGGGAAAAAAACTATGTTTTTATGAATATGCAGAGCAGTTTCCTCCTCATTCATTCTTGTTTAAACCCGAAACTTCTTTTTAAAAATCTACCTATAAAACCGAGTCTCCTCTTTAACCTCTCACCTCCTCCGTCGTGCACTCACACGCACTGTGTTGAGTTTACTGTGGGTTTGGCATCGCAGCGCTGGCACAGAGAAGCAGAGAGGAGAAAAAAAATCAATAGGCATCGACATGCAACACTGCATCAAGACTGTTACTGCCCAGAGAGAGGGAAAGGATGCACCGAGAGACTGGCAGAGTAAGCAAAAGGAAGAAAAACACAGAGAGGACGACGTAATTAGGAGAAAACATATGTTTGAAATAATCAGAGAGAATGGAAAGAAACTGGAACAAGAGGCAGATGAGAAGAGGATTGTTATAAAGACGAAAGAAAATAAAAGAGACATGAAAAGATGCTGCAAGGAGCTGTTAGAGAGATGAAACGCTCATCAAACAGAAGCAGGGAGATGAATTATTTTGTGATATTGAATGTATTTCCTGGAAAATGATTGCTGCACCTTCAAACAGAAACATCCACCCATTGCGCTCTGCATCTCTAGTAATTATCCTCTATTTGACAACTATCATGTAATTTGTTTATTCCTGCTGTTTGTGTCTTTCTAGCTAAAGCGTGATTTGTTGGCTATAATAAGACACAATAAAACGGCTAATCCAGACAAGAAAGATGATAAAATATTACCTGAAAATAAAAGCAGTGATAGGATTACTGGGTTTAGAGTTTTAGTTAAAATGTGACCCTGGAGGAGATCCTTATAGATGCTGATGGTCTGTGGTGGGAGCTGAAGGTGATTACTCATTTGACTTTGTGTCTAATCCAACAATTCACTGGAACAGCTGCTGTTTTAGATGAGAAATGTCATTTAGAGGCTAACAAATCACTCTGATAATGAGAGGAGGTCTAGGAGAACACCTGAAACCTTTACTGTTCCCCCCAAATCCCCTGGATTTGATTGGCTGATTGTTTAGTTTCTTGTTCTTGAAAATAATTTGAGTTCCTTATCAGCAATAGGAACATGATCTGAATCACTCTGTCTTCAGTAAGTTTTATCAATAAGTCTGCTTTTAGTAAAAGTCGGTGAGGGTTTGTGGTTCTTTTCAGCTAAAAATAAAATAAAGACATTTTCAGAGAGACTTAGTAGGAGGACTACACTTTAAAAAATCTCTGTTTCAGTTTCAGGTGTAAAGATTTTCAATAGTCTAACAGATATCAAACATATCAGTTTGAAAGAATAAACACATTTTAAATAAATAACATGAAGAAGTGCTTTAATCCAGGCCAGGGACGGTCCTGTAAATAAAAGTTATATTCTGTTTTGTATTTTTTTTTTCTTTTTTACATTTTCAATTAGAACATTTGAGACTGTAAATATTGCAAATAGTTGGAAAAAATGATGGTGCAAATTTTAAATTGAGTATTGCTGTCATGGTTGGGGACCCAAATGCAGGAGGAAGGAGGAACAGGCGACGTGAACACAAAGCAGCTTTATTATTGGCTGAACTCAGGAGACACAGGACACACGAGGCCAGGGAGACAACATAAGGAACCGACAGGGACAGCATAGATAGGCAGGGAGGTGATCAGGGAGACGAGACACCTGTGGAGGATTAGTGTATGGAGACACAGGGAGACAAAGGGAAGACGGGCACGAACTGCACACAATAGGGCAGGACATGACAAACGCACTATAGGATTATATTTCTACCTGCTCGTTTTGGAACAAGTTGGGAGAAAATGGAAATATGAAATTATGCTTTTAAAACATTTATTTTACTATTATTAAAAAAAAAATGTTATAAAATCCCTCAAATCAGAACAGACTTTCCACAAAATAAATTTAAAGCAGAAAACCTGCTTTACAAGAAAAATACTTTACATTTTAAAAAGATTTTAATTTACCTGCATTTTTTAGGCCTCATGTTTGAACATAAACCTTTAAAAAGTGACCATCTGCAGCCTGCTGGAGGTCAAAATTTAACCATTTTTTAGTTGCAGTTGAGGGCCACAAAAAACCACTCCAAGGGCCACCAGCGGCCCACGGGCCACATGTTGGACTCCCCTAAATTAGAGGGTTTGATTTATGTGACATTTTATAAAATACTGTTGTGTACTGTGTAAATACTATTATAATTATATTTTGCTCAGCTTCTTTGTAAATGTAATATTTTATGCGTCTTTTCTTCTGTTTACACCTAAAGGTTGAAATTTGCACAGATTTTTTTGCACAGGGTTTGTTTTGTTTTGTGCTTCAGGACGGCTCACGCCCAGGGAAAATCTGAGGCGGCGATGGGAGCGGCTCAGAAAGCTCAGGAGGAGAGTCGAATGGCGAGGGTCACCGCCAAGCAGTTCTCCCCTTCCTTCCAGCACCCTGGGAATGGTGGGCGCGCACACACACACATACACATCTACACACACACAATCACCAAATTCATTAAGTAGCAGCAGCTATACATCCACGTGTACAAGAGTTTAAACAGCAGTCAAACAACACGTGTGTCACTACATATGTGAGCAAACACAACACATGTTTGTGTGTGTGTGTGTGTGTGTGTGTGTGTCAGTAGGAGGGGGTTTGATGGTAAAGGTCAGCGTGGCCACCCTCCAGCTTTACGTTGCTGCCTCTGTCACTCACACCTGTGGAGCTCTGCAGGCGGCCAACGCATACGAACACGCAACACGACTTTATGACGCGTCCTGTACACGTCTGCACACAGCTGACCGCAGTTCTGCCATTTTTACCGCTCTCAGGGTCGTCGTGCATCAAAATAAAGCCTGTGTTGTTGTGAGAGCATCTGTGTCAACAAGCATCAGCGCTGACATTTAGCAGCACTTTGGACATCCTGGACTTTATAATCGTCCTACTGTTTTCTACGCAGCTCTTCACTGATTTTAAACAAGCCCCTGTGTAAAAAGTTAGAGGCAGAGCTTTACGAGTTTGTTTTCTCTGGAAGAAATTATTTCATTTAGTTGAAAACGAACTCCTTAAAACTTTTGAAGATTGTTAGATTTTGTGGGTTTGAATATCCAGCTGTTAAAAACGTGCTCCATGTCGAGGGACAACCTTTAAAAGACATCTCTCATTGGGAACATTAGCTGAAAATCTGCAGCTCACCGTCGTATTTTAGAGTTCTACTGGCTTTTTCCCTCATCAGCATCAAAATCATTTATTGAGAAACTCAAACTTAATTTTCTCAGCTTCTGCATCGTCAAACTGCAGCGTGAACTTGGCTCAAAGTTTTAAAGAAACGGCTCAGTGACAGAGAGACACTCACCTGTTTGTAGAGTCTTTCCCGACAGCAGAGCTGAGGGGAGGGGCCACTGGGATTGTGACAGTGTGGCATGACCCAGTGCATTTTGGGGCTTGATTTTACACTGAATCCCTGCAGAGGTTAGAATCTGTTTCAAAGTGTTTGTGCTCACCTACAGAGCTTTGAATGGCCAGGCTCCTGACTACCTATCTCAGCTTCTATCCCCACACATTGCCTCACTAAACCTTTAACCACTGGGATCACCAGGATGTTTTTAGCTATAAATATAAGATTTTTGATGAGTCAGTAAAAACAGAAGAACTCTGTAAGGGGGAAATACTTTTCCAGAGCACTGTATTGGTGATGATGTTCAGTCCTTCACTTCCTCTCTAACAGCTGCTCATGTTCCTGCAGGAATGGAGGTGCAGCGTCCGAAGCGTCAGGTGTCCAGTGAGGCGGAGGGTGAGGGGTTGTCGAGTAGTGCTGGTACAGCAGAAAGTCCGGATCTCTACACAAAGAGCGCTGGTTCTGATGACCCCTCTAACGATGCTGCCACCCCAGATCTCAGCCCTCCCTCTTCCTCACCCCCTCACACGCCGCCTCCCCCTGCACGGCCGTCCCATCGCAGCAAGAGCGCCCGATTCCACCGGCAGAGCGCCGTGGACATCGGGGACAGGGCAAAGGAAGGAGGAGAGAAGGGTGAGAAAGGTGGGGAGACAGAGATCCAGGTGTTGATGGAAGGAGGCAGCGGTGGAGGTGAAGGAGGCATGAAGGGGGAGTATCCACGGGCCAACAGCTGGAGCGAGGACAAGAGGAGAGGAGTGTTGTCAAAAGGAGGGGGTGTGGTCAGCGGGCGAGGAGTGAGCCGGACCAACGGACACAAACACAGCTCCTCCAATCACAAATCGAGAGAACACGGCTCATCCAATCACAGGCAACCTAGAGGGGACAGGTGGACGGAGTCCGGGCACAGGGGTGTGCACGGCAGGGGAGGCCGGCTGCTGGAGCAGGATGAGGAGAAAATTAGTAATTATGAGATGGAGATGAAACCTTTACAACCCAGAGACTCGACTACCCACAAGCCCCATGGGCACGGGGAGGAGAGGCACGGGGAGGGGCGCTCACACGGTGGGCAGCGACAGAGGCATAAGAACCGGGCCGGGACGGAGGGAGGGAAAGACTCGGTGCACAAACGGGACAGATCGGGGGAGAAAATGGATTCACGGCCTTTACGACGGGACCTCACCCTGTCTCCCCCTCTGAGGTCCACCCCCATCACACCAGACAGGCAGGACCTCAGCCTCATGCCAAGCAAAGCCAACTCGGTAAGTTTTAATCTGCAACAACTACTGCTAGTCTGTGACACAAAACCACAACACTTTCCTTTTTCATTCAATTCAGGTGAACCTAGATTTTAGTTCCAGCGTGGGAAATAATTTTTCTTTCAGGTGTAACGTTTTGTAATATTGTTACACTTAAGAAACTGTCAATAAAATATTTAAAGTATCTAATCAAGTATAATGCCTCAAACTATAGACCCTTAATATCTGACTGACTCTAGAAATAGGTTCTTTTGGGTTTCCAGGGAAACAACACCTAATAATTTGACACAGAGGCAAAATATAGTTTTATAAAAATCTATTTATTACTATATTTTCCTAATTTATTTACAAAATAAAACAAAACATTAATAAAACATTTATCAAACTGATGAGAGATGTTAAAAAAGGGTCTAATTTAAGTTTCTAAAAGAGTTATAAATTGTAAAATGAACCTGGCTGAGTTGATTTGAGTGATTACTGATAGTTGATCAATTATGATAAACAATCTGACATCAGTCCAGCCAAGGGTCACTGTACTTGGACTGGACGAGACTGGTCCCAGGTAGCTCTCTCTCTCTCTAAAGCTGTTCACCTTGGTGTGCAGACGATGTCGAGTTTAATTTAGTAGTTCTGATCAACTGGAGCCAGATTTTTAAAAATATGGTTCTCAAGCCCAGGTTCTGTTTGCTCCACAGCCAGACAGAACACGGGGTTAAAAAATATATATATATATGGTTCTCATCTGGATCAAACTTAGAAGTTCTTGGTGTTACAAAAAGGATGAGTCCTCTTAGACCCGACCTGAGTCTAGACTCTGACTTGATTCCAGACTGAAGGTTTCCAGTTGGCAGAGACTGAAGAAAATCCAGAAACAAACGTTTTTATAGAAAACACGACTGACCAATAATCAGCCAGAAAGGATTGGAGGCGTTACCAAGAGACTCTGTTTCACTCCCTCTATGAAACTCACATCATGGTTTAAGCTCAATAAAGTCATTATTAATATATTGATATGAAACATGACTGATAATAAAACATGATTCATTTGATGAATTTAAGATTTAACATAATGCATTTCAAATAACTCCTTCTAGTGGATGAGAGAAACAAGTCATACATTTCAACATTAATCAGTTATTTTGATTTAACCATTACTTTCAAAGCAATGAATCCTGATTAAATACACCGTAGATAAAACAATCATTGATATTCATTTGTCATCAAAGTCTGTAAAGAAAGATCAATTATTTTTATTAATAGGAAAAGTCGTTTCTTCTCGTGGAGACTTCTTGTAACTTGGAGCAGAGATAAGAATGTAAAGGAAGAGATTTTGTTATGACGATTTTCCAGGTGGTGAGGCTGGCTTTGGAAAAGTGGCTGCAAACAAAGCACCTGTTTTGACTTTAAAAGCACACTTTGTTTCTGGAGCAAAACGTAGATGTGTGGTCCGTGCAATGACCAGAAACGTTTATTGACCTTTGACATCATGACCTTCTGATCCTTACACAGGTGTCCAATAGTGCATCATTACTGCATAAAGCCCAGATCTTTACATGAAGAGTGTTTAAAGTTTTTTTAATTATCTAAATTGAAGAAAACTAACCAGTACCATAAAACCTTGTGAGGCTTTGCAGAAAGGAAAACCCAGCCTGATGGTTCAACTTTTGCAAAGCAGTTTGTGACCTTTCACCTACATGTGGAGAAAATATTACATCATAAAGAAAATGTATGGTCATTTAAGGGTTTATTTTCCTCCTTGAGGAGCAGTAAATGTTTTAGTTGCATGGAGTTTTCACTTTCATTTGATTTGAAAATCCTAATCCAGTAAAGGTTACATTTTTTGTGCATTTGTTGCATAAATCTGATATAATAAATTAAAGTTTGAATGAAAACCCCACAAAAACAACAACTGCATCAAACATCAAGTTCAAGCTGTAGCTGATGAATGCAGATTTACCTCACAGTAACACATTTATTCTGAAGGGATTTCTTGAAGGCAAACAGCTGTAAAGTAGAGCGACGGAGAATAGTTTCTCCTCTGGTTCATTCGACACACAAAACGTTGCTTTAACAGCCTCTAAAAGTGATTTTTATTCCTGAGATGTGTTGCTGTTTAGCTGCAAACTGTCGAGTGGTTACCTGAAACTTTTTAAGCCGACAGTCAGACGCTCACACCTCCCCCCCCCCCCCCCCCCCCCCCCCCCCCCCCCCCC